>JAGDYQ010000056.1:2190163-2508313 GCA_021962125.1 Bulinus truncatus
CTCCAAAAGGCCCATTCACTTATAACGTAACTTTAATTTCCTTGGTTACCTCCCACAACAGGTTTTTTTTTTCTAACCATTTTCTCGAATCTTCTATTCATTTATTTGAAAGTTGATTTGGATTTGTTATCGATTTTTGAGGCACATTTATGAGATAGATTTTATTTCATAATTTGAATACATGATTCAAGAATTAATTCTGCAATGAATGAAATATTTTTTGTTAATACTGATGAAAAAATCTCATTATACTAATCGAGTGATATAACCGTGTTTTAGTATAATAAAGGTCACTAATAGATGGGTAACTTCACTTACATAAGTCATATTACAAATATGTGATTTCACCAAAAATAGTTGAATATTTTGAACAGAAAAGTGCCGGCTTATCTGACATCAGGACGAATTTCTTATATTACTTTTACTATTTTAACACGGGATGCAATTTATTGCAAAATAATATTTTTTTTCTAAAACGATTAGTTTGAAAAACTCTGTTTTTATCGTCACTTGTTTTAACAACTACTGTCTGTCTAAACGAGAGATCCCATCTGTCAACAACCGGAATGTATATATAGCCTTGACATTATGTTGTTATCCCTATAGCTAACAAATGACTGGGTTTTGTCCACTATAGGTCCTAATATGTTTGAATAAGCTGGCACTGTATACTATCATATATGCTCAGTCTTGATCTTGGACTCTAACTATTTAGTTTCTTTTTAACCTTGTGCGATAAGTTGGCTTGTGACCACTGAGGCGAGTAGGGCTAAAAAACAATATGTTTCCAAATTGCAGTCTTAGCAACAAAATAATTAATTAAAAATTTAAATAAAAATGTGTGTGTATTATTATCTGTTCCTGAATATTCCGAGTAGTGTTGTACCTAACGCCATATAGTAATGGCATAAACTACCATAAAATATTTTGTCAATGTAGTAAAATAAAAGAATACATAATACATGCGAAATATGTTTTTTTTAAATTTTTTTTTGACATACAATAGATGTATGTAATCCAAACGTGTATCTGTATCTCTATCTGTCCAGGCTGTCATGAAACTCTGATGTCAGAAGGTGGAGAAGCTGACCTACAGGAACATTTTAATAGCTGTACCAAGAATCCAGGTCATGCAGGGTTTACACCTGTTGAAAACTTTACTATAAAACAGATGCCTGAAGGTCTTTGTAACAATGATTTGTACGAATTCGTCAGTGTTGCAGCTGCCCTAACAGTTAGAGTTGATGTTAAAATGACCAGTCCCAACAGGCAAGTTTCAGATCCATTTTACGACATAAGAGGATCGACAAACTTAAGAACAGGCAGTGGGAGAGTGACATATGTCAAAAGCAATAATGGAAAGTATTGTGAGTGTAAAAAATGTCTGAAGTCAGACACAAGAAGCAAACAGTGGTGTGAATTTCATGTGTACACAGCAGCACAAGTTGTTTATGATGACATCGAGGCCAGCCGCACGTCAATCAGACTGTTTTATGATAGTGAAACAAGTCCAGTGGTCAGTGTTGATGATGTCAACATTTTTAATGTAAATGTCGCCAGTGACTTGTGCATGTTAAAATGTATCACATGCAATAAAGAGGTCGCAGATAAACTGTCCAATCTGTATACATCTTTTTTTGATTCATGGAATTCAATAGAAGAAACCTACAAAGATTCTCGAGATATTCACAAAATAAGCTTAATAGTTTCACATCCTCATGGATGTTCCAAACAAATCAGTTTTGGTCGTTGGGTCAACCGATATCAGTTAGGACTTTATAATAAATTTACCTATACAACATGTACATGTCCAGGAAGTAGTGGAGCCACAGTTTATTGTTTGGGGTTTGAAGAGGGAGGTTGGAATGTTCAACTTGTTCACAGTGGAAGTTTACAGCGGTGTCGGGGGAAATTTCTAACTACATGTGTACAATTAATACAGATGCTATCATTCTCTCATTTGTCTTTTTTAGGCCTATGTCACTAGTTTTTTATTTATTATAAATTTTATTTTATTTTTTTGAGAATAGATATAATTTTTGTGTAGACCATTTGTTCACGCCTCGTATACATTTACTGATTTCTTCATTGAGTAAATGATACATACAAACGTAGAAGTCTTATTTAACAAATAATAATAATTAAAAGAAAATGTATACAAAATGAGACTATTTAATTTTATATAAAGCTGTGTTTGATGTTCCTGCAAGGATTTAGATTATTAGTCTAGATGCTATAAGAAAATCAGATATGCTGTGGTTATAGAAACAATTCAATGCAAATTTAATTAAGAGCTGCAAATCGCTGTGCCAAATGCAAGCTGTGTCTGTTTCCAGTTTCCGTCATTGCCCGCGTCGCCTTGCGTGTTGGGAGTACAATGTTTTACCCCAATTCTATGGAATATTATGTTACCCTGTTTTTTTTTCAGTGAATCGTGCGTTAATCGTACTTTAAATATAAACCGCAATGAAGTAAAAGGTCCTAAATCTGTGGCAACAGATGTAATGCTTCATTAGCTGAGACTTCCGAATTACTTTACAATAAACATAAACGGATGAAAAATTTATAATTTTAACATGAACGAAATTATAATATAACAAAGATTTTTTTCAGGTTTTGTAAAAGAGTTAATAAATATGTGTATACTTTATATCATTATTATGCTTAATAGATTTAAATGTATATTATTAGTACCAATATTATACATTATATTTCCGGATGATTTTGAAAATTCTTAAAGAAAAAAAAAACAACTAATAATATAATGTTATGCGTAGCTATGCATGTCTCAATCGAAACAAGTATTTGTACATTTTTGTTACTACATTTTACTATTAAGTCATTTAAACACCGACAAACCATTGTGGTATTTCGTTTTAAATAGATCAATGACATTTTTAGTATTACTTTATATTTCATTTTGAATTCATCTTTTTTTTCAATGATTTGAATGAACTAATAAAGAAACTGATTTTGAAAAATCAACTTCATTATGTATGACAACATAGTTATATATAAATGATATGTTTTTCTAGAGTCTTTTTTCTTGAGTAAAAATGAAAGACAGCTTTGTGCTCTAGTTTTACAAATTAAAAAATAAAAAAAGGTAAAGTTCCCATCTTTCAAACCACCCTACACTCCTTTTCTCTCTTAGGACGGGGGAACTACTTTCAACTGATAGTAGGGACTGGATGGCGCTTATGACTGGGGAACTACTTTCAACTGATAGTAGGGACAGGATGGCGCTTAGGACGGGGGAACTACTTTCAACTGATAGTAGGGACTGGATGGCGCTTATGACTGGGGTACAACTATCAACTGATAGTAAGAACTGGATGGCGCTTAGGACGGGGGAACTACGTTCAACTGATAGTAGGGACTGGATGGCGCTTTGGACGGGGGAACTACTTCCAACTGATAGTAGGGACAGGATGGCGCTTAGGACGGGGGAACTACTTTCAACTGATAGTAGGGACTGGATGGCGCTTAGGACGGGGGAACTACTTTCAACTGATAGTAGGGACTGGATGGCGCTTAGGACGGGGGAACTACTTTCAACTGATAGTACGGACTGGATGGCGCTTATGACTGGGGAACAACTATTAACTGATAGTAGGGACTGGATGGCGCTTAGGACGGGGGAACTACTTTCAACTGATAGTAGGGACTGGATGGCGCTTAGGACGGGGGAACTACTTTCAACTGATAGTAGGGACAGGATGGCGCTTAGGACGGGGGAACTACTTTCAATTATAGTAGGGACTGGATGGCGCTTTAGGACAGGGGAACTACTTTCAACTGATAGTACGGACTGGATGGCGCTTATGACTGGGGAACAACTATTAACTGATAGTAGGGACTGGATGGCGCTTAGGACGGGGGAACTACTTTCAACTGATAGTAGGGACTGAATGGCGCTTAGGACGGGGGAACTACTTTCAACTGATAGTAGGGACTGTATGGCGCTTAGGACGGGGGAACTACTTTCAATTGATAGTAGGGACTGGATGGCGCTTAGGACGGGGGAACTACTTTCAACTGATAGTACGGACTGGATGGCGCTTATGACTGGGGAACAACTACTAACTGATAGTAGGGACTGGATGGCGCTTAGGACGGGGGAACTACTTTCAACTGATAGTAGGGACTGGATGGCGCTTAGGACGGGGGAGCTACTTTCAACTGATAGTAGGGACAGGATGGCGCTTAGGACGGGGGAACTACTTTCAATTTATAGTAGGGACTGGATGGCGCTTAGGACGGGGGAACTACTTTCAACTGATAGTACGGACTGGATGGCGCTTATGACTGGGGAACAACTATTAACTGATAGTAGGGACTGGATGGCGCTTAGGACGGGGGAACTACTTTCAACTGATAGTAGGGACTAGATGGCGCTTAGGACGGGGGAACTACTTTCAACTGATAGTAGGGACTGGATGGCGCTTAGGACGGGGGAACTACTTTCAATTGATAGTAGGGACTGGATGGCGCTTAGGACGGGGGAACTACTTTCAACTGATAGTAGGGACTGGATGGCGCTTATGACTGGGGAACAACTATTAACTGATAGTAGGGACTGGATGGCGCTTAGGACGGGGGAACTACTTTCAACTGATAGTAGGGACTGGATGGCGCTTAGGACGGGGGAACTACTTTCAACTGATAGTAGGGACAGGATGGCGCTTAGGACGGGGGAACTACTTTCAACTGATAGTAGGGACTGGATGGCGCTTAGGACGGGGGAACTACTTTCAACTGATAGTAAGAAATGGATGGCGCATGTTGGACAATGAGAGTAGTCACTTATGTTTATCTGGGAGTATACGATACTGAGTTTGAAATGGACAGATCAAGTGTAGAATACACCTGTTTCTATATCCTCGTCATATAAAGGGATTTTGTGGTTAGTACAATGCACAGACGCCTTTACTTCCCAAACATAAGTCAGGTACCCATTTAAAGCTGGGTGGACTTGTGTGACGATTCTGCATCACCTGAAATAATTCCCATGGTTATCACCAGGGATCGAACACAGAACTCGCAGTATCTACACCACTCGACTATCCGTCGCAATTCGAATTTAAGCTATATACAAATAAATTTGAAAAATCCAAAATATCTCAACCTAAGCAGAATTGAAAGCAGAGATTTTATTATAGATATCATTGAATATTAATAGTTAGTAAGTCCATAGTGTTATTTGAACTAATACAAAATTATGTGTTATAAAAATAAACATAATATAACTACAGTAATTTCAAATGTTTACAATTCACATAAATAAATTCAATAAGAAAATGTATCACTGCTGCTTGTCTTACTGCAGTGACCTCTCAAATTAACAAACGCAAGAGGATTACATTACTTCAGAGCAACCGTGGTTTACAAATAGGCCCAAGTAAGCTTACATCACACATCTTCTTTAACTATTGGTAATTAGGTCAAAGCCATTATACATTGTGTGTGTATGTGTGTGTGTAGTGGCAATGGTAAGGCTGGGATGTTGATCTCTTAGATCATAAAATATATAATAGCGATTTGGGCGCTGCGTTAAATCGAAAGTAATGAATTAATATAACAGTATTCCAGTTTAAAATACAATCATGAAAAAAAAATCGGATCTGCCCGAAACCAAAAAATAACCTCGCCTGCCGATCAAGCCTAAGGCGATATAACTATGCAAATGTTTTGCAGGGTACAGCTGGTATTAATGAATATTTCACAGAATGATGTACGCGCACTCGTGGGGGTTCACTAAGAGTTTGACACAGGTACGTGCTGCACTGCACTGCAGCTGACTGACAACATCGGGTAAATTTGCACCGCAAAAGCGAATATATTGAATTGATGGACAACATCGACAATGAAGATAAAAGGCAGTAGAACGGACCACAACTATAATTCAATATGGGATGCTTTTCTTTCAGCCCCACTATTGTCGTCCATTTAATACGTTAACATAAAATAAGTTGGGGGTGTTCTGAAAAAAGTTTGACAATTGTTGATATGGGAAAGAGGGGAGTAAAAGTAAATAGACGTAAAAAAAAGGAAGATTTTCTAGAGAATAAAAGTCTTGATCTATTAGTGAATTGAAATTTTAATGTTGTAGTGAATTGTTCAAATGTGGCAAACAATTAAGCTATGTACAATACAACCCAATTATGTTTTTTCATGTTATAAATTATATCCAGATGTATAACATTCACATATATAAGAGAGGTGCTGTTCGGGAGCAGCACTAAACTTCACTGAATAGCTTACGCTGTTGTATTATGTGTTGAACGTTTTAATGTTTATATTTTAACTCATGTAATTTAGTTGCAAATTTAATTTCAAATAATTTAATAATGAATTTTTACCCAAGTCAAGTTAATGTTCTAATAAAAAAAAAAACGACTAGGAGAAATACAAAGATGTGTTCCCCTCCTCCATCACAAACAAACAAACTTTTTTTTAAAATGACACCATTCACGTATTCACAACAATATCACAATAATGTTTGGGTGACCTTTCAATGTTACATCTACAATTGTTATAACTTTTTTTTTCATCTTAAGCGGCATGCTACAAAATCAAAGATCACAGAAGTAGATGTATAATTACAGAAGGGCCACATTAAGTTTTTAGATTTCATTGAAGATAAGATTAATGGAGTGCTTATAATTCTTTACCTGAGCTAACATAATTGTACATGTTATCAATGTAAATGAACGGAGGAGAGTATACTGCGGGTCGAATCAAAACGTTTAACGGGCCCTTGTCTGGTTTAGAAGCTGAAAAGAGTTTTCAAGATTACCATTTCGTCTAGCTCGGCGCCATGTGAATAATTATTGAAAAATATTAAACATTTTTCTCCAACGTTTAGGCAATGGATTTATGAAACCGAAGGAAAAGATGTTACTGTTGAAACTTACAACAGAAAAGTGCTACAAGCTCTGCTACCTGCAGATATTGTTAAAGTGAGCTGTCATAATGCTCTGTACATAGGTAAATAAAACTATACTCTTGCATTTCTCTGTAAAGAAAGAATGGAATATTATACTATATAAAACGCCAAATTCAACGTCCGTGATTATGAAAAAAATAAATCTTTATATTATTCAAGAAATAAACAGATTGTTGTATTTTGATTGTGCTATATTTTACATAAATTTTATATAGAAAATCTCAGTCACTAAAGAAATAAGAGCAGCTAAAAAATATGAATCGATACTACAAATAAAAAAAAAATGTTTATGAAGTAGTATAGTCGTCAGTTAGAGTTAAACATTGATTTCAGTTTGACTGTGGAATATTAATTACATCATATTTTAGATATTTTGTTTGGAATTTTAATTAAAATCATCCGTGTGGAATTGAAATATAAAACCAAATCGAATGTTTTCACAGCATAACTGTTGAATCTCAAAATATTTAAGTATTTACTTTCTTCATTACTTTTATTATATCTTGTCAATACTATTTGTTTGCTTTAGAATGCTGGTAGTATTTAATGAAAGTTATTAATAGCGTTTTCTATGTTGGAAAAAAAAAATTATAATTACTATAATATGTTCTTTTTCTCTGCAATCATTTTTAACCAGTAATTTCTACTTTTTTATATTTTTTTTAAATTTATTTCTATAATTGAATCGAAACAAGGTAATGGAGAAATCGTACATCTGGTCAGTACATCGTCAAGCTGTGCAAGATTGACTGACAGACATAGACAAATACTTGGTGATTATGCCGAAGCTGATGGTCTCATTACTAAGGACAGATTCCTGGATCTTGGAAAAATAGGAAATTTTGCAAAAACAACAGAAGGTTACGTACATACATAAACAAAAACATGATTTAAAACTTATAATTTTCATTTCTAATGTATTCTTACTAAAAAAAAGCAAAATTCATCATTTCATTTGAAATAACTATTGCTGTACACACGGTGGCGTAGCGAGGGGGGTGCCGAGGGGGGCCATGGCCCCGGGCAGCGTATTCAAAGGGGCGGCGGCAATCACCATTTTGTCTAATTTTTTTTTTAAATAACTAAATAGAGAGGCGGCAAATTTCCGGTCGGCCCCAGAGGACGAGAGCCCACGCCACTGTGTACACACATTTTTTGGCAGATCTAATAATTCAAATGTTTTCATTTTACTTCATGCTCGATAAAACATCTCAGTTCGTTGTAAACTCAGTTGTACGAATGCAAAAGTTAAATTACCAATAACATTTATTTTATGCCCGAGTTAATATTTGAATGAACTATGACATGTACTTCATGTCCAATGTTATACATTAATTAGTTGTAGAGTTTATTTCAGGCCCAATAAAAACATACCATTAAAAGAATTGTATATTTTTGTAGACAGTAGCAGAGCGCAACTGCACGGGTCAAACGACTAGAACGCTGGATAAGAACACAGTTCGCAACGTGAAAATAACTCAATTAAAGGTTATATTTATTGTATTGGTACTTAAATCACATTTATAGCATTAAGGTATCACAAAAAACGCAGCTACATTGAGCGTACATGAAGTAATCGTTCTTTCAATGTAAAACGCAATGCAGTAATATGTCATAAATACGACACAACAGATGGAATGCACCATTAGCTAATACTTTCGAATTACCTCACAATTAAAATGAACGCATAAGTAAATACTTATTTTACATGAACGATATTGTAATATAAGAAAAAACAATTTTTTTTTTTGAGGTTTTGTGAAAGAGTTAATATTTTTATACTTTAATGAAAATGAGTTTTGTATCATCTAAGTCCTTCATTTAAAGCTTCTCATTATTATGTTTATTAGACTCAAATGTATATTAATTATTATAACCATTATTACTGATAATATATCGAAAAAAATTAGAAATTTCCTATAAAAAAACAACTTAAAATTATAATGTTTCAAAGCTGAGTTATGCATGTGTGTGTTTTGGGATTTCTAGTCCATTCAATGAACATAGGGGTTGACACAGATGAAGAGGTGTGTTTACAGATCACCGTAGTGTTCTTTTTAAAATCCTATGAATATATCCCAAGTTGTTTGAAATTAAACGGTGGTGATAATGGTGAAGACATAGAACAAAGTGAATGTATTCCAAATACTTTGAGAAGTCTTGAATTGTATAATAAGGTTACTAAGTCAATGTTTTTCACAAACGAATTTAAGCACACTTTTTAGATATCTATTTAGACTAATAAGTCTATATTAGTCTTTTGTGATAATGCAATACTCAATATGTGGTCCTAAACCTAAAAGAAAACAAATTCCTCTCCGCTCACGTGGATATAAGAAAAAAAAACAATGAATAAAATTACATTACTATTTAACACACTTTAAATACAAATTATTATACAACTAGCTTGCCTCCATTAAATGTAGGCCTACTGCTCCCGATAAGCCTACACCGTTTTTGCCTATGTCTTATTTCAATACGAGCATTAATTTTATTATGAATACCGTTTTACCCAATATACAATTAGGCCTACATTGTTAATTATCCGAATATATAATAAAAATAAATATAACCAAAATAATCCAAGTAGAATTATCCCAGCGGAACAATAGAGTCAACAAGTACAGAATAAGGCTGGAAGTCCATGATGCTCTACTACCCACTACAAGTTTACACACCATAAAAGACTCATTGCCGTCCATTGCCAGTGTTGGTCACGTTTTTTGAGGCATCGGAGGAGATTTAGAGAAATCAAAGAAATTTTCAGGGCTTGTGGTACATTCAAAGTTGAGTGATTCCTGGAAATTTTAGGCCATTTGGTCAAAAACTTTCTGAGATATGATTTTTTATATTTTTAAGGGTAGTGCGCGTGACATTTACATTTTCGCGATGTTTGAACATGTCAATATTTCAAAAACTAAAAGAGGTATCAGGCTGAAATTTTCAGTATTTACTCATTGTGGTGAACACCACTGGTTGAGTTGACATGGAATGACCCTGTAATTGGTAAGTTTCATGTGGGAATGATTAATTCAATTAGATTAAAATGTTCTTGGTTACCCAGAAGTCATCATTACAGACAGTGTAAATACAACACTGTTTGATTGGAAGTAAAAGCTTTTTCGTATTGATTGCCAAGTATAAGAACCTCAACTAAACCGGTGCAAACAAAAACCTCACTACTGCGCAATGTGATAATTCGTTTTCTATTCTTTTTTTGGATTGACTCACAGTTAAAATAGAATCGGATCTTGTTAATACGTTTACAATTCAATATGTATCATATTTCTAATATCTTAAGCTAGTGACGGATTTGATGCAGATGAAAGATTTATTTTAGACACACAGTGTTAGTCTTTTTATCGATTTCATTCGGTGTATTCCAGTACAACAGTTTGAATTATTCATCACACACACACACACACACACACATATATATATATATATATATATATATATATATATACATACATATATAATTGTATATATATATATATATACATATATAATTGTATATATATAATTATATATATATTGAGTGATTTTATTTACTGAATGCTTATAAAAATGTGTGTATCAACTAGGTCATCTGCTAGACTTTTTATGACTTGTATTACCGGTAGGGCTTGTATACTTCGAGCCATGAATGTTTCACAGTGTATTGCATTGGATAATTCTGATATTAATGTTTCCAGTACAGTGAGTCTCATTCTATGTTTGGTGACATCAACTATCTGTGTATTCTCCGTCATCTCCAATGTTACCATATTTATTGCACTGGTCCAGTCTGTCTATACATGTAACGGCAGGCAAATGAGGAACACTAATTCTAACACTGTTACGAAACTTACACTAACATCTTACGTAGCAGTGGGAATTTTAGTTGCAATATTCTTGATGCCTATGACTATACTGGAAATCGTCAACAAAGGACGGTGGACTCTGGGATCGTATATGTGCAGAGCTAATATGATTTTAAAGAACGTGACGTGTTTTCTTTCCATTGTCCACATTGTGACAATTTCTTACTTTCTTTTGTTGGATATCAGTAGGAATCTATGTGACGGACTACACGTATAGAGAACGGTCAATTACCACGTCAGAAGCGATGTTATTGGAATGGATAACATACATGAATGCAGTTATCAATCCACTTATCTACTGTTTTAATAATTCGATACGCAAGGCTATTTCACAGACATTTTCTTCATGTAAAAAATCTCCGCACATTGCTTAATGCATTGCATTGTATTTCTTCACATGATCTACTGTATTGACGTCATTAGTCTATTAACAGTAATACAGCTACCATTCAGTAGTCTAATGTGGGAACTTCTGAAACGTTGGATAAAAATACAAGAGAGTATTTATTAATGTAGAATGTATTTAAGTATAACATGATTTGTTTACTTTTTTTTTTCAACATCAATACTACACAGTCAGTAGTACACTCACTCCTTCCCCGGCCGTTGGGGGCTGGTGGGGCTTTTTCTTTTTCCCCAATTGTAAGACTGATTGAACAAATTGAAATTACCTGTCAATTTCAATGTATTATTTGTGTACAAACTTTACTAACAAATCAAAAAAATAGAACCTTGGTAGTCTTTGTATACTTATTTAAAATATTCTGTTTAGAGAAATTAAAATTGTAATATTCTACTTTTTTAATAGTTATATTTGTGATTAGAAAATAAAGCTTTTTTACTAAAGTTAGAAAATCTCAAATCCAATGAAAGCGATAAGTGATAGTTTTTAAAATGAATTAAATTATTTGAACTCCCAAATGAATATCAATAATTTTGTTTATTTTTTCTCTTCTGATAAACTGGAAGGTGGTGTAGATTAGTGGTCCCCAAACTTTTTCTCATGTGCCAGTCAATGTTTGATAATTTCACCACCGCGGTCGCTGATTGAGGGGGGGGGGAAGTGGAAGGGGGCGTTAATTATGTTTATTATAGATTCACCATGTCACTCCCGCTCACAGTCGCTCAGCGCCAGGTTAAACTCGCGTCCATGGAAAGTCGCACCATCCCGACAGAAATACACCGCAGTGAATTAAAGGGAGATAATTTAATGTTTCTAGGGCGGCCTAGTACAATTTGATCCACGACCCGGGGGTTGGGGACCACTGGTGTAGATGATGAAGAGTAAATAAATATTAAAAAGGCTTTTGTTTAAATAAAGTGCAAACATTTAATGTAACCATTAGCTGTAACAGGCCATGCGATTTTGTCTGCTGAATCTTAGCTTTCAGTTAGTGATGGGAAAATGTCACAGGTATAGAGAATATAAAGAATCGATACTTTTTAGTGGTATCGGCATCGGACTATCAACCTTACTTTTCATTCCAAACTTGAATCCTGACGTCATTTTTTATACGATGATAAACATAACAAGATTAGCGGACATACCTGCCCAGAAAGCAATAGTAAATAGTAATATCTATCATACAATGAAAGTTCACAGTATTGCAGCTTTTTGTAAATTTAATTTACGATATTGTGTTTAATTTGTTTGATATGCTGGTGAATAACATTATATTTGAAATAATTCCTTTTTTATAAGATATATTTGAGTCATTTTTGTTTTAATAGCGAATATTAATAGATACAGTCTATTAAATTGTAGCACATGGTATCAACATATAAAGCAGTAGCACAAGGTGCCACCATGCAGATCCGTAGAGTGTAGGAAAAAAAACCCAAAATATTAAGATTTAATATAAGTCAATATTATTAATACTTCTATATATACGAAGTTGACCATGGGCTAAAGGAAATGCCAGGTCTGTCAACACAGTCTATCATTAGGCATGTTTCTATGCTGTTTTACCAAAATAAAGGACTGACTTTCGACCACTGTGGTTCTTATGCTGTGTGTTTTACCGTCTGCTATAAAATGTGTGTCTGGCGGGAGAATTAAAAGGACGAATAAAGATACGGTTAGTATTGACCTTGGGCTAAAACCTTTAATTTTGTTATTTTTTTAACCTTGTAAGATAAGCTGCCTGTTGATGTAAAGTTAACAAGAGATTGACTTTTGACCACTGTGGCTCGACGGGCTAATGCAGCTTATTGGGGTACTTATAAAAAAAAAAAAACTTAAAAATATATGTATGAGCATGTCATTATGCTCGTATGCTTTGATTTTAATCAATATGCTCGTATGCTTTGATTTTAATCAATGTTGTAGCTATTATTTCATCAAGTCTTTATATATATATATATATATATATATATATATATATATATATATATATATATATATATATATTGCCACCATTTTTGTTATAAAATGTAATAGATAATACCTTAATGAAACCCATTAAAATGTGTATTTTAAAGAGATTTTTTTTTCGTCAAAGAACCCCAATAAACTGCATTAACCGTGCAATTCATAATGACCAAAAGTCAGTCTTTTGCTAGCTTTACATCAACGTGCGGCTTATCTTACCAGGTAGCTCAAGGTGAAGGCTGAACGTGTCTTTATATTTTTAATTCGAGCGCAAGACACACATTTTATTTTATAGCAGAAGGTAAAACAAACAACATAAGAACCGCATTGGTCGTAAGCCAATCTTTTCTTTAGGTAAAAGAAACAACACAGGATAATGCCTATTGAAAAATATTTTTTTGACAGACATGATCTCTCTAGTCGACAGACCTTAGCGGTTACCTTCGAAAAAACATTATGACGATGACAGTGGCTAAGCCCAATGCCATGGTGATGGTATATATATAGAAGTAAAATAAAATGTGCTTTAATTCGATCTGAATATTTTTTGCGGTTTTGCCCTACACTATGGCGGGATAGTTACTTTATAAGTGAACGGCTCTTTACTTCTAATTAGAGAGGAAATGTGTTATTTACAGATTTGACGTAACTCTGAAATATCAGAGCAGTGATAGTTTTGATAAAAACGTTTTTATCCGCAGCCCTTGTTTTGATTATAACGTTTTCAGTCAGTGTATTATCTTTTTACGCTTCACAAAAGATAAAGTCAACTAAAAAAAAAATAAAAGACACGTCATGATTATTTCATGTTAACTAATAGTTTATCGTACGTCCAAACACATACACATGTGCTAGGATTGTAGACCCCTTCAATACCAAAGCTACCCCCTCCCACATATCATGTTCCCCTCATCCCCCACCCACACAAGAGCTGTGGTCGGCGGAGCGCAGATCAAAACGGCAATGTGCTGGACAAAGGTGCGACTTCTCACCTCTGGTCACTGACCAACAACAAAGACCTATTAAGCTCAGGGAAAACCTCTGAGTCAGGCCTTTATGTCCAAACGTCCACATGTTCTCCCCCACCCTCCTCATTTAGGGGCGGATCAGTCGATTGAAATGACCGTATGCACGAGTTAGTTAGATGTTGTATATTAGAGTTTGGGGTGGGGGAGGGGCAGATGTAGAGAGTGGACCAGTTAGAAAGCGTTCGAATATTTTAGATAGAGAGAAGAGCGGTCACGAGTGGTTTACAATCGTTAGATTCTATTTCATGTTGTGAGATTTGATTGTGTAATAAACATTGTCATCATCACAGTAACCTTAGTACTTTTTTGTTTATTTGTATATATGTATCTGTTCTGTGCGTATATTTAAATATGTAACGATAGAACGGAAGGAGGCTACAGCCCAGAAGACAAAGAAAAAACACAACACAAATACTTTGTGATAATGACTATTTCTCACACAAACAAAACCTCAAAAAAGAAAATAATAATAATAATAGACCCCTCCTCGTCCCCTCTTCTCTATCTAAAAGATGTATTCGTGATAGGACTGATTTCTCGGAGTCAGAAATATCGAAATATTTTTTTGGGGACTTGAAATATTTAGCATGAGAGTAAGACAAAACCTTCAGTGTATTTTTAAGATGATATTTTTATAATAAAAATTGGAGCTAAATAATAGATTTTATAATAAACGTTAGGGCTGTGTAAGCTGTGGGTTTTGTCCGGATACCCTTGTGCCAACAAGGGCTTGGTTTTTAAAATCGGGAGAGCATTTAATGCGTTTAGTTGAGAGGCGGGAGTCATCTTGTAACAATAGAAACTAGCCCAAATGTTTTACTCATCAGCAATGTTAAAGTCAACCCAATGTTTCAGAGATGGGCAAACGTTTTGATTAACGGGCCGTATTGGGTTCTCAAGTTTATAACAGGTGGGCCGGACCAAGAGTATATAAATGGAGTGTTGAGATAAACTATTAAGTGTTGAATGTTAATGTACTGTGCTGTACTCACATACGAGTGTTGAGATAAACTATTAAGTGTTGAATGTTAATGTACTGTGCTGTATGGAGTGTTGAGATAAACTATTAAGTGTTGAATGTTAATGTACTGTGCTGTACTCACATACGAGTGTTAAGATAAACTATTAGGTGTTGAATGTTAATGTACTGTGCTGTATGGAGTGTTGAGATAAACTATTAAGTATTGAATGTTAATGTACTGTGCTGTACTCACATACGAGTGTTGATATAAACTATTAAGTGTTGAATGTTAATGTACTGTGCTGTACTCACATACGAGTGTTGAGATAAACTATTAAGTATTAAATAATAATGTAATGTGATGTATGGAGTGTTGAGATAAACTATTAAGTATTGAATGTTAATGTACTGTGATGTATGGAGTGTTGAGATAAACTATTAAGTATTGAATGTTAATGTAATGTGCTGTATGGAGTGTTGAGATAAACTATTAAGTATTGAATGTTAAGGTAATGTGCTGTATGGAGTGTTGAGATAAACTATTAAGTATTGAATGTTAATGTACTGTGATGTATGGAGTGTTGAGATAAACTACTGTGATGTATGGAGTGTTGAGATAAACTATTAAGTATTGAATGTTAATGTACTGTGCTGTATGGAGTGTTGAGATAAACTATTAAGTATTGAATGTTAATGTACTGTGCTGTACTCACATACGAGTGTTGATATAAACTATTAAGTGTTGAATGTTAATGTACTGTGCTGTACTCACATACGAGTGTTGAGATAAACTATTAAGTATTAAATAATAATGTAATGTGATGTATGGAGTGTTGAGATAAACTGTTAAGTATTAAATGTTAATGTAATGTGCTGTATGGAGTGTTGAGATAAACTATTAAGTGTTGAATGTTAATGTAATGTGCTGTATGGAGTGTTGAGATAAACTATTAAGTATTGAATGTTAATGTACTGTGATGTATGGAGTGTTGAGATAAACTACTGTGATGTATGGAGTGTTGAGATAAACTATTAAGTATTAAATGTTAATGTAATGTGCTGTATGGAGTGTTGAGATAAACTATTAAGTATTGAATGTTAATGTACTGTGATGTATGGAGTGTTGAGATAAACTATTAAGTATTGAATGTTAATGTAATGTGCTGTATGGAGTGTTGAGATAAACTATTAAGTATTGAATGTTAATGTAATGTGCTGTATGGAGTGTTGAGATAAACTATTAAGTATTGAATGTTAATGTACTGTGATGTATGGAGTGTTGAGATAAACTACTGTGATGTATGGAGTGTTGAGATAAACTATTAAGTATTGAATGTTAATGTACTGTGCTGTATGGAGTGTTGAGATAAACTATTAAGTATTGAATGTTAATGTACTGTGCTGTACTCACATACGAGTGTTGATATAAACTATTAAGTGTTGAATGTTAATGTACTGTGCTGTACTCACATACGAGTGTTGAGATAAACTATTAAGTATTAAATAATAATGTAATGTGATGTATGGAGTGTTGAGATAAACTGTTAAGTATTAAATATTAATGTAATGTGCTGTATGGAGTGTTGAGATAAACTATTAAGTGTTGAATGTTAATGTAATGTGCTGTATGGAGTGTTGAGATAAACTATTAAGTATTGAATGTTAATGTACTGTGATGTATGGAGTGTTGAGATAAACTACTGTGATGTATGGAGTGTTGAGATAAACTATTAAGTATTAAATGTTAATGTAATGTGCTGTATGGAGTGTTGAGATAAACTATTAAGTATTGAATGTTAATGTACTGTGATGTATGGAGTGTTGAGATAAACTATTAAGTATTGAATGTTAATGTAATGTGCTGTATGGAGTGTTGAGATAAACTATTAAGTATTGAATGTTAATGTAATGTGCTGTATGGAGTGTTGAGATAAACTATTAAGTATTGAATGTTAATGTACTGTGATGTATGGAGTGTTGAGATAAACTACTGTGATGTATGGAGTGTTGAGATAAACTATTAAGTATTGAATGTTAATGTCATAAAATAAAATGCTACTACTGTGTTTTACTCTAATACGAGTGACAGGCCGCGGGCCGGATTTGACCCCCGGGACGTAGTTCACCCATGGCTGCGCTTGTCAATAGCTTTCATTACGAACACATCATGTATTAGTAAATGAATAACAAAAGAAAACCGTTAAAGAATTGGATTCGAATAAAAAGACACATATTGCCTGTCGATGTGATTAATGCTAAGTCAGTTATTACACATAATCTTATTTATTGATGTATTGTTTAAAAATATTCTTATTTGAGCAATAGTATATCTCTCTATGCAGAGGTTTTGCAGGGTTCAGCCAGTAACTATTTTTGATGAGAAAATGATAAACATTTCAATCGAGTTCGTGTAATTGTGTTAAATTTATGTCCTTAAGTTAATGTGTAGACAATTAACGCATAGCAGCTTTTATAATATGATGGGCAGACCGAGGAAATAGACGATGTTGAATCCAATAGGTTGATCTTGTAGTTGTACCACCGAAGCTCCAGGTCACATGTGATTGTAAAGCTAACATGTGGGACCCACGGATTGCAGAGTGGCACATCAAGAACACAGATGGCAATGACGATTACTCTTTGTAACTTAGCTTTTCCGAACGGTCCGAACGGTCAGGGGAGAGAGATCAGTGGCTAACTGGTAAAATGACGAGAATGGGGAGCACGTATGTGTGTGTGTAACTGAACTAGATTGTCTAGGTCAGTGGTCGGCAAAGTGCGGCTCCGGAGCCGCATGTGGCTCCTTGGCACCTTAAGTGCGGCTCTGGCATTTAGTTTTATTTGGTATACAACTTATTTAGTGTACTACTTATTTAGTGTAATAAAAGTTTACTAAGCAAACCGATTTGGCTCCCAGTTTTTTTTAATTGTTGTAATGTTCATATTTGAATTGTTGTAATGTTCATATTTGGCTCTTTGGCTGATCAGTTTGACGACCACTGGTCTAGGTTGAGGCGTACTTGGAAGATGTCGTGATATTTGGACTGGTTACCTATAGAAATGTGTATTTGTTAGTAACTACGAGCAGTGCCGTAACTAGGCGGGAAGGAGAGCAACTTTGCCCCGGGCGGTATTTACTTTTTCACCAGAGAGGGGCGGCAATTGTACATCTTTTAAAATAATTGTTGGCACATGAATGGGGCTGCATATTTAGAGTCCGCCTAGATGCCACTAACACTGGTTACAACTCTTAGAATTAAGTTCTATTTATAGCACTTCACGATTGTTTACGATTATTTATTATGATACAAAGGTATTATTATTATGTTATTATTCAGAACCATGTTAGACTCAGTCTGGACTTGCGATGATTGTGACTTGGGATAGTTGTGACTATAGATGGTTTAACATAGGTATGTTGTGACCTATGATGGTTGTGACTAGAGATGGTTTAACATGGGAATGTTGTGACTTATGATGGTTGTGACTAGAGATGGTTTAACATGGGAATGTTGTGACCTATGATGGTTGTGACTAGAGATGGTTTAACATGGGTATGTTGTGACCTATGATGGTTGTGACTAGAGATGGTTTAACATGGGAATGTTGTGACTTATGATGGTTGTGACTATAGATGGTTTAACATGGGTATGTTGTGACCTATAATGGTTGTGACTAGAGATGGTTTAACATGGGAATGTTGTGACTTATGATGGTTGTGACTAGAGATGGTTTAACTGCCATGCATAAAAAGATTCAACTCTGTCAATTATCGAAAAAGAGAGATAAAGAAAGAGAGAGAGATAGATAGATAGAGAGAAAGAGAGAGAGAGAGAGAGAGAGAGAGAGAGAGAGAATGGGAATATATGGAAACATATGGGAATATCTGGGAGCTTATGGAAATATGTAGGAGCTTATGAGATTATTATGAGCTTATGGGGATACTGGGAGCTAATAGAAATATGTGGGAGCTGATGTTAATATGTGGGAGCTTATGTGAAAATGTGGAATCTTATTAGAATATTGGGAGCTTATGCCAATATTTGAGAGATTATGGGAATATTTGGGAGCTTATGGGAATATTTGGGAGCTTATGGGAATATGTAGGAGCTTATGGCAGTATGTTGGAGCTTATGGGACTATTAGGTGGTTATGGGAATATGTAGGAGCTTAAGAGAAAAAGTAGGAGCTTATGGGAATACTAGGTGCTTAGGGGAATATGTAGGAGCTTATGGGAGTATTAGGAGCTCAAGAGAATATGTGGGAGCTTATTGGAATTTTTGGGAGCTTATGGGAATATGTATGAGCTTATGGGAATATGTGAGAGCTAATGGGAATAATAGGGTGCTTATGGAAATGTGCCAATTGATTCTAATCATGTTTAGTATTTGGCGAATGGAACTATAGGCTTTTTGTTTATTTTCAACCACGTAAGGTCAAATTTTCACGATTAGTAAATTCTTCTCCTGTTTTAAAATTTTTGAAACGGACTATAAGATTCGCTTCAATTTTCTTCTATAGAATGATCAACTGCCATTAATAAGTAGATTCAACTTAATGTCAATTATCGAAAAAGAGAGATAAGGCAACAGAAAGAGAGAGTATAAGAGAGAGATAGGGAGAGAGAGAGGATGGAGATATATGGGAACTTATGGGAATATGCGGGAGCTTATTGGAATATGCGGGTGCTTATGGGAATATATAGGAGCTTATGGGAATATGTAGAAGCTTATGGGAAATATGTAGGAGCTTTTGGAAATTTCATGAGCTTATAGGAATATGTAGGAGCTTATGGGAATATGTAGGAGCTTATGGGAATATTTTGGAGCTAATGGGAATATGTGGGAGCATATGGGAATATGTAGGAGCTTATGGGAATATAAAGAGCTTATAGGAATATGTGAGAGCTTATGTAAATATTTGGGAGCTTATGGGAATATGTAGGAGCATATGGGAATATGTAGGAGCTTATGGAAATATTAGATTTTTATGGGAATATGTAGGAGCTTATGGGATTGGAATATTTGGCACTTATGTGAATATTTGGGAGCTTATGGGAATATTAGAAGGTTAAGGGAATATGTGGGAGCTTATGGGATTATATGGGAGCTTATGGAATTATGTTGGTGCTTATGGAATTATGTAGGTGCTTATGAGAATATGTGGGAGCTTATGTGAATATGTGGTAGCTTATGGGAACATGTAGGAGGTTATGGGAATATGTGGGGGCTTATGGGAATATGTGGTAACTTATTGTAATATGTAGGAGCTTATGGGAATAAGTAAGAGCTTATTGAAGTATGTAGGAGCTTATGGGAATATGTAGGAGCTTATGGAAATATTAGATTTTTATGAGAATATGTAGGAGCTTATGGGATTGGAATATTAGGCGCTTATGTGAATATTTGGGAGTAATGGGAATATTAGGAGGTTATGGGAATATGTGAGAGCTTATGAGAATATTGGGAGCTTAAAGCTGATGTTAATGTGTGGGAGCTTATGGGAATATGTAGGAGCTTATGGGAGTATGTTGGAGCTTTTGAGGCTATTAGGTTCTTATGGGAATATGTAGGAGCTTATTGGAAATTTCATGAGCTTATAGGAATATGTAGGAGCTTATGGGAATATGTAGGAACTTATAGAAATATTAGGTGCTTATGGGAATATTAGGAGCTCATCGGAATATGTGGGAGCTTATGGGAATTTTTGTGAGCTTATGGGAATATGTAGCAGCTTATGGGAATATGAAGGTGCTTATGGGAATATGTGGGAGCTTATGACAATAACTGGGAACTTATGGAAATGTGCTAATTGATTCTACTCCTGTTTAGTTTTTGGCGAATGGGACTATAGAATTTGTGTTTATTTTCAATCACGTAAGGTCAAATTTTCACGCATCAGTAAATTCTTCTCCTGTATTTCAATTTTTGAAACGGACTATAAGATTGGTTTCAAATTTTTCTATACGATGATCAACTGCCTTTCATAAGTAGATTCAACTTAATGTCAATTATCGAAAAAGAGAGATAAAAAAAGAGAAAGAGAGTGAGCGTGAGAGAGAGAGAGACACACACATAGAGAGAGAGAGAGACAGAATGGAGATATATGGGAACCTATGGGAATATGCGGGAGCTTATGTGAATTTGCGAGAGCCTGTTGGAATATTTATGTTCTTATGGGAAAATGTAGGAGCTTATGGGAATATGTTGGAGCTTATGGGACTAATAGCTGCTTATGGGAATATGTGGGAGCTTATGGGAATGTGTGGGAGCTTATGGAATTATGTAGGTGCTTATGAGAATATGTGGGAGCTTATGTGAATATGTGGGAACTTATTGGAATATGTAGGAGCTTATGGGAATAAGTAAGAGCTTATTGAAATATATAGGAGCTTATGGAATTATGTAGGAGCTTATGGGAATATGTAGAATCTTATGGAAATATGTAGGAGCTTATGGGAATATTAGGACTTATGGGAATATGTGGGAGCTTATGGGGATATGTGAGAGCTTATGGGAATATGTAGGAGCTTATGGAATTATGTAGGTGATTATGGAATTATGTAGGTGCTTATGGGAATATTAGGAGCTTATGGGAATATGTAGGAGCTTATGGAATTATGTAGGTGATTATGAGAATATGTTGGAGCTTATGTGAATATGTGGGAGCTTATGGGAACATGTAGGAGGTTATGGGAATATGTGGGGGCTGAAGGGAATATGTAGGAAATTATGGGAATAATAGGGAGCTTATGGAAATATGTGCCATTGGATTCTGCTCCTGTTTAGTAATTGGCGAATGCGACTATAGAATTTGTGTTTATTTTCAACCACGTAAGGTCAAATTTTCACGCATCAGTTAATTATTTTTCTGTTTTTAAATTTTTGAAACGGACTATAAGATTCCTTTAAATTTTATTCTATACGATGATCAACTGCCATGCATAAATACATTCAACTTAAAGTCAATTATCGGAAAAGAGAGATAAGGAAAGAGAAAAACAGTATAAGAGAGAGAGAGAGAGAGAGAGAGAGACAGATAATAGAGAAATATGGGAATTTATGGGAATATCCTGGAGCATATGTGAATTTGCGGGAGGTTTATGGGATATTTGTAGGAGCTTATGGGACTATTAGGAGCTTATGGGTATATTAGGATCTTATGGGAATATGTGGGAGCTAATGGGGATTTTGGGAGCTTATGGGAATATTTGAAAGCTTATTGGAATATGTAGGAGCTTATGGGAGTATTTGGAGCTTATGGAAATATTAGGTGCTTATGGGATTACGTAGGAGCTTATGGGACTATTAGGAGATGATGGGGATATTAAGAGCTTATGGGAATATGTGGGAGCTTATGGGGATATTGGGAGCTTATGAGAATATTTGAGAGCTGATTGGAATATTTGAGAGCTTATGGGAATATGTAGGAGCTTATGGGAGTATGTTGGAGCTTATGAGGCTATTAGGTTCTTATGAGAATATGTAGGAGCTTATGGGAAAAACTAGGAGCTTATGGAAATATTAGGTGCTTATGGGAATATTACGAGCGCATGTTAATATGTGTGAGCTTATGGGAATTTTTGTGAGCTTATGGGAATATGTAGCAGCTTATGGGAATATGAAGGAGCATATGGGAATTTGTAGGAGCTTAATGGAATATGTGGGAGCTTAAGGGAATAATAGAGAACTTATGGAAATGTGCCAATTTATTCTAATCCTGTTTAGCTTTTGGCGAATGGGACTTTACCTTTTTGTTTATTTTCAACCACGTAAGGTCAAATTTTCACGCATTAGTAAATTCTTCTCCTGTTTTTCAATTTTTGAAACGGACTATAAGATTGGTTTCAATATTCTTCTATACGATGATCAACTGCCATTCATAAGTAGATTCAACTTAATGTCAATTATCGAAAAAGAGAGATAAGGAAAGAGAGAGTGAGCGAGAGAGAGAGAGAGAGAATGGAGATATATGGGAACTTATGGGAATATGCGGGAGCATATGGGAATTTGCGGGAGCTTATTGGGATATTTGGGTGCTTATGGGAAAATGTAGGAGCTCATGGGAATATATAGAAGCTTATGGAAATATGTAGGAGCTTATGGGACTATTAGGAGCTTATAGGGATATTAGGAGCTTATGGGAATATGTGGGAGCTTATGGGGTTATTCGGAGCTTATGAGAATATTTGAGAGCTTATGGGAATATTTGAGTGCTTATTGGAATATGTAGGAGCTTATGGGAGTATGTTGGAGCTTATGAGGCTATTAGGTTCTTATGGGAATATGTAGGAGCTTATGGAAATATATGGTGTTTATGGGAATATGTACGAGCTTTAGAGACTATTAGGTGCTTATGTGAAAATATATAGGAGCTTATGGGAATATATAGAAGCTTAAGGAAATATGTAGGAGCTTATGGGACTATTAGGAGCTTATGGGTATATTAGGAGCTTATGGGAATATGTGGAAGCTTATGGGGATATTGGGAGCTTATGAGAATATTTGAGAGCTTATGGGAATATTTGAGAGCTTTTTGGAATATGTAGGAGCTTATGGGAGTATGTTGGAGCTTATGAGGCTATTAGGTTGTTATGGGAATATGTAGGAGCTTATGGGAATTTTTGTGAGCTTATGGGAATATGTAGGAGCTTATGGGAATATGTAGAATCTTATGGAAATATGTAGGAGCTTATGAGACTATTAGGAGCTTATGGGTATATTAGGAGCTTATGGGAATATGTGGGAGCTTATGGGAATGTATGTGAGCTTATGGGAATATGAAAGAGCTTATGGGAATATGTGGGAGCTTATGGGAATAATAGGGAACTTATGGAAATGTGCCAATTGATTCTACTTCTGTTTAGTTTTTGGCGAATGGGACTATACCTTTTTGTTTATTTCCAACCACGTAAGGTCAATTAGCGGGAGCTTATTGGGATATTTGGGTGCTTATGGGAAAATGTAGGAGCTTATGGGAATATGTTGGAGCTTATGGGACTATTAGGTGCTTATGGGAATATGTAGGAGCTTGTGGGAATATATAGAAGCTTATGGAAATATGTAGGAGCTTATGGGGATATTAGGAGCTTATGGGAATATGTGGGAGCTTATGGGAATATGTGGGAGCTTATGGGAATATGTGGGAGCTTATGGTAATATGTGGCAGCTTATGTGAATATGTGGGAACTTATTGGAATATGTATGAGAATATGGGAATAAGTAAGAGCTTATTGGAATATGTAGAAGCTTATGGGAATAATAGGGAGCTCATGAAAATATGTGCCAATGGATTCTACTCCTGTTTAGTATTTGGCGAATGGGACTATCGGTCTTGTGTTTATGTTCAACCACGTAAGGTCATTTTTTTTTCAATTTTTTTAAACGGACTATAAGATTCGTTTCAGTTTTCTGCTAATTAATGATCAAGTGCCATGCTTAAAAAATTTAACTCTATGTCAATTATCGAAAAAGAGAGATAAGGTTAGAGAGAGATAGATAGAGAGAGAGAGAGACAGAGAGAAATAGAGAGGCAGAGAAACAGTGAGAAAGAGAGAGAGAGAGAGAATGGGAATATTTGGGCGCTTATGGAAAAATGTAGGAGCTCATTGGAATATGTAGGAGCTTATTGGAATATGTAGGAGCTTTTGGGAATTTTAGGAGCTTATGGGAATATGTGAGAGCGTATGTAAATATTTGGGAGCTTATGGGAATATGTAGGAGCTTATGGGAACATGTAGGAGCTTATGGGATGGGAATATTAGGATCTTATTGGACTTTTAGGTGGTTATTGAAATATGTAGGAGCTTATGGGAATATGTGAGAGCTTATGTAAATATTTGGGAGCTAATGGGAATATGTTGGAGGTTATGGGAATATGTAGGAGCATATGGGATTATTATGAGCTTATGGGGTTTTTGGAAGCTATTAGGAATATAGGGGAGCTCATGTTAATATGTGGGAGCTTAAGGGAATATGTAGGAGCTTATGGGGATATGTGGGATCTTATGGGAATATCGGGAGCTTATGGGAATATCGGGAGCTTATGGCAATATTTAAGAGCTTATGGGAATATTTGGGGGCTTATGGGAATATGTAGGAGCTTATTGGAGTATGTTGGAGCTTATGGTACTATTAGGTGCTTATGGGAATATGTAGGAGCTGATGGGAAAAAGTAGGAGCTTATGGGAATATTAGGTACTTATGGGAATATGTAGGAGCTTATTGGAATATTAGGAACTCATGGGAATATATGGGAGCTTATAGGTATTTTTGGGATTTTATGGGAATATGTAGCAGCTTATGGGAATATGTAGGAGCTTATAGGAATATGTAGGAACTTATGGGAATATGTGGGAACTGATGGGAATATGTGCCAACTGATTCTACTCTTGTTTAGTATTTGGCGAATGGGACTATACGCTTTGTGTTTATTTTCAGCCACGTGAGGTCAAATTTTTACACACCAGTAAATTCTACTCCTGTTTTTTCAATTTTTGAAACGGACTATAACCTTCGTTTTAATTTTCTGCTATACAATGATCAACTGTTATGCATAAGTAAATTCAACTATATGCCAATTATCGAAAAAGAGAGATAAGGAAAGAGAGATTGAGTGTGTGTGTGTGTGTGTGTGAGAGAGAGAGAGAGCGAGAGAGAGAATGGGAATATATGGGAACATATGGGAATATCTGGGAGCTTATGGGAATATGTGGGAGCTTATGGGAATATGCATGATCTTATGGGAATATGCGGGAGCTTATGCGAATATGTGAGATATAAATATATATTAGGGTGCCACTCAATGCAATGGGGAAATTTTTTTTTTTTTTAAGTTTCATTGTGGCACCCCTTATTTTTTTTTTCCTTTTGTTATGTAAAGTAATGTTTACAAGTATCATGAAGATACAGTGATATTTAAAGGTAGCTCAATGGACTCGAAGTTTTATATTATATGCGAAAATGCCTGAATTTAACATAAAAGGCAAACCGGAGGCAATTTATGTTACATAATGATATAATTTCAGTTACTTATTTATATGTTCATGTCAGTGCAATATATATTACTGCTAGTGCCACAGTGACAATGAAAGAAGTTATTCAGTTCTGGCATAAGGCACGCATTCCACTTAGTAAAGAATGTCACATAATTGCCAAGATAAAGGATCTCCATTCAGCATGGATTGGAATAAGAAAAAAATGTATCCCGCAGAACAGATACTCAGAAGGAGAAGGAGCACCAATTTACTGAAAGTTTGACTGATTTGTTTGGTGTTGCACACGCTGAAGCTTTAACTAAGATGCAGGTACCTGAAGACATAACATTTTTGAAGTACAAAGAGAGAAAGGGAGGCGTGGTTGCATGGGTTCAGTGAATATGGTGCTAAATAGGAAATAACAAAGGTCTCGTCCGATCCACCAATATTGTTAGTCCAGGTTTGGCAGCTGCATTAGACAGAAGTAAAGTCAGTGACAAGAACGCAGTTTACATAATTACAGCAGCAGCAGAATCACTTGGCCACAGTACTGCAGCCCTGGCGATTAACAAGGAATCAGTCAGACATAGTCAACGTAAACATCTTGAAGCAGCAGCTACAGAGATTTATGCAATGTTTCATCCAAACTGCCCAATAAATGCGCACTGGGATAGAAAGATGTTGCATGCATTAACATCAAAAGAGTTAGTTGATCGTCTGGCTGTTCTGGTATCCGGTGATGGAACAATGAAGTTGCTGTGAGTACCAAAATCGCCATATGGAACTGGAGAGGCCGAGGCGACTGCCGTGTTTAATCTTATTCAAGAATGGAACATTACTGATAAAATCAAGTTCATGTGTTTCGACACCACGGCCGGTAACACTGGCATAAATGCAGGTGCCTGCATTCTTCTGGAGAAGAAACTTGGCAGAGAACTGATCAGCTTAGCATGCAGGCCCTACATAACGGAACTCATTGTGACAAAGGTGTTTGATCTAGTGGACCAAATATCAAGTTATTCCAGAGATTTCGTGAATGTTCGGGTTCAATTGACACATCGATGTATGCAAGTGGAATGGATGCATATTATATTGCAGTGGTTCTCAATCCAGTTCGGGGTGAACTCATTCACTTCATTCAGCATCAGCAAACAGTGTTTCAGCCCAGAGATGATTATCGTCAGCTTCTGCAACTGTCACTTCTTTTTCTAAGTGCAGCTTGTGGTGCAGATGAAAAGATTATGGCTCCTGCAGCTTATCACCACGCCCGGTGGATGGCAAAACTGATTTACAGCCTTAAGAATTTCATTTTGCGTTCTCAGTTCCAACTTACTGCACGTGAACTGTCATCACTGGGTCACTTCAATGCCTTCATACTTAAGGTCTACCTGAATTCGTGGTTTACATCACCATGTGCTACATCTGCTCCCCGTAGAGATTTGCAGTTACTTCAACAATTGCAGAACTACAAGGAAACAAATGACACTGTTGCCAAAGCATCAATAAAATCATTCTCTGGACACTTGTGGTACTTGAGTGAAATTCTGGTAAGTTTTACATTTTTTGACAATGAGGTTTCATCTGAAATGAAGTTTGTCATGGTTGCAGCACTTAACAAGACAACAACATATCATCCTTGCAGAATAGCCTTCAGTCCATTACAACTAAATAAACTTTATGTTTTGTATCGCAACACACCAGGAAATTTTCACAGCTTTGAACATACAACAAGATTTCCTGACCACGAATCCAGACACATGGGCCACTGATAACAACTACATTGTTGGCCAAAAGAAAGTTGCGAGTTTGAAAGTCGTCAATGATGCAGCCGAGCGTGGAATGGCCCTGAGTCAAGCATTCAATGGAGTACTAATTAAATCAAAAAGAAGAGAAACAGTTTTTGTTACAACTAGTAGAGAAACACCGTCGTGACTTTCTTAATGCTAGCAAGTCCACCATAACTGTCCCAGCCGCAGCTAGAATATCATTACTTGGACTTGAAAACATGTAATTAGATAATAATAGTGATCTGTCAGTCTGAACTATGTTGAATTGACTCTTTATGTTTATTAGCTGAATGTTCTGAAAGTTATTATTCTGGTGCTATGTAAAAAACAGTTGTTTGTTCTCTTTTACAGCAATATGTGTCTTCAAATAACTTTTGATGTTTTTGTGTTACAGCAAGATTACCGATTATCGTATGGTAATGTCGCGAAACACTTATTATTGCAAAAATTTGACACTGTTGAGCTACCAATAAATATTATCAGAATACATTCAAATTTTGCCAATTTTATTCTTATAACATTACTAACAAATTTTGGGGGTGTCAGGATAAAAACTCTGAATTTTTTTTTGAGTGGCACCTTAATATATATATATATATATATAATAAAAGATATTTTACTAGTTAGTCGTCATTAGACCTGTCATAGTCTGTCTTCTGTTTAAACAGTAGCGACCTTATAGGATAGCCACCTGTCTGACTTCTGTTTAAACAGTATCAGCCTTATGGGATGGCGACCTGTTTGTCTTCTGTTTAAACAGTGGCAGCCTTATGGGATGCCGACCTGTTAGCCTTCTGTTTAAACAGTGGCAGCCTTATGGGATGGCGACCTGTTTGTCTTCTGTTTAAACAGTGGCAGCCTTATGGGATGGCGACCTGTTTGTCTTCTGTTTAAACAGTGGCAGCCTTATGGGATGGCGACCTGTTTGTCTTCTGTTTAAACAGTGGCAGCCTTATGGGATGGCGACCTGTTTGTCTTCTGTTTAAACAGTGGCAGCCTTATGGGATGGCGACCTGTTTGCCTTCTGTTTAAACAGTGGCAGCCTTATGGGATGGCCATGGGGCTTTGTGCCCCACGTCACGCTCCACATTTAGTATTTTTGTAATTTAATTCTAACATAACAGAACGTTCTTTTTTTATGTCCCGCATATGAAACTTTCTTTAAACCCCGTAAATGACACTCGGCATAGGCGCTGTGTACTGCCAATGCCACTCCTGACTTGATTACTAATTATGTGTACTGCTTTGTGACAGTTAATTCACCTTTATTAAAAAAAAACGGTAAAAAATAAATCAAATGGTGGACATTGCAGACCAAGGGTAAGGGAGAGGTGAGGTGGGGATAAGACGACCGCTAACCTCCTTGTATAACAGACACGGCTCAAGATTTGGACTTAAGTGACCCGCCTCAGAGGTCAGCTGCCAACCTATCCTACTGCTGGCCACCAGACATGGCACACACTAGGAATGTTTTACAAATCATTAAGTTCGACCATTGAGGAGAGAATATGTCCAACCTCCCCCTTTCCCAAATAACCCCAACCCCCCTCCCCAGAGCAGCGAAGACAAGTTACGTCACGACTTCCAAGGACGAAGACTACGTAGTTGTTCATTCGGCTCCTGAATTTAACCAGGGGTCAACAACAGGCGTGTCCATACGAACAGATCATCTCAGGGTTTATAACTCTCGACCTCTTTATTTCGTTGATTACACATAAAACTATAGGCTAGACGTTTATTCTAAAATACAAACAATACTTCGTTAAGATATTGTATCGAAGGTGAAAATATAATGAAAGTGTATGGCCAGGCATGAGGTAACTAATGAAAGCCGCAATCAGATCTTTGACTTCGATATAACTTCTATATACAACACATCATTGCAGTGTTTGTACATAGAAGATTAAGTAATGAAATTATCATACTAATTCAACTGAAGCCGTACTAAAACAACAGAATAGGACGCATGTTTCTGTAAGAGCTGCATTGAGTAAACCGTTGATTTAGAAATATTAAGAGCTGCATTGAGTAAACTTTGGTTTGAGAAAGATTAAGAGCTGCATTGAGTAAACTGTGGATTGAGAAAGATTAATAGCCGCATTGAGTAAACTGTGGATTGAGAAAGATTAAGAGCCGCATTGAGTAAAATATGGATAAAGTAAGATTAACAGCCGCATTGAGTAAACCGTTGATTAAGAAAGATTATGAGCCGCATTGTGTAAACTGTTGATTGTCAAAGATTAAGCGCCGCATTGAGTAAACAATGGATTGAGAAAGATTAAGAGTCGCATTGAGTAAACCGTTGATTAAGAAATATTATGAGCCGCATTGAGTAAACTGTGGATTGTCAAAGATTAAGCGCCGCATTGAGTAAACAATGGATTGAGAAAGATTAAGAGTCGCATTGAGTAAACCGTTGATTAAGAAATATTATGAGCCGCATTGAGTAAACTGTGGATTGTCAAAGATTAAGCGCCGCATTGAGTAAACAATGGATTGAGAAAGATTAAGAGTCGCATTGAGTAAACCGTTGATTAAGAAATATTATGAGCCGCATTGAGTAAACTATGGATTGTCAAATATTAAGCGCCGCATTGAGTAAACAGTGGATTGAGAAAGATTAAGAGCCGCATTGAGTAAAATGTTGATTCAGAAATATTAAGTCAGGTAAAGAGTGAAGACAAAATGTGAAGAAACGTTTTTATTCTCTATAAGTTTTAATTGATGATAGGTGGCTGTGTGGCTTGAGAACTGATGGGCTTGTGTTCCAGCCTTAGTAAATGTACGCAGTAATATTCTTTTCATTTTTATTCACAAAATAATTGACAGTATCTTTAGTGTAAGAAATAAATACATTTAAAACCAACTAATGGTTAGACAATTCAACAACAACACGCAGGTACGTCCAACATGGCAAATAAAAAAAAAAATCTGTCCTCTAGTCCAGTTCTAGTAAACTCTTATGTCCCCTGCACACAGAACTATTCAACCGTCGGATGCGTGGTCAGAGATGTGTCCAGTGTGTTATTAGTGTTCACGGTCTTTTCTCCGTTACCTGAATCATGTCTAGCATGAACATTAGCACTCAACAATTTTTTCATTATGGCAATAAGTAAGAAACAACAACTGTCAACTTTACAGATATTGTCCGGCTATGTGGTCAACAATGTGTAGTTTATTTCCATGCTGTATCTTTTTTTCTTTCGGATTACTATTGGAATGTTTCTTATTTATTTCGATATTACACACAACAACCTGTCAGGTCAGTGTATGCATTCTTCTTTCATGTTTAATATACACTTACGTCTTATTGCGACAATCGCATTCTTGTTATTTTAACGTAAATTGTTGCACTACAAAAAAGTGTAATATTTCAAAGTTAACTTATGTTGTTTTTTAATGATGACCTTTTTTTAAAGATTCATTTATTTAAATAACTTTAAAAGTGTTACATAATAAACGATACAGTCAGCCTGTCAATTGAGTAGCACAGTTCTTTTTAATACTTAAGAAAACTGGAGACTTTTAAAATCTGTTCAGATTCTTTTATGACATAAAATAATGAAATTAGAATAAACAGGTTTCTATAAAAATAGGACAACCGATAAACCCCGTGGATAGAGTGAGAAGAGTTCAGAGTAGGGAAGGAAGGAGATATTGTAAAGGGCAGTATGACATAGCCTTTTCTATATGGCGGCCATAAAGAAAAGTGTCCAGTTTAACAAATATAAAATGCCTTATGTCATAACTGTAACGACGTGAAAGTTATACAAAATATTGACAGTAAAAAGTTTTTTTTTTTTAGATTAAATATTTCAGGTTTTAGATGGTCTATTGCAATAAAATATTAATAAGAGTCAAGAGTAAACTTTTGTTATACATTCCCTAGGACTCGCCCATTAATTACGTCAGCAAATTTTAGAACTCAGTAAACCCCATTTCCTTTGTCCAACTTTCGCCCTCCCCCCCTCCACAATAAAATTACGTACATTCGTAGACCCCCCCCCCCACATACAAACGAAAAAAAGTATATAAGCCCCTACCCCCACATACAACGTTAAAAAATATACTTCAAACTGCCCTCTAATTGTGAAAATTGAGATCTCCATCTAATTGTGGTAATTGAGATCTCCATCTAATTGTGATAATTGAGATCTCCATCTAATTGTGATAATTGATATATCCGTCTAATTGTGATAATTGAGATCTCCGTCTAATTGTGATAACTGAGATCTAAATTGACATATTTAATAAAACGAGTTTCCTTCCCTAAATAACAAAAAACTGGAACCAGCACATTCAAATATTATATAACAGTGTGCGGCTCTTCAAAAAGTCTTGTTTGTACATTACAGACTTTTGGGTTCATATTTCATGTTTATTTAGTGTGTAAGATAACTTCTTTCATCTATTGCCTTTTTATGTAGTGTCCTCAAGTCTTTTCTTTAAGAATAGGTCTGGGACGTCCATCCTTTATCATTTTATCATTGTCTGTACCGACTTATAACTTCTAGGACTCTTAGCACGTACTTTGCAGTGTCTTAATCATTTACAACAATCTTGACTGACATCCCAACACACACATACAAAATAAAATAATTAAAGGCAGTAAATAGACTGCTCCAGATTTATTATAACAATTTCAGCCCACGTACTCTGACATAGACTGAGTAGACCATACACTTCAATACACACTATTGATGTCCATCTCTATGTATGATCATTCGATTTTACAAGTAGCACAACGAATTTTTCAAATTCAATTTAAGTGTGTAAGCAGCTCATAGTATTTTATGTGCATGTCTAGCACTCAGTGGCGACGAGAGCCAACACGGGCCCCAGGGCAGGACATATTGCAGCCCCCTTAATTAACAAAAAGTCGTGAAAAATGGACATGGTCGGGGCGGCCGGGCCCCCTGGCAATGACCCCCCTGCCCCACTCTCGGCGCCCCTGCTAGCACTGATTTGCTGATGAAATGTGTGGTTGTTTACAATCTATAGGTCAGTCACCGTCCTAATCTCCTCTGCAGTTTGACAACAACATATCATCACTGACCGATTTGTCTTTTATTTCGTCAATCTCAACATTCATTTAGCCTACATATTTAACTCTAAGTGTTGCAGTGGCGTAGAGAGCTTAACTCGCGACCGAGGCACAATACCTTTTTTTGCCCCCCCCTTCGAAAACCATATAATATTATATGTAAAATATACCATTTGGCGCCCCTTTGTGAGTAGCGCCCGGGACATGATGCCCTCTCCGTGCCCACCGCTCGCTACGCCACTGAAGTGTTGTATTTCATCAATGTGAACATTCATGTACAAACGAGGTTAACGCAAATTATGATTTTTAGAGCAGTGTGAAATATATGAAGAAAGATCACAGATGTAGATTTAAAAGTATTGAAGGGTCGCCATAGGTTCTAAATTTGACCGGAGAGCAGGTGAATGGACAGTTTATAATGCTTCATATAAAGCAATGTGAATTAAATTTAAAACATTATCGATGTCAATAAACATAGGGAATGCACTGCTGGTTAAATTAAAGCCTTACCGGGTCGTAAATTGACCATGTCTGGGTTTGAGGCTGAAAATTGTTTTCATGATTACTGTTTCGGTGCTCCCTCTAGCTTGTGCTGCCGCACAACCTTTCCAACGTAACCGAATATCCGGCATAGTAATAAATATTAATCCACAATGATATGCATGATAATCAACAAAATATTACTTTTCTATTACTGGTAATAAAAAGGGTTTATATCATTACTATATCATAATGTAAGGGTGTTAATTATTATGTACACATGCAACTTTTAGTTCCCGATGGTCTAATAATCAGACAATTTATTTGAAATAAAATAATATTAAATAGTTAGTAGTAGAGTTAAAAAGGCAATAATACAATTAACTTAAGACATGTGCTGTCCAGGGTTAACAAAATGACATGTTTCTCTAGATATGCCAGGCTACAATAAACGTTTGTGATTTTTCACATCTTAAAACATATTGTACGGTATTTGTAACAGTTTTAGATTGGTGAATGAGCGCTCTGCCGACATAAATTTCTGACATAATACGTAGATTGATATATACAGTCGATTCCGCTTAATTGGGACACATCGGGTCCGAGGCTTTTTGTCCCAATTAAGCGACTGTCCCAATTAACCATACAAATTTACTATTGGCTTCTTGGTTTAGTTTCTTTGAGATTTGTCCCAAATAAGCGGAATCCACTGTATATAAAAGGCCATTTCAAAAATTAAATTTGTTTTGGACTTAAAAATTTGACGTAGTAAACGAATGACTCCCTACTTGTAATGCATAATAGAACATGGAAGAAAGCTAAAAATAACTTATACCCTAAAAATTGTTACATTTTTCGACCAGCACCAATTGCCAAAGGTTATTTAAAGTAGGCCTATATAAGAGAAACACAAAGGAAAGAGATAGGCCTGTACAAACTTGTTTATTTTAGAGCAAGAATAAAATGTACTTAGTAAATGCAAAAGAAGATTGAGGTCATTGCACATATACGAAAATTCAACAAAAAAAACAACAAAAAAAAAAACAAACAAACAAAAACTTGACAACCATAACAAGGATAACATGTTTCCCATTATTTTCAAAGAGAATCAAATGAATCAGTGAATCTTTAAGCTTTTAAATAAGTCGTTCGATCATCACCATGGTCCTAAAGGTTCGGGAAAAAATTTAATGAATACAAAACTTGATAAAAACTGCTTTAATCAATAAAAAAAAAACAACCTTAAAATTATGAATAAAGGGTTACATCGAAGTGAACAGTGCCCAAGCATACATCATTTATTATATTCTGTTTAAAAAAAAAGTTCCCTTAGCCCTAAAGGGCCCTTGGGGCAAATGAATTGTAGAATTGTTTCTATAACCTCCGAATATGAAGGGACTGTATGGTTAATACAACGCCCAGCCGTCTTTACTTCCCCAACTTAAAGTCAGGTACCTATTTTAAGCTGGGGGGATTTGTGGGACGACTTTGAAACATAATACTTTAAATTAATTTCTTTGTAATTTTGATATCTTCTAACACTACTAACCCTTACATTCATGCTCAGATTTTGAAATTTAGTAAAGAAAATTCACAAGAAAATATTATCTTGCCAGGTTTCAAGAAAAAAAAAAGAATGAACTAAGAATGCTGGGCTGGAAACAATGTTGGGGCAGCCTTTTGAAGGAACAACACATTATAAATATGTGAGCCAGCAAGAAGAAAAAGTAACCCTCCTCTGATGCCACCAGTGGTGCCAATGACCATCACATCTACCAAGACAAGTACTAGAGATGCAAAAGATCATTTTACGGTGAAGTAGTTTTATTAGAGTTTGGAAAAAAAAAAAAATATAAGTTTGATTAAGATTTTGCATGTTAGCCAGCCTTCTATTAATTTTGAACATTTTCTCGATAGATAAAAACAAAATGACAGTCTGATGGCAGCCTGCTCTTGATGTGAGATGTTAGCTCCAGACCATATTGAAAAAGAGAAAGGGACAGTATTTTCTGAATCCAATGAAAAGAACATTTCTTCTTCCCGAGACTGTTAGCCGCATCCTAAGCAACAAATCAACCCGATGCGCATGAAAAATATGGATCTGATTAGTAAAGAAAAGGAAATTTGGAATGATACCACAGGGCAGCACCATTTTGTAAAGAACATTTGAAAGAGTTGAGCTGGCAAGGAGAAGAAAAACCCTACTGATGCCAACATACTAGTACTATTATTGCCCATAACCACATCATCAAACAAGATTGGAAAAAAAAAAAAAAAATAATTTTTGGGATGCTCTCTGTGCCAGACGAATGCAATGTCTGGGACGACACAGTGACAATGGGCCCCAGGTACATTGGATGCAAGGAAGGAAAAAAGGGAAAGTATTTTTGTTTTTATTCAAGTAGTCCATGGTAAGTAGCCCTTCAAATATTTTTAATACTTCAAATTAATTTCTTTGTAATTTTGATATCTTCTAACACTACTAACCCTTGCATTCATGCTCAGATTTTGAAATTTAGTAAAGAAAATTCACAAGAAAATATTATCTTGACAGGTTTCAAGAAAAAAAAAAAAAAAGAATGAAATAAGAATGCTGGGCTGGAAACAATGTTGGGGCAGCCTTTTGAAGGAACAACACATTATAAAGATGTGAGCCAGCAAGAAGAAAAATGAACCCTCCTCGGATGCCACCAGTGGTGCCAATGACCATCACATCTACCAAGACAAGTACCAGAGATGCAAAAGAACATTTTACGGTGAAGTAGTTTTTTTAGAGTTTGGAAAAAAAGAAAAATATAAGTTTGATTAAGATTTTGCATGTTAGCCAGCCTTCTATTAATTTTGAACATTTTCTCGATAGATGAAAACAAAATGACAGTCTGATGGCAGCCTGCTCTTGATGTGAGATGTTAGCTCCAGACCATATTGAAAAAGAGAAAGGGACAGTATTTTCTGAATCCAATGAAAAGAACATTTCTTCTTCCCGAGACTGTTGCGATCCTAAGCAACAAATCAACCCGATGCGCATGAAAAATATGGATCTGATTAGTAAAGAAAAGGAAATTTGGAATGATACCACAGGGCAGCCCCATTTTGTAAAGAACATTTGAAAGAGTTGAGCTGGCAAGGAAAGAAAAACCCTACTGATGCCAACATACTAGTACTATTATTGCCAATAACCACATCATCAAACAAGATTGGAAAAAAAAAAATAAGCTAATTTTCGGGATGCTCTCTTTGCCAGACGAATGCAATGTCTGGGACGACACAGTGACAATGGGCCCCAGGTACATTGGATGCAAGGAAGGAAAAAAGGGAAAGTATTTTTGTTTTTATTCAAGTAGTCCATGGTAAGTAGCCCTTCAAATATTTTTAATACTTCAAATTAATTTCTTTGTAATTTTGATATCTTCTAACACTACTAACCCTTGCATTCATACTCAGATTTTGAAATTTAGTAAAGAAAATTCACAAGAAAATATTATCTTGGCAGGTTTCAAGAAAAAAAAAAAAAAAAAAAATGAAATAAGAATGCTGGGCTGGAAACAATGTTGGGGCAGCCTTTTGAAGGAACAACACATTATAAAGATGTGAGCCAGCAAGAAGAAAAATGAACCCTCCTCGGATGCCACCAGTGGTGCCAATGACCATCACATCTACCAAGACAAGTACCAGAGATGCAAAAGAACATTTTACGGTGAAGTAGTTTTTTTAGAGTTTGGAAAAAAAGAAAAATATAAGTTTGATTAAGATTTTGCATGTTAGCCAGCCTTCTATTAATTTTGAACATTTTCTCGATAGATGAAAACAAAATGACAGTCTGATGGCAGCCTGCTCTTGATGTGAGATGTTAGCTCCAGACCATATTGAAAAAGAGAAAGGGACAGTATTTTCTGAATCCAACACTGTTAATCTAGCAACAAATCAACCCGATGCAAATGAAAAATATGGATCTGATTAGTAAAGAAAAGGAAATTTGGACTGATACCACAGGGCAGCCCCATTTTGTAAAGAACATTTGAAAGAGTTGAGCTGGCAAGGAGAAGAAAAACCCTACTGATGCCAACACACTAGTACTATTTTTGCCAATACCACATCATCAAACAAGATTGGAAAAAAAAAAAATAAGCTAATTTTTGGGATGCTCTCTGTGCCAGACGAATGCAATGTCTGGGACGACACAGTGACAATGGGCCCCAGGTACATTGGATGCAAGGAAGGAAAAAAGGGAAAGTATTTTTGTTTTTATTCAAGTAGTCCATGGTAAGTAGCCCTTCAAATATTTTTAATACTTCAAATTAATTTCTTTGTAATTTTGATATCTTCTAACACTACTAACCCTTGCATTCATGCTCAGATTTTGAAATTTAGTAAAGAAAATTCTACAAGAAAATATTATCTTGGCAGGTTTCAAGAAAAAAAAAAAAAAAAATGAAGAAAAGAATGCTGGGCTGGAAACAATGTTGGGGCAGCCTTTTGAAGGAACAACAAATTATAAAGATGTGAGCCAGCAAGAAGAAAAATTAACCCTCCTCGGATGCCACCAGTGGTGCCAATGACCATCACATCTACCAAGACAAGTACCAGAGATTCAAAGGAACATTTTACGGTGAAGTAGTTTTATTAGACTTTGGAAAAAAGAGAAAATATAAGTTTGAGTAAGTTTTTGCATGTTAGCCAGCCTTCTATTAATTTTAAAATGAAAACCTTCTCGACAGATGAAAACAAAATGACAGTCTGATGGCAGCCTGCTCCTGATGTGAGATGTTAGCTCCAGACCATATTGAAAAAGAGAAAGGGACAGTATTTTCTGAATCCAGCAAATCAACCCGATGCGAATGAAAAATATGGATCTGATTAGTAAAGAAAAGGAAATTTGGAATGATACCACAGGGCAGCCCCATTTTGTAAAGAACATTTGAAAGAGTTGAGCTGGCAAGGAGAGGAAAGAAAAACCCTACTGATGCCAACATACTAGTACTATTATTGCCAATAACCACATCATCAAACAAGTTTAAGCTAATTTTCGGGATGCTCTATGTGACAGACGAATGCAATGTCTGGGACGACACAGTGCCAATGGGCCCCAGGTACATTGGATGGATGGAAGGGAAAGTATTTTTTGTTTTTATTCAAGATGAAATGGTAAGTAGCCCTTCAAATATTTTTAATAATTCATATTCATTTCTTTTGTAATTTGGATATCTTCTAACACTACTAACCCTTGCATTCATGCTCAGATTTTGAAATATAGTAAAGAAAATTTACAAGAAAATATTATCTTGGCAGGTTTCAAGAAAAAAAAAAAAGAAGAAAAAGAATGCTGGGCTGGAAACAATGTTGGGGCAGCCTTTTGAAGGAACAACAAATTATAAAGATGTGAGCCAGCAAGAAGAAAAATTCACCCTCCTCGGATGCCACCAGTGGTGCCAATGACCATCACATCTAACAAGACAAGTACCAGAGATTCAAAAGAACATTTTACGGTGAAGTAGTTTTATTAGACTTTGGAAAAAAAGAAAAATATAAGTTTGAGTAAGTTTTTGCATGTTAGCCAGCCTTCTATTAATTTTGAACATTTTCTCGACAGATGAAAACAAAATGACAGTCTGATGGCAGCCTGCTCCTGATGTGAGATGTTAGCTCCAGACCATATTGAAAAAGAGAAAGGGACAGTATTTTCTGAATCCAACAAATCAACCCGATGCGAATGAAAAATATGGATCTGATTAGTAAAGAAAAGGAAATTTGGACTGATACCACAGGGCAGCCCCATTTTGTAAAGAACATTTGAAAGAGTTGAGCTGGCAAGGAGAGGAAAAGAAAAACCCTACTGATGCCAACATACTAGTACTATTATTGCCAAGAACCACATCATCAAACAAGTTTAAGCTAATTTTCGGGATGCTCTCTGTGCCAGACGAATGCAATGTCTGGGACGACACAGTGACAATGGGCCCCAGGTATAAAAGGGAAAGTATTTTTGTTTTTATTCAAGTAGTCCATGGTAAGTAGCCCTTCAAATATTTTTAATACTTCATATTCATTTCTTTTGTAATTTGGATATCTTCTAACCCTACTAACCCTTGCATTCATGCTCAGATTTTGAAATTTAGTAAAGAAATTTCACAAGAAAATATTATCTTGGCAGGTTTCAAGAAAAAGAAAAAAAAAAGAATGAAATAAGAATGCTGGGCTGGAAACAATGTTGGGGCAGCCTTTTGAAGGAACAACAAATTATAAAGATGTGAGCCAGCAAGAAGAAAAATTAACCCTCCTCGGATGCCACCAGTGGTGCCAATGACCATCACATCTACCAAGACAAGTACCAGAGATGCAAAGGAACATTTTACGGTGAAGTAGTTTTATTAGAGTTTGGAAAAAAAGAAAAATATTAGTTTGATTAAGTTTTTGCATGTTAGCCAGCCTTCTATTAATTTTGAACATTTTCTCGATAGATGAAAACAAAATGAGAGTCTGATGGCAGCCTGCTCTTGATGTGAGATGTTAGCTCCAGACCATATTGAAAAAGAGAAAGGGACAGTATTTTATGAATCCAATGAAAAAAACATTTCTTCTTCCCGAGACTGTTAGCTGCATCCTAAGCAACAAATCAACCCGATGCGAATGAAAAATATGGATCTGATTAGTTAAGAAAAGGAAATTTGGACTGATACCATAGGGCAGCCTCATTTTGTAAAGAACATTTGAAAGAGTTGAGCTGGCAAGGAGAAGAAAAACCCTACTGATGCCAACATACTAGTACTATTATTGCCAATAACCACATCATCAAACAAGATTGGAAAAAAAAAATTAAGCTAATTTTTGGGATGTTCTCTGTGCCAGACGAATGCAATGTCTGGGACGACACAGTGACAATGGGCCCCAGGTATAAAAGGGAAAGTATTTTTGTTTTTATTCAACTAGTCCATGGTAAGTAGCCCTTCAAATATTTTTAATACTTCAAATTAATTTCTTTGTAATTTTGATATCTTCTAACACTACTAACCCTTGCATTCATGCTCAGATTTTGAAATTTAGTAACGAAAATTCACAAGAAAATATTATCTTGGCAGGTTTCAAGAAAAAAAAAAAAAAAAGAATGAAATAAGAATGCTGGGCTGGAAACAATGTTGGGGCAGCCTTTTGAAGGAACAACACATTATAAAGATGTGAGCCAGCAAGAAGAAAAATGAACCCTCCTCGGATGCCACCAGTGGTGCCAATGACCATCACATCTACCATGACAAGTACCAGAGATGCAAAAGAACATCTTACATTTTGGAAATTGTGAATGACGATATTGTATTTCAGTAGAGATTTACTTATAAAGAGAAATGTACATTGTATGGTTTGATTTAAGTGATTATTTTTTTTTAATTGAATCCAATTTTGTAAGCAGTATTTAGAGAATTTTTTTAATTTATGATTCATTTTATTCAGTCATGTTGACTTGTCAGTGGATTCTCCATTAGATTAATACTTTTTTTATTATTACTAGGTGTGACATTTTCTGCACTTTTTTCTTTTTGGGAATAGGGTGGTATTTTCAGATTTTGCCATTGGGGCCTTTTATGATAGTTTTGTTCATTAAAACTGTTGCAATAATACTTAAGTTATTAATGAGACATTAATATATGACCACTGTGCCTATATGTTATATTTGCTGAGCTATTTCAAAGATACATTTACTATTATTCTCCTTGTTTTTTTTGTAGGTTGTACTTCTTTGCCAAACATTTTTCAGGTCATAATCAGTAAAGGTTTGACTTGGTTGTAGTTTTATACATTTCTTGTATATATTAGATGTATGTAAATTATACCCTGTATTTTGTCTTAAGTGTTCAAACACTGTATTTACATTAATAATTTACATGAGATTAAAAAATTGATGATTAAAATAACTGTTTTTATCTTATTAATACAAAAGAATGTATGAAGTTTACATTGACAATGTTATCAATTACTAATGAAAAAAAAAACAGTACATACCTATGGAGAATTCAAGGTAATAAGACAGGCTCAGATTGAGTTGAATGTATGTCTTTCTGTCATTAAATGGTTTCACATAAAAACATTCTTTTTTATTTCTTGAACAGAAGTATACCACGTCTGTGAACAAAAGTATGGTTGTTGACTCAGACACAATGTTCAAATGACATCCTAAAATATTTTGTTCACTATATTCTTCAAAGTATATACTATAAATTTTTGAAGAAAGAAAATATTTTTTTTTATTTTACCCAGTAATAAAGTTAATATATACTCTGTGATTTTCAACTGTTCTATGAAGAATATAGTATCGATTGTGATACTGCAAACACTGTCTACACATTACAGTTAGCTCCATCATTAATAGTCCAAATAATGCACCACTATTCAGTCAGCTCCATCATTGAAACAGAAACTATAGCAGACAAAAAAAACATGTTTCATAATTTTAAATGTTTTGATTCCAATAATCATAAAAATGTCCCTTATTACAATTTATTTCAAAATAGTAGTAAGTAAGATTTGTTGGATCAAAAAGTGGCATGAATTAGCACCATTTTATTTGTTCTAACAAGCCCCATCTCTTAAGTATTGTCAAGCATAAGCAATAGAAATCTTTCAAGTGTCACATGGCAATCTGTCTTCCTAAGCCATGCAACACGAATAAATTATGTTCATTTTTTTAGGGCATTTTGTTTTGAACCATATATTTTAAGAATTTATTTCTCTGACCAATGGAACCAATGGAAATTTTATTTTAAAAAATATGAATTTTAAGCCAAATAAGCTTTAATGCTTTATTCCTAAAACTTGGATGTATTATCCAAATAATTAACTTGTTCAGAAAAAAGCACCCAGTAATTTGGATTGATATAAATTGTGCAGCATAAATCATTGTGCTTTGGACACAAAAATTGGATATTAATTTGTTAGAAAGAAGTCTGTGGGGATCTAACTATCAGCATTCCAACTGGAATACACATTTTGTATAGCATCTTTATGATGAGCTGCTTTGAGATCAAAGAAAGTTTAGTTACATACTAACCTGATGGTGAGCAATTAGGGACTCATCAGAAAAATGCTGATTGGTTAATACTGTAGACTTGTTCAAACAATAATAATGTTTCTCATTGTCTTGGGACCAGAACACCTGTGATAACATTAATATATTTGAGCCAAAGACAAATAAAAAACTTACTTGAATAGAAATGTATTTATTTATTTGAAAAAAACCTACATTATTGTTAATTTCAGTGAAAAATATTAATCACTTATCAATAAGCATATCTTGCATTCTTCTTTTTTTTCATTAAAAAAATGCATGGCAGTGTATTAATTTTTCTTTCCTTACTTAAAGAATTATCTTTCTTCAACATGCCATAAAGAAAATAAATGTTCAATGTAATCTGTTAATCCAGCAAACACAATTAATTTTATGTATCTACTTACTCTTCTTTTTCTCTTCTGTTTTTATATGGAACTTATTTAAGTCATTATTGATACAAAGATCTCTGTTTGCAGTTGTACTGACTGCTTCTAAAATAACAAGAAGAAACCAAAACACTGAGCAAGATGTGCCTAAAAATAGACAATTTTACACTTGGATAAATCATAAATAAAGACTGTATAGGTATTAATTAGCATGCCCTATGCAAAAGACAAAACTAATGTGAGTTTGTGGCAGTTGAGTTGTTAGCCCAATCAGCCTGCATTATCTACATACTTAATACACTCTATGATGTGATGTGGATGAAAGAAGACCTTTCAAAGGAGAATGAAAAAAATAGGAATAGTTATAAGAAATATACATTTTTTCCAACTGGACTACCGGTAGATATAATTCCTTAGAACTGGTAAAATATAAAAAAAATATAAAGACCCTGTCCAAATTGAAAAAGGCCTAAATGTTGGGGAAGAGTTAATGGTGACTAGAGTGTGGTGTAATTTCATTCTAGATCTTACAGAGCTACTAGACTTGTACTAGTCATTGAGTATGTAAAACGGTAAATAATGTCATTATTTAAAATCTCAAGATCGCAAACGATATTTTTTTCTATGATAAATTCATTTAAATATAGATTTCACTTTTAAATAAACAATTCTACTATGTGGAAATTCGACTAGTGCGGGGGGTAAATTTTGATTATGCCAATTATGCATCGATGTTAAAATGGCGTACCAGACGATAATTAATTACCATCGTCACCGGCGACTTATGCTAATGAGCAATGAGCTTAATCATGAATAAAACTAATTTTGAATAAAACTTCCATGACTGTTACAGTCAATGACACAAACTAACAAAATGTGTTTTTCAATATTTAATGCTTTATGACATGCTTGCTTACCTTTTGAAATACAGAGTTGGTCGATAAATCGCTCAAACACCTTAATATTGTATACCGTCTGGAAGGTGAAATGATGACGTAATGTGCAGGTACGCATAAGTTGTGCATATATTATTAGAATAAAACTGCATATAATTATTTCGATAAATGATATTATTGATAACTATAACTGTACCAAATTATATTTTTTTCGGACTTAAATTAAATGAATTAATAGTTTATCAATAAAAATGTTCATTTTTAAACTTACTTTTCGATATAACTTTTTAAAACAACTTGACCCCATTCCGGCAATGTTGCTGCAAATAATTTAAAAAAATGTATCCCGTTTCAGTGTTACACCTTTTAGTTATTTATTTTCTGACTTGGCTTTTTAAAAAAAACAACATAGCCCAGAGTGGACTTAGTCTAATAACACATAGCCCCACAGTGTACTTAGTCTATTAACACACTTTTTACACCGTCATTTCCACAAAAGCTGGCCGCGCTCAGCCTATTTGGCCAATATCACTGTCCATTGTCTGTCATTGCATTGGTCGGCAAGCAAACATTGACCGTAGGGTTCATTATACACCACCTGGCTCGTCCATTAGTTACCTCAATACATTTTAGCACCTTTTACACACACCCCCCCCCCACTCTATCTTATCAAAAAGTGTAAAACATTCATAAATATTACGTTTTTTTTTCACCCCCCCCCCTAAAAAGCAATCTTATAAAAACAAAAAATGAAAAACACTAAATTGCCCCCCTCCCCCTAAATATAAATTTAAATCACAAACTGCTAAATCCGCCCCCCCCCCCCAATAAGTGTAGGACTAATCATTGAAATCTAATCAGCAAAATAAACGAGTAAGATATCCAAAAATAACGAGCTTTAACAACAACTGGAAACCATCACTAGCCCTCAAACATAATACTAGTACGCGGCTCTTCGACGAGTTTATAATTTTTAACTACACATTTCACGTCTAATTATTGTGTGCGTTCACTTCTTTTACCTTCTGCCTCTGTGTGCGCTTTTTTGTTTAATTTTTGTGCTCGTCCGCAGCTGAAAGGAAAACCTACAACCAGTGGCGTAGCAAGGCGGGTGCCGAGGGGGCCATGGCCCCGGGCGGCGTATTCAAAGGGGTGGCAAAACGAGAGGAATTTGTGAATGACGCTTTCAAATACACTAAAAGATTATGTGAAGAGCTTGAAATTTCTTTAGAACCTCCAAGGCGAATCAGGAGGAAGCATGTATTTGGTGTCGGAAGTAAAGATATTCAGTTATCGTACGAAGATGACTTGAAGCGAACAATGTTTTCTTCTGCTGAAATTCGAGAAAGATTCCAACAGTTGCAAAATTTAGCGCAAAAATATTATTTTGTAAGACCTGAAGTGATATTCAGCAGGGACGAGCTTAACTTAGACCAAGCTCACCAAGACATTAATAAAGAAGAATTTCTACTTGAGTGCGTACGTCTATAAGCAACAGACCCAGACTGTAAAAAAGAACTTAATAGGTCCGGCTCTCTGAGTTAATTAAAATATATTATTGAGTCCAAACTTGAAGATGGTTTACAAAACATTGTCACGATGTTGAGAATTTTTTTAACATCTGCCATCAGTAATGCTAGTTGCGAGAGAAGCTTCTCTAAGCTCAAATTAATCAAAAATTATCTCAGATCAACCATGTCCACGTTAAGGCTAACAAAGTTAGCTATTCTGGCTATTGAACATGACATGCATATTGATATTGACCAATTGTATACAAGATTTTGCTATTTAAAAATTAAAAATTAAATTTTTAATCAATAAAAAATGTAATGCTGTTTTTTTATGTTGTCAATTTTTTTAAAGAATAACTAAATAGAGGGGCGGAAAATTTCTGGTCGGCCCCCAGACGACAAGAGCCCACGCTACGCCACTGCCTACAACCAAATGTCGGAGCCATAAGTAAAAATAAAAATACAAATCTTTTGAACCAATAAGCTATGCAATAGGCATTTATTAATATTTAAAGAAATATACTGGGTGAGATTCACTTAACAAATGAAGCAAAAGGCAAAATTAACACAATATGGTCTTGTCATAAACATTCATTTAAGGTCAGAAAGACTTTTATTTATTTTTCTAGTGTCTGTCACAATCCGGCCAGATTGTCTAGTCACTGCCAGGTTGGTGTTGTGACAGCCGTCATCCAGAGGTAACTGCTCGAAGCTATTCTGTCTTAGCCCAAGAATTAACTGCCCTGTGAAGTATTTCATCTAGACTCCATAAGTTAAATGCAAAGACTCAAGAATTATCTTCACGAATCAACACTACTACTTTACTCCTTCAAGATACAGCAGGGTATAGTCACATTTAAGCCCTGACAAAAAAAAATGTAATATTCATCTCCCACTTTTATTGTAAAATGTAACAATATAAAAAAATACGTATTTTTTAGTGGATTTTTTTTTTCAAAAAACATCATTAAGCTGCAATAGCCTTTCGAGTGACAGTGGTCAAAGGTCAATCCTTTGTTAGCTGAACATACAAATGCAGCTTATCTCTCCAGGTAAAACAAACAAAACTATGAGTTCTTACCAAATTAGGCTTTATGGCTGTTAAGATCGCCGTCCCCTCCAATACCACAACTACCTCAGTATTATGTTCCCCTCATCCCCACCCCCTCAAGGGGTGTGGTCAGGAGAGCGTAGATCAAAGCTACCATGCGCTTGAAAGCTGGGGAAAGGTGCGACTTCGCACCTGTGGTAACTGACCAAGAACAAAGCGCTACCGATCCTAGAGAAAACCTATCACAAGTAGTTTATAAAGAAGTTCAACTGAATTTATATTTCATCTTAACAAGTGTTCCAGTTATTTTTTTTTTTGACTGTGTGTGATAACAAGGAGAGTAGGACAAAACCCCAGCGGAAAAAAAAAACCCAAAATATTAATATTGAATTTAAGTCGATATTATTGATACTTCTATATAAACAAAGTTGACAATGGGCTGAGAGAATTGTTTGTCGATAAGAGATGTCATGTCTGTCATCATGTTCCTATATTGTCTTACCTAAATAAAGGATTGGCTTTTGACCACTGTGGTTGTTATGCTTGACGCTATAATTAAAAGGTAGAATTGACCTTGGGCTAAACTATTTCTTTTATTTGTTTTACCTGGTAAGATAATCTTCCTGTTAATGTAAAGCTAATAAGGGATTGACTTTTGACCACTGTGGCTCGAAGGGCAAACGCAGTTTATTGTGGTACTTTGAAACAAAATATATTCCTTTAAAAATACGTATGTTTATATATAATTACATCAAGTTATAATTGATTACATTTTATAATAAGAATGGAGGCAAAATAATAGAATTTATAATAAAAGTAGGAGTTAGGTCCTGTGGAGGGTTTTGTCCGCTGGAGGAATTGTCCGTGGGGGTTTAGTCCGGAAACCGAAATTAAGCCCGCAACTATGTCAGTCTCCAGGAGCTGCTTTGATTACACGAGCCATAAGGGACTAAGTATCGGCTTGATTCCATAACAGAGAGTACAATCAGCCCAAGGTCTAGACTGACCGTATATTTATTCTACCAGTCGATTCTCGCGTCAGACACACATTTTATCGCCGAAGGTAAAATAATCAACAAAAGAACACAATTGGTCAACAGCCAATCCTTTTTTAGGAACACACCTATTGATACACCCATTTCCTTGATTAAGAAAGTATTTTTTTTTTAATATTATATTTACGCAGTGACTTTATTAGGGCTTGGTTGCGAAATCTGATTAGCCATTGCATTTTCTTTCTTATAGGGTTTCTGTTTTCTTAGTAAATATAAATTTTAGACCCCAATGGAAACAAGGCTTACATATTTTCATTATATTTTTGTTAGGTCGGGAGCTAGTATATGAAGATATTATAAAGAAAACAAGGGCAGTGTGACGCAAGCCCGTAGCGCGTGGGGGGGGGGCTTTGGGGCCGGGCCCCCTGCAGTTTGTTTGGTTCCCTCTGCTTGTTTTCTCTACTTAGTAACATTTATTTACTGCCCCCCCCCCTGCTATTTGCCTGGCCCTAGCTGTAGAATGCCTGGCCCCTGCTGTAGAATTTTCACGCTATGGGGCTGGTGTGAATTTGTGTGTACAAGGACACATGTACACTTTATTTGTGCAAAGATATATCAACATTGTACACTTAATTTGTGCAAAATTATACACTTTATGTGAGCAATGATTCATGTACACTTTAAGGCGGCAATTGAAATGGATGTGTGTGGCAGGGAGGAAAGTGTTGTATTTATCTCCCTTAGCAATTCATTCCCGCCTTTCTCAAATGTAAACCACGTCAATACATGCAGTGATGTTTCTGGTAGAGAGAAAGGGTTAAAGAGGGTATTTTGTGATGAAATTTGTAATTTAAAAAAAAAAAAATCTTGTCTACAGAGGTGTTTTAAATTAAAAAAAAATAATGTGTTCACAAGATTCTGCCTTTAAAAAAAATTAAATGTATTTTTTAAAAAGTGTTTATATTATATATTGCTCTAGAACTAAAAAAAAACTTAAACAATATGTTATTATATTTCAACGTCACAATCAATAGCGAAATTTAGCACGTTTTGGTATTAAATTTAGCTCTTAGATAGCACACAGGATTTCTCATTTACAGAAAAAAAAACAACCATTAGAGATAGTGTAAATACAGCACTGATGACGCTGTTAGTCAAACCTTTCAGCATCCATTAACTAAAATCCACAAACAGAAAACGCTCTGCTGCGAACCGTGGAAAGATGAATCATCATGCATATAAACTTGAATCAAATTATGTTAGAGTAAATATTCTCGTTCATTCAATCTAAATGATCAAAATAGTTAAATCATCTACTGAGTGATTTGATTTTGATCTTGATAAGAGAATCGTAATAGATCACATCTAATTCGTTCTTCTGTAAAATACTTAATTCTGCGAAATTTTAAAATAAAAAAATGTAACATATTTTATTATGCGAATCATCCATGAATTATATTGCACTTACTAAATGTTAACAAAAACATAAAAAAAAAGTTTTCAATTAAATCCTCTGCCAGTGTCACATCCGCTCTGTCACTAGTGATTGATTTCCTGGAACCATGAATGTTTCACAGTGTATAGCATTGGCTAATTCTGATATTAATGTTTCCAGTACAGTGAGTCTCATTCTATGTCTCTTGATATCAACTATCTGTGCATTCTCCGTCATCTCTAATGTTACCATATTTATTGCACTGGTCCAGTCTGTCTATAAATGTAACGGCGGACAAATGAGGAACAAGAATTCTAACAATGTTACGAAACTTATATTGACATCATACGTATCAGTGGAGATTATAGTTGCGATATTCCTGATGCCTTCAACTATACTGGAAGTCGTCAACAAAGGAAGGTGGACTCTGGGATCATACATGTGCAGGGCTAAATATTTTGCCAACATCATGATCTGCTCCCTGTCCATTATTCACATTTTGACAATGGCAGTTGATAGATATCTTGCAGTGTGTCACCCGCTAGTGTACAGGTTGTTCACATCTCGACATGGATATATACTGATTGCTTTAAGCTGGATATGTTCAGTAATTCTAGTTGTGCTGATACAGACAACTTCTTGGTCACAAAGTTGCTACGAAGTCAGTCAGGCGTGTTTTGACATTTATGAGTCCAATGTTTTTGTAATAAATTTTATTTTAACATACATTTTCCCTTGCGTAACGGTAGTAGTACTTTATGTTCTAATTTTGAAAGAAGTCAGAAGATTTCACCAGAGAACGTCAAAGTATAAAAGAAATTCACATCCAGAACAAACATTGAATGATTCAACTCCAAACACTTGCGTCAACAATTATGCTGAAACACCAAATATCAACAATGTCATTGAAACTGACGCAGATAACAGCCTGAATGAACCGTCGACCAATACAACTGATGCACCAAACCCTGCTGTAAGTGTAATTGTATTTTCGAATAGTAATGGAACTAGAACTTCGAATCTTCAATCTGATTTAAACAAAAATAAAAACCCAAACATTAAAGCTTATCGCACTGTTGGATGTATTATATTTCTTACTTTTATTTGTTGGTTACCGTTGGGAATTTTAGTGCTGGTCTACACTTTTAAAGATCAGTCTATCCCCAAGTCAGAATTTTTAATAATGCAATGGATGATATACATGAACGCGGCTATCAATCCTCTAATTTTCTGTTTTAATAAATCAATACGTAAGGCTATTTCCCAGACGTTTTCTTCGTGCAAAAAAACATATGCAAATCGCTGAATGAAATACTCACGGTGAGTTCACTAGACGTTTTGTCTTTCTAAAATTGTCTTTGCATGGGGATGGAACTGTGTGCTATGCGGTCATATTAGTTGTAAGGAGACTATATTGTACAAATTAAAAATCGAAATTAGAGCTATATTTTGATGGAAATAGACTGAAGTATTTATGTTTAATAAAAAGAAAATCAGTAACGCCCCACGCCTTTGTTTGGCTTTCGGAATCGATGAATCTTTAAAGCTCCAGCTCAATATCCAGCTCATTTGACCAAATATTTCCATTTTTTAAACTTTCCAAAGTTAGTTTCTTCTAAGTATCGGTGTTGGTCAAAGTTATGTGAGTGAATTTATTTTAATGGTTGTTTTTGTGTGTCTTTCTTATACCATTATTGATATATCTCGACAATTTAGTTAATTTATGTAGTGTTTAGGCAACCATATTTTTGGCTTGAATAAAAAAAATGTTTTTAATTAAAATGTTTTTCTCCACTGGTGTTCATCAGTACAACACATATAATCAGTATAAATGATATGAAATAGAATAATGCTGATTCATTTTTAATGCAATGTGACTCTGTAAATCGAACCTGTTTTTTGTTTAAATATTTTATTGAAAATATTCTCCTGTTAGTATTTGTTTAAATATTTAAAATAAAGTTTTTTCTTCTATATTGGGTGCAGAAGTGTAAGCTCTCTTTATCTCCCGAGTTCTTAATGTATATATCTCCACTGGAATTTCTCGCCGTCTTAGTTTGAACTCCTCGCACTTAAAAACAGCGCCTGTTCAAAAACTATTAGTAACAAACTCTTTAGACTTTGTACGTCACCTGACACGTAACATCTGGGAAACAAATTAACTGTAGATAAGTCAATGCAACAACTGAAAACTACTTTTTTTTTGGCATGACTACATTACGTCTTTTAGACACTTAGTGAGGTATCTTCAATGGTCTTTTTCAATGTTCTAGTTGAAAATCTAGTACAAGGGTGGGGTAACTTTTTAAATAGCGGGCCGCAAAGGGTTTATAAAGTTGATGTATAGACCGGGCGAAGAGCAGAAATGAAAGTGTCTGACCAATACCAGTTAGATGACGTGTTTATACCAATTGAAACATATATTTATTGCCAATAATATTAACTTAAATCTGCATGAATGAATCAAATCTTGAATACTTTAGTTTTTAAAAGCTAATAAAATTAATATTTTTAAATGTGTTAAAAAAAAACTCGAACATACAACGAAACTTATTCTTCATTAAGGTTAATAAAAAAAGACACTTATTTTTAAACACAAAATTGCTGAATTATAATTGTATATAAGGTGGGTTGCACAAGTGATTTCAATTTGATAGTTTAAAACTTTTTTGTTTACATACAAGCCATTAATTGAGTGTAACAATTGACAATTAAAATAACGATTTTAGTATTGGTCGTGTTCAAAACTAGAACTAAAATACACAGAGTGTTTGGCTGCAAAATACACAAACACATTTTTAGTTATATTTACAAAAAAGGTAGTTTTTTTTAATCAGGAGATGCCACCAGAACTACAACAAGTATCTCAATCGCCACTGGGTAAATCGATATTCAGCATAGATAGGGCGAGCATCTGAGTTTTAAAAAAAAATAAAAGTGCGAAGTTTTCGTTTCATTATCCTCAGCGGTATTTTTTAAAACATCAAGAGACAGCCATGAATGCCACGCAGTGTTTAACATTGGCTAATTCTGAAATTAACTTTTCCAGTACAGTGATTCTCATTATATGTGTGGTAGCTTCAATGATATGTGTGTTTGCCGTCACCTCTAATGTTACTATATTTATTGCAATGGTAAAGTCTCTGCATAAACTTAACGACGGTATAAAGTGCGACAAAACTAGTAATACTATTACAAGACAATCACTGACGTCATATGTAGCAGTAGAAATAATAATATCGATATTTCTTATGCCTATCACTATACTAGAAATTAAAAACAAAGGACGGTGGATTCTGGGATCTTCAATGTGCAGTGCCAAAATTATAATAAACAATATAGCATGTTGTATTACAATTGTTCATATAGTGGCGATGGCAGTTGACAGGTATCTGGCAGTGTGCCACCCGTTAGTGTACAGGCTGTTGACTGCCCGTCACGGAGGTTTGATGATAATCCTGAGCTGGGTTTGTCCATTAACATTAATTGCACTTGTGCAAGTATTCGGATGGTCGAATAGCTGTTATGACGTCAGCCAGATGTGTTTCGACGTTTACGACTTCAATGTTTTCATTGTAGTTTTTATTTTAATCTTCGGTGTCCCGTGTGGTTTGGTTGCATTACTTTATGCTCGTATATTGATTGAAGTGAGACGGTTCCATGACAGAACATCTAAATACAAAGTGAATTCAGAGTCAACGCAAACAGTGAGGGACATAAAACCAAATATTATTCCTAACTCAGTCATGTATGAGGGCGATAATTTATCTTCGACAGATATCACAGCATGCAGGAAAAACATTCGAAGTGAAGTGACCAAAAATAAAAACCCAAATATTAAAGCCTATAGAAATGTTGGATGTATTATATTTCTAACATTTATTTGCTGGGTCCCGTTAGGAATTTTCTTACTAGTGTACATGTTTACAGATTTCGCCATTACCACATCTGATGTAATTTTACTTCAGTGGGTGACCTATATGAACGCAGCAATCAATCCTTTAGTCTACTGTTTCAATACATCAATACGTAAAGCAGTCTGGTCAATGTTTTCTTCGTGTAAGAATAAGCGATCACATTGAAAGTAAAATTGTTGACAAAACACACCCAAACGGTAATAGATTTTTTTTATTTTTCTTACAGTCTATGTCTGACATACGCATATCCAGGGGCGGATTTAACAGGGCGGGAACAACATTTGCAAAAATTATTCTCCCTTTATTTTGACGGCTCACACCCAGATTCCGTCTTGAACATTTTTATAAACTAAAAGTTAACAGTAGGATAAATTTAATTTACTATTTTCTATTTCTTTTTGCTTGGTATGTTTGAAGCAATTTAGATATATACAATACATTTTTGACAGAGTTGCTTTAAATAGCGATTGTGTTAAATTGTGTCTAATTATAATAATAACCATGTTTTTTTAAAGGTTAAATTGTTCCCTAACTACTGGATGCATCACGTTAATTTCTCTATCAACATGTATCATTATGTGTATGTGACTATGTTTATATGGTTTGATTTTAATTAATTGTGTAGTTAGTATTTCATCACGTCGTTTATATTTTAGATACATAACTTTGGATCTCAAGATAGTCACAGGTCTTGCTGTCCATAAACACTTTTCTGAATCGCGCTTTATTTATGTAATTTATCCTACATCATAGTTCTAAAATCTAAGCCAGCATTTGTACATTCGTCTGATGCTGCTAAATTGATCGATTGTAGTCTTTGGACCTTCTATGTGGAATGATGAATTTATTTAATTAATTTAACTAGTTTATCTTTTGACAGTGCCGAACCTAGGTATTTGGGGGCCCGCGGGGGGGGAGCTTGACTTCTTTGGGGGCCCATGCATTTTGACATTCGACATCATGACATAAGATAATGTACTTAGTATTTAATGTAAAAAAAATTGGGACCACCCTCAAGCTGGGGCCTGGGGTAACTTTCAAATTTGAGCCCCCCTCCCCACTTCACCCTTAGTACGCCTCTGTCCTTTGATAAGTTTGAAAATATTTACGAGGTCAAATCGTCCACCATTTTATTTATAGTGACAGCTCATGATCGTATGTGTTCTTTTCTCTATCCTAGGATCATAGACTAAGTATTAATAGAATCCGAAAATACAACAGTCTACCCTCGTTGACTACCACCGTTAAATAGGCCTGCATGTTATTTCTAGTGTACTTGATTAGCCGAGAGTAAATTACTATCCAGACGGAAGGCTTCCTTTACCCGCAAGATGCTAAAGTGCCTAGGGCCATCGACGGCCTTAACAAGGTCATGTCAACCAGGTGATGTAGATTTGCTAAGACATAGATAAAAATAAAGCACAGTTTTAAGGTCGCAGTCCTCCACTACCAGAACTACCACCTTGTCATCCTTCACTCCTTCTCTCCACAACATAGAGGGTGAACGAGCTGTGGTGGTCAGCAGATCAAGGGGACTATATGCTCAGACAGGATCTGGCACAAAGGTGCGACTTCTCACCTATGGCCACTGACCAACTACAAAGTGCTACTGTGCAGCAACACTGAGTCAGACTTTGTCGTCCTAACGCCCCCCCTCCCTCTCCACATTCACCTGATTCAGGGCGGGGCAGTTGATCAGGGATGATTGACACCGTGTGTCAGCATGGATCTAGTGTTACGGCCCGGTATATGAGTTAATTAGTTGCAGATTGAAGCTGTAGTGAGACATTAATAGAGTGTAGTGTAGTTTAGACAATGGTAGAGTGTACTGTAGTTGAGGTTTAGACAATGGTAGAGTGTATTGTAGTTGAAGTTTAGACAGTAGTAGAGTGTATTGTAGTTGAAGTTTAGACAGTGGTAGAGTGTATTGTAGTTGAAGTTTAGACAATGGTAGAGTGTATTGTAGTTGAAGTTTAGACAATGGTAGAGTGTATTGTAGTTGAAGTTTAGACAGTAGTAGAGTGTATTGTAGTTGAAGTTTAGACAGTAGTAGAGTGTAGTGTAGTTGAAGCTTAGACAATGGTAGAGTGTATTGTAGTTGAGGTTTAGACAATGGTAGAGTGTATTGTAGTTGAAGTTTAGACAGTAGTAGAGTGTATTGTAGTTGAAGTTTAGACAATGGTAGAGTGTATTGTAGTTGAAGTTTAGACAGTGGCAGAGTGTAGTGTAGTTGAAGTTTAGACAGTAGTAGAGTGTAGTGTAGTCGAAGTTTAGACAATAGTAGAGTGTATTGTAATTGAAATTTAGATATTAGTAGAGTTTAGTGTAAAAGCCAGATGAATGTTAGACAGAAGATTTTAGATAGAGAATAGACCGGTCATGAGTAGATCAAGTAAACTAATTGGATTATATTTTATGTTGCTTTACTTTCTTGTACAATAAACATTGCCATCACCACGACCACCCAAGTGCTTTTGTTTTATATGGAGATATAATGTGTGTGTGTGAAGACGTCAATAATTAGTTATACAATAATATAATGAAATGAGGCTACATCACTGATAATAACATTATTAGAACCATAAATTCACAATAAAGAAAATAAATCAGCAACATAGTTGACACATTCCGTTGAACGATTTTGTAACACACTGATAGACCACGTTTTCTGAAACACCTTTAGTACAAACTCTGTCTCTTTGTTTACCCCACAATGGAGCCCGTCAAGGTCAAGATAAACAATAAATAGTAAGGAACTATCACTGACTCAGCTAGGGGGTTTCGCTCTCGGGATCACGAAATCCCGTCCTAATTCTAGCCCATGAATCTCATCCCTAGAAGAACAATTTTAGACATAATTTGTCATTTTTTATTCATAATTTTTTGACAGCAGTCAAGTGGCGGCATCTATTGTATTTGTCTACAACAATTACTCCACTTAAATACAAGAAAACATCAGAATCCCTTTATTAAAACTTCAGCGATGAACGGATCTGTTACAGGATCTCCACAAAATGTACTCTACTATTTTAATTTTGTTCGCAGGCTATACTCGGCATCTTTTTACTAGAGTACATCAGTATCACATAATTATATTTTCCTTGCAAGCAGTTACTTAAATTAAAAACAACACTTATTGGTGAACCATAAAATGGATTATCGAGATTATGATTTTTGCAAGGACGATATTTCCCGAATGTATCCAATGCAAACTGTATGAGTTCCAAAAAAAATAATAATAATAATAATAATTCGAAAATTTAATTGTTGATTCGAATCTTGAAGTATTGGCAAGTTGCATTTTCACATAGGAAGGAACATCAAAGGACCTAACAAAGGGTTTAAAAAAATGGAATTATTTTGATACATTTGTTTATACAAGTGCTTAAACCTAGTATACAGGGTCGGCCTTAACAGTACGCGTGGTCTGGAGTTTTATCACTGGGGGAGGGTGGGGGGGGTCTAAGACAAAAAGGTCAGAAACAAAGTTTAGATTTTCTAATGTCAGGTAACTAATAAAACATCTCATAGGGCAAACCTTCTCAGGAACTCACCCCCCCGGTCTTGTATAGGAGCCTCTGTAGGTATCTACAGTCGCCACCCACTAATGCCGCTCCTAGCGTGTATATTTTAAGGACACTCTGTCTTTGAATAGTAAATTTACAAAGTTATTTATAAAAAGCTTCAACGTTGCATCGAAAAAAATTCAAAAAATAATTCACAACACAGGGAAATGTTCTATAAGGCAGATAGATGACATGGTAAAAAGGGAAAAGAACTCATGAATAAAATCTAACAAAAACAACGCGGATGTTCATAACACAATATAACAAAAAAAAATTTTTCTCTGTTTTTCTACATTTTTTTGATATATATTTAATTTGAGTATGCTGAGTCTAAATATGACATTGGTTTTTTATTGCATCAAGCGTTTGATCGTAAAACCAAAAATTCAATTAAACATATAATTAATATTAATCATATTCCATGAGATACAACTTTAGTCAATATTTAACATTTACTAGTTCAAAAATGTTATCTTATATTACAAAACGTCATGTTACATCACGTTACATACATACATTACATAATGTTACATTATGTTCTAATGTAATAGTCTCTCAAAATAAAAAAAAAGCACTAGAAGTGAACAGTAGAACTTGGTTTTCTTTTATGAAGTTTGTCGTCATCACGTATCAAACACCAGGTGTAGTTACCCATCATAGCTGCATCCCATCTGCACTGGTATCTTTTCTCCATTGCACGGATATCCTGATGAAAACGTTATCCATGCTCTTCATTCACATCACCCAAATTTGGTCTAAAAAATTCTAAGTGTGAATGCAGGTAATGCATGTTTAGTGACATTCTGCATTTCATATCTGCTTACCGTACAATTAAGTTTTCCACTAGCTCTTTGTAGTTATCACTCTTATTGTTGCCTAAAAAATATGAAAAACATGTCTAAACGCAATCCATGCTTCTTTTTCAACATGTCTTGTCTTGTTGGTTAGGGAAATTAGGTGAATCTTTCGGTTCCTTGAAATCACAGTCATCACGGAGTTTATCAGGTGTGTCTACATCAGAATGATATTCAGCTGCTTCTTCGGATTGAGGTAGGTTAGGAATAGGCAATTCATCACTGTGTGGAACTGGCCCAATAGAAGAGGGTATACTTGGAAAAACTAGAGTCAGCCTATCCTTCGGCTTTTTATACTTTAAAATGTCAACCATGCAGAAATAACAGTCATCATGATGATTCGTCGGTTCTCTCCATATTCTTTTATTCGCAATGGGCATTGACTTTCGGATTCCACGCAACCATCCATCCAGATCTGATCTGCAGCTGCTACAACTGTAGTGTGGTGCCCATGATTTGTCCTGATCTCTCATAGCCATGCCAAAATAAGCATGATATGCAGTAAATAATTTTGTACCACTGACAATCTTGCGTTTAGTTTGTATTGGATTAATATATAATATAGTAACCACAAACATAACAGAATGAGTCAGGACAAAGCTTGCAGGATCCACTAGACATATTCACCACTTCATATAACAGTTGTAATTAGTTAAACTGAAAATAAACATAAGAATATAGCTAACTCATTCTCTCAGTAGCATTTGTTAAAGAAAATTGTACCCAAAATGTGCTAATATTTATAAAAAAATGATATACCTAAAAAAAAACTAAAATCAGAAAAGTAATATTAAAAGTGGGCTTATAGAAAAATGACACAAAATATACAAAGCCACTGATAGTGGCTCACCGTAGAGAAAAACAAATCCACAAGCTACTGTGTTGTAAATGCATCACACGTATAGGAAAACTTCGAAATATATTTTACGCTATTTCTCAGGAAATCTTGATGATAGAGCAAAACCAATGGCACCACTGAAATCAGCATACCAAAATTATGTAAGAAACATTAAAAAATTAACATAAACAAAAATGTTGTTACATTGTGTAATCTAAGTTTTGTGTGTGTATTCTTTTGTTCGGTTTATAAATTGTTTGACTTTAAGACCGTTGGGTTTTCAAAAAGGTGTGGCCTTTTTAGAGTTTTCTCCCGACCCCCCCCCCCCCCACTTCCTTCTTATTCCAGATCACTTGTTGTATTTTTAGAATATAATTCTAATTTGAATTTTACGCTAAAAAAAAAGTTTGTATAACGTTGATTATTTTTGTACAATTATTGAGTGACAAAATATCACACCTGGCTTACACTGCAGTATACACATGGTTGGAATAGTTCTCAGCACTAACCAATGAAAAGTACACCATAACTATAACATTTATATTTTTAAATTTAAAGAAATATTTTTTAAGTATAAAATTTTGAAAATATAAAACTGGTCCTCTGCACTCGACTATATCTTTTTTTTTTGTGTTAGGTGGTCAAGGGTTACACTTAGCTGTTATCACGGGGAAATAAAAAGAAGATTTTTGGGGCACGCTGGGACATTTTCTTATTTCACTTCTCATGGTAAGTATTGTTACAAATCTAGATACACTAACTAAACAGTAATTTTGAATAAATATTAAATTATCAATAATTAGCCAACAAAAAAAAAGGCCTAAATGTATTATAAGTTAAATGCATGGTATATTGTGCTAAAATATTGAAGGTTATCTTTGTGAGTCAAACATAAATAAACAATTCATACAGTTTAATTATTTTAATTGTGTTAGAATACATCTAAATTAGAGATAAAATAGAGATATTTATGAAGGATAATAATAATAAAAAATGAGTTCTTCAAATGTCAGTGACTAAAGTTGTAGTGCTTTGTCCAGATGTAATGGAACTGAATTTTTCAATTAAAAAGAAAGACATGACATAACTACAGTTAAATGATAAACAAATGAAATTTCAATCGTTCGCCCAGAATATGACCTTAGGCTAGCAATTACAGATATTGAATTAAAAGAGGCCCTTTTAGAGCAACCGCGGCAGTCCATTGGCAGGTTTTAAATAATCAATAATTTTATGTACGCTGGTAATGTACGTAGGTCATCCTAACCTTTAAACTTAAGTCTGATTTATTTCTGTGTAATGTGAGCACGTCGTTATCTAGTCACTAAATGAATGTCTGCTTAAAAATACAAGAATAACATAACATTAAAATTCTCAGAAATGTCAAGAATGTCAAACTCATTAAACATTTGACATCTTTGTACATATTGAGCAGCTAGTGTATGTACATATTGAGCAGCTTGTCTTTGTACATATTGAGCAGCTAGTCTTTGTACATATTGAGAAGCTAGTCTTTGTACATATTGAGCAGCTAGTGTTACTACAAAAAAGACTCTCTTATTGTCGCTCTATAACGAATCGCTAAATACAATTTTACCACACTACATATATTTGTTTAATCATTATACAGAGTAGAAACACACAGAGTACATTATACAGAGTAGAAACACACAGAATACATTATACAGAGTAGAAACACACAGAGTACATTATACAGAGTAAAGACACACAGAGTACATTATACAGAGTAAAACACACAGAGTACATTATACAGAGTAAAGACACACAGAGTACATTATACAGAGTAAAGACACACAGAGTACATTATACAGAATAAAGACACAGAGTACATTATACAGATTAGAAACACACAGAGTACATTATACAGAGTAGAAACACACAGAGTACATTATACAGAGTAGAAGCACGACGTCAAGGTGGGATGGGGGCGTTAAATAATACTAGTTTGAGTTTTAGATAAAAGTTGTATATTGTTGTGACATTTCCATAGTGACATGGAGTATACTCAACTCCACGACAAATAATATCTGTTTATCAGTTTATCTAAACGAGAGGTGGTTGAATGTTTCGACGGACCAAAAGTTTAGTTAACAATGTAAAATGTTATTCTATTTGGTCTAATTTTGGGAGTCATAGATAGAAGTCATAGTTATTGCTTGTTTTTTAACAACATTACGGAAACACGGCTGAGCATTATTATCGGGCTTAAAAATTAGGTTATGTAAATTTATAAATATATTAGTAGTAACACACTAGAGCTGGCATCTTATTTAGCAGTTAGTGAATGTAACTGCTGACCAACGGTTTGAGAAAGTGTGCACTTGTCAACCACATGAGTCATAAATGGGCTAGATATGATTCAAAACATTCAACTAAACATTCAACTGACATATGGACCAGCAGTATAGGGCTCATAGACCAGAGACATTTTCCTTTAACTGAAGGTGCCTAGTTCGATGCCCGATGAGAACCAAAGAAACATTTCAGGTTTTGGCTCAAGTTCCCGATATATCTCGCGTGGTGCCTCCGTGGTCATTGCACTAGCGGATATGGTGGGGATGAATGAAGGGCACTATAAAAGCGTCCCATCAGTGGTTTTTAGGATCTAAGAGATTTCATCTCATCCTTACAGGTACTTCACACACACTCATACAGAATTATTTCATGAAGATTTGTGATTGAAATAAATCAAAATTCATTTATTTACCGCAGTCTACAGTGTAGCCTAAATTATTCCACTCCCTCCATTCTATCTCTCTCTTTCACTTGCTAACCTAGCTCTTCCTCAAACACCCCTAATTACACAGATTAGTACAATTACCAAACCTGTCATTTGCTGGCCACTCTCATAACCATCCACCTGAAGATCTTAAGTGCAATAAAGGTAACCTAGGGCGAAAGAGGGTAACTATACACAACGACTGCTAATGTAAACGAAATGACCGTCTCGTTTCTTTGCTGTTTTTTGAGTCGAAGTCACAGGTATGAGAAGTCCCTGTAAGGATGAGATGAAATCTCTTATAAACCACTAATGGGACATGGCCGATAGTGCAAAGGCCATGGAGGCACCACAGGAGATATATCGGGAACTTAAGCCAAGACCTTGGTCCTCACGGAAGGTCAGACAGTGCTGGAGTCGACAGTCCGAACGCTTTGGCGATATCCGTTCAGCACAGGTAGAATGTTTGTATTTTGGCGGTTAGCACCACGCTAGACAGCAGATCTAGAGTACTTAGCAGTACTTAGCAGTGAAAGGCTTAATAATGAAGAAAGAAAAGGTGCATTATATCTTTCTTACATAAAGTGTCAATCAAAAAAATATTCTCAATTTGAGACCTACCACTCCAAAACGTGTTTGTTAAGTAAAAAAGCTTAGGCAAAAGTTAAATCTGCATTCACGTCATAGGCCCTCTTAATGATATGTAGGTTAAATGTAAAATAATGATATTTTCTAGTAAATAAGATTTTCAACAAGTGCCGTTTTATTCCATATTCCATATAATGTTAATTATTGAACATCATCTTGACAGTCATCGAGTCAATCGATCTTAATCAATGGACACAACGGCCAATGTTTGCTAGCTGACCAATGTGAACATTGGCTGGGTGTCACCGTGCATGTAGAATTGACTATGCAAATAGTATCATATGAAGGAGATGACATCAATTGTGAACTCCTTGAGTTGGGGTGGAGGGCATTAAAGCAAAACATGTTGTGTACAAATAGATTGACCACCGGGCGTGGTCGAATACTTTTATTTCATATTGTCTTACGCTCTAGGTGGGATTTTCGAAGAAGTCTAGGTGGGATTTTCGAAGAAGTTTCCTCTTGCATTTATATTCAAATGTTTTTCGCTTGCTTGTCGTAGCTGTTAGAAGTTCAAGTCTCACACCCATACAGGGCAATAGTTCTAACTAAAGATCTGTAAAGTCTAAGCTTCATTGGTATGCTAATGTTTTTGATGGTTCGAATTTGTTCACATCGTCACTTCGACACACTTACAAACAGACACACACACACTGACGGACACAGACACACACAGACACACACAAAAAGCGTGGGTGCCCTTTTCGAAATAAAATAAATAAATAAATGAATAAATACTATTTTTTCCATGTCCTTTTATTGTACAATTTTTCATCAACCATCATATGTTATCTGTGTAATTTCTCTCCCTTTCTATTGAATCTCATTAAGGTGACGGGAAAGTTATTCATCTGGTCAGTTCGATGTCAACCTGTGCTAGAGTGACCGCCAAAACTTAAAGAAAAGAACTTGCTGCTATTCCAGACGCCGACGGTCTTTTCACTAAAGACAAAGTTCTAATATTTCGCTAAAAACAAAAAAGCTTACAAGAACAATCGCAGGTTGTTTTCTTTCATTTATCATACACTTTTATTCATTATAATAAAGATACATATTATTTTTATTTTGTTTATTTTGAATAAGATACTTCATTAAAAATATAAACATCTTAAATTACACTTTAATTTATTAGGATGGTTCAAATGTAATGTACTCACTGAATTAAAAAAAAAAAGAAAAATAAAGAAGTATACGCAAAAAAGTGTCATTAATATATATATATATATATATATATATATATATATATATATATATATATATATATATATATATATATTTCAACCCTGCTCGTATACCATAGCAAATCCACAATTACGAACAAACTTCTGGGTAGATTGACCCAACGATAATACTTAATTAAAATGAAATTAAAACTTATATTAAATTAACTGATTGATTGTGTTAAAAAAAGTCAAGAAAAAGCGCTAGAAAATGAAATGCAATTTTACAAAATTTCATGTGCAAGTTTATCTTTATTTAACACGATATTGATACAAACAAAAGTGTATACATAAGTATAGAGTTCTATATTTAGTATTAAGCTCTCTATTTGAGCAGCTGGAAAGTAAATTTTTGTTGTTAGTGTCTGTTTCCCAGGTGAGTACATTGCTGCAATTCCATATTCATTCATCTTTAGATTGATATAGTCCTTCATTATAGTTAAACTGTCGTTTGATTTACATATTTTCTCTTCAACGAACCTTTTAATTTTATAAACATAAATAAAGACATTTCTGTCAACAAATATTATTATACCATTACCCAGCTGTTTTCTTGCTTATATGAATTATTTACTTAATATTATACATTAGAAACAGATAAATTTTATTATCAATACTTATTTTTGCAGAGATCTAATTGGATACTCAACTGACAAAATTATCAAAAGAGCCGAAAGTCAACTCGGGCCAGCATCTTTCTCTATTCTCACCCAGAATTGTAGACATTTTGTTCAAGAAATGAAATACGGATGGAAAGTTTATAAGAAGGTTTGTCAATGTCTTTACATATTTCAAAGTAATTTTTTTTTTATATTAGAATTGACGTATATGTATCAATAGATGTTCAATAAAAAGAAAAACTCCCATATTTATCATGTCAAAAAAGGTCAGACCTTTCGGCATAGGAAAAGACGCAAGTGATTTAGTTGATGAAGGAGGATTTCATGATGACCAACCCGCGAAAAATAGCCAATGCCCTGTTCCTAATGTTAACATTCAAGAAATAGAATTGGATGATGTCGATTACGATGATGATGACGTTGATGATGATGATGATGACGATGACGATGATGATGATGATGATGAGGATGAAGATCACTTTGTGCGTGTTTAATAACACATTTTAAATATAAACATGGTTATTACAAACTCCAATGTTCATTTGTTAACGATGTAACTTTTTAAATTTTTTATTCTTAATAATGCACAGATCCATCCATACATCCATTCATTTATCCATCCATCCATTCATCAATCCGCATATCTATCTATCTATCTATCTATCTATCTATCTATCTATCTATCTATCTATCTATCTATCTATCTATCTATCTATCTATCTATCTATCTATCTATCTATCTATCTATCTATCTATCTATCTATCTATCTATCTATCTCTCTATCTATCTATCTATCTATCTATTTATCTATCTATCTATCTCTCTCTCTCTCTCTCTCTCTCTATATATATATATATATATATATATATATATATATATATATATATCCATAGATCTATATATAAATTCATCCATCAATATATCTATATATCTGTATTTCTATCTATTTATCTATCTATCTATATGTCAATCTGTCTATCTATCTGTCTATCTATATATCAGTCTATCAGTCTATCTATCTATTTATATATCTAACTATCTGTCTATCTGTCTGTCTATCTATCCGTCAATCTGTCTATTTGTCTGTCTATCTGCCTATCTATTTATATGTCTATCTATCCAGCTATCTATCTATCCAGCTATCTATCTATCCATCTATTATCTATATTTGTTTTCTTCATACATTTGTTTTGAGACGCTTCCCATATTTAATTGCGGCTTACGGCTATTTGAATACTGCAATTATGAAACACAGTTTTAACGCATTGTATTATTTACTTTATCATAAGCTGTTGGCCTATATAATTTTATTTTGCATTATTTTTTTTAAACTTATGTTTTATGTTGTACCAAATATCATAACAAAGTAATACACAAAATTGATAAAAAAAATTTGTGAATAGGAAGAATCGTTTTTATCATTTTGATGATTGACAAATTTGAATATTTTATTTTCATTTTTTTTCTCAACTCCTATCTATTTGAGTAACAAAAATCAGTATCTACGTAACATTATATCATCTTCAATAACTAATACAAATTATGGTGGAGTAAAAATCAAACTTTGTATTTACGTCTATTACCATTAACTCAAAAAGAGTTTATACTAATTTTTTTTTTTTCATTTAGAAATACTAAAGAAATAATCAAGATTGAAAATAATACATTTTTATTTTAAAAAAAAAGATATTTTATTATATACTTTGAATAAGTTATGCCATTAAAAATTCAGATTTACTTTTATAAAATGATTACCGTAAACTCCACACCAAGAGTTTAATACGTTGAAAATTACGATCTGCAACAGTTATACCTATACTGCAGCTAAATACAAAATTCATGATTTAATCTGCAACAGTTATACCTCTACTGCAGCTAAATACTAAATTCATGATTTAATCTGCAACAGTTATACCTCTACTGTAGCTAAATACTAAATTCATGATTTAATCTGCAACAGTTATACCTCTACTGCAGCTAAATACTAAATTCATGATTTAATCTGCAACAGTTATACCTATACTGCAGCTAAATACTAAATTCATGATTTAATCTGCAACAGTTATACCTATACTGCAGCTAAATACTAAATTCATGATTTAATCTGCAACAGTTATACCTATACTGCAGCTAAATACTAAATTCATGATTTAAACATTCGACTACAAAATCCAAAGTTTCTTTAGGTTAACCTCTCAGAGAATGTGGAATGTGGAGAATGTCTGCATGTGGAATTTTCGAACAATGATGTGGTGTTTATTAACGCATTGTTGTAACTCTCCCCCCCCTTTCCGTTCTTGATAGTACGGGATGATTCGGGAATTACCTATACCAGCACACCTTATGATTTGTAATTAAAAGCGGTGACGGTATGAGCGGAATGACGTAATAACAGCGGAGAGAGAGAGTGATGAAGACGGCAAAGAGAACAGTGGCCATTGTGGTTGTTTATTGTTTATGAATATTAAATGTTCTTTATGGAACATCCACATGTGTGTTTTATGTGATTTGAACTGAAAGAGCATGTGTCAGTATATATTCATATAAATGTCATGGATTGCGACTTATATATGGCAATCTATTTCGTTAGGCCACTTTATCATGATGTATTTTTTTCAAGCTATAAAATTCAGTACATTCCATTATTTATAAGAATATTGGTTTGTTTGTTGTTCGAATAAAACACTTCATTCAAAAAATAAAACGGAACTTAATTTTCGCTGCAGACTAGTGTAATATTCTATCTAGAGGTAAGCGCACATTTCTCAAGTAACTCTATAACACACATGTAATAAGATTATATACACTATTACAGTTTAATTCGTCATTATACACAACAATAACTTCACAGTTTGTGTAGTCAATCTAAAACAAACATTTTCTATTCGTTAAGGGATGACCCCCGTGATTTTTTTATTTTTTTTAAGATCAATATTAATTCTGCAAGGCTCTAGTCACAGTGAATCCACTAACTCAACTGATGTGCCTGATTAATAAGCTTATACATGTTAATTATCATACAAAAATTAAAGTCACGTGTGAATGGCCTCGATGTCATCGAATTCCACAAGTGTGGCTGCCACTATGTCAAACTACCACCACACGTGGCTAGATTTGCCCAAATTTGTTCATTTTTTACACCAACATTTACTTGTGTTTTTTTAAAAGCTTGTGTCCATCATTGATCTGTCCATCATTGATCTGTCCATCATTGACCTGTCCATCATTGACCTGTCCATCATTGATCTGTCCATCATTGATCTGTCCATCATTGACCTGTCCATCATTGATCTGTCCATCATTGATCTGTCCATCATTGACCTGTCCATCATAGACCTGTCAATCTTTGATCTACCCATCATTGATCTGTCCATCATTGATCTGTCCATCTGTTAACTTGTAAAACTTCACGACTCACCTTCTCACTGCCTGTTCTTAAGATTGTTCTGTCTCTGAAGTTGTAAAATTGATATGAAACTTGTGTTTCTTGCCAAACTCTGGTCTGTGTGGACTGGTTATTTTAACATGAACTCTAACTGTAATCTTCAACTTTGATGAGTTTGTACAAATTCTTGTCTTGATAACTTTCGGGTAAATTTGTCAAGGTAAATCTACGAACAGGTATAAAATTGATGTGACCATGGTTTTTCTTACAGCTAGAGATATGTTTAAGAAGATCTGCTTCATTATCCTCCGACACCAGATTTTCATGATTAGCAAGCTAAGACATATTTTGATTTATATTCACATAAAGAGAAAACAATGCTATTGCAAAAGTGGCAATACAATAATATATAATATTAAGTTTTTTTTTTAACTGCAGTAAGAGATTTAAAAAAAAAATATACTAATGTAATAAAACTTGCTTAGAATTGCATGCAAAATAAATTATCGGAATATTCAATTAAACATATAACTTACCATACAAATGCATTGACAAATATGGTTCTATTCTGTCAATAATTTAGTTGACAGATTATTTTTTCTTTTCAAAAACTAAAATATAAAATCTTAAATAGTAATTTATAGAACACAAATTTCCTGTCACAAACTAACGAAAATAATAACGTTTACATTTTTGAAAAGTAAAAAAGCGTTGAAAGGTGTACTTCATTAATAGATTGGTTTGGTTGTAAAGCAGAATTCTTTGTTTGTTTAAGCTTAAAGATCTATGTCGTTGACAATTTATTATAAAATCACCAGACAAAACAGGACTGGAACTGTGGTCTGAAAATATAGTAAGGTGATTTGGGAAAAAGCCGGTATTTTCTACCATTTTCCCTATTTTCTAAAAATATATAAATCTTTTCTTATTACTAAAAAAAAAAACAAACGACGAACCCATTTAAAAAAGACTTAAAGCTGTTCAGCTTCACACAAACTGAATAACAATACTCAGAGGCGTAGCCCTTGTTAATATCTTAATAATGTTTAATAGATTATTTAATTTATTCATTCTTTTGCAATGATGTCTCGACTAAACAATACTGATTGCTCACAGAGACATTGGGTATACACGTAGACAATATAATTAGTACTATAACACAATTTTTTGAAAATTTCAATTATTCTAAAAACTTTTTTTTTTTTTACAAATTATCAACATACATTTTTTTAAAACTTTTAAACAATGAACTAAAAAAATCATATAGAAGAGAATTTGGCATTACACATTACAAATCTTACTTTCTGTTGTTTATTCAGCGAAGTAAAAAAGCAAGCCGTGTTAACCGACCCCACTGTAATTTAATTCTGTAGCCAGACTTCCGCTGTGTACAAGTTGACTTGCATAATACCCCACACAATGAACCCTGGCTCCACTACTTCCTGGACATGTACACGAGTTATAAGTAAATTGGTTAACATTCTCACTAATCTTGTGTTTGTCCAGCCATTGACCAACACTGACCTGTTTGGAACATCCATGTGGATGTGAAACTATAAAAGTTAACTTGTTTACATCTCGAGATACTTCACATTCGTCCCACACTTTCCTCAACAGGTCATTATAACATTTTAAAAGCATGTTAAGTTTCTGTCCAAGACTATTGTCACAGGTAATACATGTCAGCATGCACCAGTCTCTATCGACATTTACATCAACAACTTTGACCTGATCAACACTGACCACTGGACTTTCTTCTCTATCATAGAACAATCTCAGTGACGTATGTCTGGCCTCCGTGTCATCAAAAACCACTTGCGTGGCTGTCAAGACTTCTATCTCCCACCACACGTCGCTGGCTGTGCCAGAATATTGACATTTCTTACACCAACATTTAGTGTATTTATCGACATGTTTTTTTCTGTTTTGGTTGAGCCCACCTGTGAACTTGTTTAGACCACTCACCATCCCACTTCCTGTCCTAAGTATTGACTGATTTCTCAAGAAGTAAAATGGATATAAACATTGCATTTTGGGCCAGAACTCTGGTCTGTTTGGACTTGTCATTCTAACTTCAACTTTAACTGTCAGGTCAGCAGAAAATTTGATGACTCTATATAAATCCATACTAGAATGAGTTACAGGTAGATTGCTTATGTTAAACTTCTGTACTGGAATAAACAATTTGTGACCTGGATTTTTGAAGCAATCTATTATACAATTCTTCAGTTCTGGCTCTCCGCCTTTGGCTACTTGAGTTTCATTATTACCTAGACAAAAAAAAACAACGTAATCTAGATAAAAATTAAACACAAGTATTATAAATCCTCATTATTTTTTTTTAAATTATACACAAAAAATCAATACAGAGATGTAGATATCTGTTTTCCTCTTTGAGATCAACAGATGTCTAAAAGTTCATATTCTGGAACGTTCTAACTTACAAGGACAATATGTACTGTGAACACGACATATGTATTAACGTACGTTTAATACTAGCTCTATTGAGGAATATACCACAATATGAAGTAATTATTTAGTTATTTGCTATTAAGGAGCAAGGAGTGAAATTAGAGGGCTTTCAAATTTTTAAGCAAGACTTCCACGATCAAAATATTGATATATATATATATATATATATATATATATATATATATATATATATAGTGGGACAGATGGCCATGTAGTTTAGACTTGAATGACGTTCTGATACTCCTACAACTCCCCCCAGCTTTAAATGGGTGCCTGGCTTTAGTTGCTGAAGTAAAGTTGGCTGGGCTTTGTGCTAACCACACAATATCTTCATATGCCGAGCTTATAAAGACAGATGAACTGTACACTTTATCTGCCCTGATGGCCCTTTGGGGTTAAGAGAACTTTACTATATATATATATATATATATATATATATATATATATATATATATTATAAACAAAATTACGAACTGTGTGGATAACAACATGTAAGATATGTTTTGCTTATATATTAAATTATGAAATGATTTACGATAACAATTATTCCAGAATATTGAACAGAGGCTTTAGCTGTGGGGACAAAATGCACACGTTTCTTGATGAGATTTTGATACAATAAATGAGATAGAATAAAAAAAAAATAATATAATAGATTTTTTTTTTATTTATGTATCAAGTTGAACAAATACCTTTAAAAGCTTGGGTTTGTGTTGAAACTTGAGAATTTAGACAGCCAGAAACCTAAAAAAAATTAGAAAAAAGAAAGGTTTTTTTTTTTTTATGTTTGGTCCAAGCGGACATTTTAAATAAAATAATTACACATTTCATCTCCTTTGAATACTAATTATACAGAAGCAAGCATTTTAATTATGAAGATATAATACATTTGAAAATATATTATTATAATGATTTCAACATTAAGGTATAATACTTTTGAAAATATTGATTTTATGGATTTAAAACGATAAACATGTTTTAGCTTTTTAACATTTTACTTAATATGTTCGTTTAGATGGTTTTAAATATTGCTGTGATAGATTTAACTACATTCTAGCATATATAAATAAATCATTAATAATGTTTCCTTTTATACAATAACACGCAGAGCAGGATTAAGTACAAGGTAAACAAGCTATAGTTTATGGCCCCCACTTTAATGGAGGCCCAAAAAAAAATTATCCGAGTTAGAAATTGACATATGCACTTAAATATACTGTGGAATTATTTGTCCCAATGCTGCACGTCTTGAACGTCCCATACCCTTCACCGCCAATTAGCATAACAGATAAACGACGGTCTTGGAAAAAAGGGATTGAACGAGTTGTTGAGACATAATTAATATGGCAAAGCGTGGTTTACCTTTCAGAAACGTTAATAAACATTTGGTTTTCCTAATTATGACGTTTTTTTCTTGGATGACTGGAAATTATAGTGAAGTTTGTTTCTTTATTTTGGCAGGCTTTATACGATATTTGGGAATAATAGGATTAGGTGTCACATCTTATCTTTCTAAAAATAATAACTGATACATTTATCAAAATTATTGTACATAAAGTAAGAGACTCAATCTTGGATGATTTTTGAACTTAAGGATATTTCATATTATCTGTGTATTCTACTCCAGACCGGTTCCTAATTTAATCAGCTCGTTTTTGTGTAGCGGTATGTTTTATCAGCTGATGGACTTCCTATTGAATATTTCCTAATTTTCCTAGAGATGGGTAGCCATACAGGCTAAGGCGGTGCACAACTACTTTACAAATGAGTGCAAAATTGATTTTAGTACGTTTCAAGGCCAGTCATATGATAATGATGCCAATATGTCTGGAAAATACAAGGGTAAGCATGAATTAATACCTAAGATTTACAAGTATAAGAGGTATATTATATGTTCTTGTTTTTCCCTTCATCATGTTGGTAGAGCAGCAGTGGACTGTTGTTAAGATGCAGCATTGACTGTTATTTAGATACAGCAATTGCTGTTAATTAGATACAGCAGTTGACTGTTGTTTAGATACAGCAGTTGAATGTTTTTTTTATCTACACATAGCTGGGCAGTACTGCTGTCATTCTTCAAAGATGATTTGAAAATTCCAAAGTCTTTGTCAAATACAGATGGGACGCACATTTAATGGCCACAAGTGTAATAGTTGGAAGTTAAGATGGAATAATTTCTGAATTGCATATTGATACTACAGGGAAAGGTAAAAAAAGAAATCTAACTATACATATTTCGAATAAATGGAGGAGTTTGAATTAATGGTAATGTAATATTTGTACAGTTACTTGCTTGATGAGTACAACAAGACTAGTAAATCACTGGAAGACTCCAAGATAAGTCTAGATGTATATAGGAAATCGCATGCGTTACTTAAGGATTTCCTTTAACGCTCCATGGATATGTTATATCATTTTGAAGAAAAAAAAAGGAAAATTTAGTTTTGCCTTGATGTTGATTAAAAGAAAAGTAGATATAGAAGAAGGCATATCAATAATGATGAAGGTGATGCTTTAGAGAACTTTGAGCCAAGAGACAAGTTCAATATCTAAACATATATACCTGAGATGGGTGTATTAAAGTCAAGTCTGGTACAGAAGCTGCAAAAAAAGTTTTCGTTCTTAACAAAATTAGAAGCTACACGAGATTCTTGAAGGAATCATTTATTTTTGACAAACGTATCCTGAAAATGTGGAAATTAATCTTGTTAGACAAAGTCAAGCCTATTGTTCAGCGAACTTGACAGTCTGACACAGCATGATCTGAAAAGGGTTAAATTTAACAATCTTGTCCAATCAACATTCCCTAATGTAGTACTAATTTTGAGATGATTTCATAATGTGATGTTTGCTAATTGTTCCTGGAGAAAAATATATTTCCGAGCTGAAGAGGATACAAATGAATCTAGAACAGCATGACTCAAGATTTATTATGTTCCCCCAGTCTCATGTACATAGAAAGTGACATAAACTAGGGAGTTTATCATTTGATTATGTCATCAGTGACTTTGCTCTTGGAAATATTTTAGTTTAATATAATTCCTTAATTCTTATAACATATTTCAAGAAATTAGTTAATAAGCTTTTGTAATTGTGCCTTTTGATAGAACTATTGTTTCTTTGTGCCAGAGCTTGCATTTAAAAGTTTGTTATGAATAAAATTATTTTTAGTTACAATTGTAATATTTTATATCTATATATCCGAAAATAATATTTCGCACTGACATATATAAACATGACTTATAAAGGGCCCCAGATCTCAAATAGTCTAAATCCGACCCGTCGAACACGTCTAACATTAGTTCTCTTAGAATATGCTTCTGAATTTACCTTTACAATGGAGCCCGCAGCGCTCGGGATCTATAGGCCATAGTGAGGGAAAATTATGTTCTTTTGAGTGCACACCTCAATAATTTTGCTACACCTCCCTACCGTCTTAAGTTGTTAGTGACTTAGCTGCTTGCTGTATAGTACAATACAGATCATGAATTTGATATCAACACAGATTGTTTTTGTTTCACAAATATTACCTTCTCATTATCATCTGTAATTTGATCTACCAACAGCAAGTCATGAGTACAAGGTTCTGGTTTAATAGTTTTCATCTCTTTCTCTAGTGTATCTTTTCTTATTGGTATATCATTGGCAGTTTTCTGTATAACATTTAGTTTAGATGATAAACATTCTCCCTCATTTTTCGAATTATCCAGTTCTTTTGTCTGGTTATTCAATTCTATTTTTATTTCACTTATTTTTTCACTTATTACTCTCTCAGTTTTCTCTTGTTTTTTCAAAATTATTTCTTTTAGTTTGAGGTCAAAACTCTTGAATCCTTCATCCAATTGTAAACCACATTTTTCTTCAAAGGTTTCTATTTTTTCAGCAAACATCTCAGTCTGAGATTGAATAAAATCACTGGCCGCTTGAAGTTCAGTTCCTATTTCAGCAAATCGCGACATGTATTTGGCATCTGCAGCAAGGTTATTTTCAGAAACTCTTTCAACAAGTTTTTTTTGAGCTTGGTATTTGTTTTGTAATGACGATACCTTTACGACCAATAGGTCTGATGTCTTATTTAGTTTCTCATATTTGTTAGTTAACGTTAAATTCTTTTCTTTGATACTTTCTATAGATGTTGTAAGTAAAGAGAATTTCTTGTTCAGATTTTGTAATTCTTCTCTAAGACTTTGGTCATCATTGAGACCTATAAAAATATAAATTTTATTCTCAAACAACAATGATAATTGATTGTGTTTAATATGATAAACAATGATAATTAATTGTGTTTAATATGTTTGACAATGATAATTGAATGTGTTTGATATAATGGACAATGATAATTGATTGTGTGTAATATGATGGACAATGATAATTGATTGTGTGTAATATGATGGAAAATGATAATTGATTGTGTTTAATATGATGGACAAAGATAATTGATTGTGTTTAATATAATGGACTAGGATAAATGATTGTATTTGATATGATGGACAATGATAATTGATTGTGTTTAATATAATGGACGTTTGTATGTTTGAAATAATTAAAGGGCTTGGCACCAATAAACGCAAAGTCTGTTTAAATAATAACAGACACAATCGTTTTTCTGTTTTTATTATTGCAGAGGTTCGCAAACATTTCCGCATCACGAAGTAACAGTTTTGATTACAGTTTTGATAACAGTTTTGATACCAGTTTTGATAACAGTTTTGATAACAGATTTGTTAATAGTTTTAATAGCAGTTTTGACAACAGTTTTGATAATAGTTTCGTTAACAGGTTTGATAGCAGTTTTGATAACAGTTTTGATAGCAGTTTTGATTAGCGGTCCTACAATAAAAATACGGTTTTTAATTTCGCGACACACATATAAAGAAAAAAAAAAACTAATATAAAAAGAGAAAATAAAAGCATCATTATTTGTACATGTAAATTTCTACTTTATAACTTTTTGTTTACGTTGACTTTTGTAACGTTTTAACAAAATATAGTTTATAATTATGTAGATTCTCGATCTGTTAAAGTTACTTTACATTTTATCGCGACCCACATGAAATTCGTCTGACATGCACCAGTGGCTCGCGACCCACACTTTAAGAACCAAAGTACTATTTTTTTACAACTTTTTAGCATACAGACAAAATGGACGTTATTCAGTGTGCCTCTCAGTTACTCAGTGCTTACATTTTTATATTTGTAATCCAGTACGGGAAGAAAGGAAATAATACGCTCTTACAATTAGCTGACAAAAAAACCAAGCCTTTTTTTTTTTTTGAAATATAAAATTGACTATTTAATTAATGTTTCCTAGACTATATTTCTCGTTTCACTCTATATCTCAAAGTCACCAGTCTATTTCTCTAATATATCTCACCAGTCTATTCCTCTCTGTATCTCACCAGTTATTTTATCTCTATTTCTCCCCAGTCTATTTCTCTCTATCGAAGTTGGACATGTCCTACCAGTTTCATGATTCCCCAACCGAATGATGTCTGGAGAAAGTTGTACATCACACAATAAATTACTTGCACCCAGCCATCTCATACTTTCATTCCCCATTGCTCAATTACTTCAATAGCTTATAATTACTCCACTAGCTTTCAATTACTCCATTAGCTATTAATTACTCAATTAACTTTCAATTACTCCATTAGCTTTCAATTACTCCACTAGCTTTAAATTACTTTACCAGCCTCCATTACTTTACAAGATTTCAATTACTGTCCATCCATGACACAATGGCCACCATTTTAAGCATCGAAATAATGATGACAAGGTGATTGGGAAAGATCTAACGTCGTGATGGCGCCACTTTATAACTAGTCAACTTGTGACAATTATAAAATAGTCAACTTGTGACAATTATAAAACAGTCAACTTGTGACAATTATAAAACGGTCAACTTGTGACAATTATAAAACAGTCAACTTGTGACAATTATATCCCGAATGACGATTCCCGTTGACGACACATTAAGAAGTGGAAAAAACCATGGATCACGTGCTTTTTTAGTGCCCTGGGCTGGCGGACCATAGGGTGGACCAGTCGGGTAGCTTGCTGGACATTGGCCTCTAAGGCAGTTCCCAGATGTTGAAGGACACAGCGAGTTTGATCTCACGGGCTTTAAGTAACTAAGTCTCTGCTCTCATTTATCATTGAGAGAGTTCAGAGAGAGAAAGAGAGAGAAAGAGAGAGAGAGAGAGAGAGAGAGAGAGAGAGAGAGAGGGAGCATAAAGATTATTTCAAAAGTATGTACTAGTCATCCCACAAACTTATTTGTGAAAATCTTGGACTAAATAAACAGTTATTGAAACCAAGCATGTCAATTATTAATTACAATTTCTACAATATTAAGAAAATATCAAGAGAGTGACAATGTGACAAAAAATATGAAGTGAAAGTTTATAAAAAAAAGTGAATGAGGTTCTTATAAATTCAAAGTACAAAACAAATATATAAAAGATAAAATAATATAATGTTTCAAAAAACATTTCATTTTGAGTCCTTATCACTTATTTGATGGTCACTTATAGCACAAGTGTCCCTTAATTTAACAGAAGGTGACTGTTTTTCTTGAAGGTCTTGTACCAAATGCTGAGATATTTGAAAGTCATCTCCTTTTTCACCTTGAGGTCGGTTAAATATCAAAATTAGAAAAAAAATCTAATTATGTAATATTTTTTTCGCTGTCATAAATAATAAAATATATAGTTTTATATTTCATGTTTTAATTTTATTTTTTTACGATTCTTGGTTCACCTGCAATAACACATAATTGTTTCAAACAAGACGCCATTTCAAATTCAAGAAGTTGATTGACTTCTGAGAATGTACCGATTTCATCATTTCCTTGAATCCAAGATTCACCTTTTGTGATTAACTAAAAAAAAACGAAAATGTAAAAAAACTGTTATTGAAATCAATATTTTTTTTTTACTAAATTAAAACTTTACGTTTATCATGTATGGGTCATCTAAAATATATTTACATTGTTTACTACACCCAGTATTTGTTCCAATTGCACTCTGAGGCTCACAAAACTTTCCAGGTGTAAAGTTATGAACTTTGTCTGCTTGTTGGTCTCATCTAAATAATAAGAATGTCGTAATTTAATAATTTATTATCTCAGATTAACAAGATAACCATAAAAGAAAAAAATATTAAACTATAATAAGCCAATATTTAAACTATAACATCATGCTCAAATTATCACAAAATATGCTGAAGGGAAATAATACAGAAAAAAGAAAATGTACAATGCATTTCATTTAAAGTTATCCTCCATAAACACTATTTGGGGGCCCGCGGGGGGCTTGACTTCTTTGGGGGCCCCTGCATTTTGACATTCGACCCCATGACATAAGATAATGTACTTAGTATTTAATGTAAAAAAAATTGGGGCCACCCTCAAGCTGGGGCCTGGGTAACTTTCGAATTTGAACCCCCACCCCCACTTCACCCTTAGTACGCCTCTGTCTTTTGATAAGTTTGAAAATATTTACGAGGTCAAATCGTCCACCATTTTATTTCTAGTGACAGCTCATGATCGTATGTGTTCTTTTCTCTATCCTAGGATCATAGACTAAGTATTAATAGAATCCGAAAATACAACAGACTATCCTCGTTGACTACCACCGTTAAATAGGCCTGCATGTTATGTTTTAGTGTACTTGATTAGCCGAGAGTAAATTACTCTCCAGACGGAAGGCTTCCTTTACCCGCAAGATGCTAAAGTGCTTAGGGCCATCGACGGCCTTAACAAGGTCATGTCAACCAGGTGATGTAGATTTGCTAAGACATAGATAAAAATAAAGCACAGTTTTAAGGTCGCAGTCCTCCACTACCAGAACTACCACCTTGTATCACGTTAACCTTCACTCCTTCTCTCCACAACCTAGAGGGTGGTCAGCAGATCAAGGGGACCATATGCTCAGACAGGATCTGGCACAAAGGTGCGACTTCTCACCTATGGCCACTGACCAACTACAAAGTGCTACTGTGAAGCAACACTGAGTCAGACTTTGTCATCCTAACGCCCCCCTTCCTCTTCACATTCACCTGATTCAGTGCGGGGCAGTTGATCAGGGATGATTGACACGTGAGTCAGCATGGATCTAGTGTTATGGCCCGGTATATGAGTTAATTAGATGTAGATTGAAGCTGTAGTGAGACATTAATAGAGTGTAGTGTAGTTGAAGTTTAGACAGTGGTAGAGTGTAGTATAGTTGAAGTTTAGACAGTGGTAGAGTGTACTGTAATTGAAGTTTAGATTTTAGTAGAGTTTAATGTAAAAGCCAGATGAATGTTAGACATAAAATTTTAGTTAGAGAATAGACCGGTCATGAGTAGCTCAAGTAACTAATTGGATTAAATTTTATGTTGCTTTACTTTCTTGTACAATAAACATTGCCATCACCACGACAACCCAAGTGCTTTTGTTTTATATGGAGATATATTGTGTGTGTGAAGACGTCTATAATTAGTTATACAATAATAGAATGAAATGAGGCTACATCACTGATAATAAAATTATTAGAGCCATAACTTCACAATAAAGAACATAAATGAGCAACATAGTTGACACATTCCGCTGAACAATTTTGTAACACACTGATAGACCACGTTTTCTGAAACAACTTTAGTACAAACTCTCTCTTTTTGTTTACCCCACGATGGAGCCCATCAAGGTCAAATTTAACACTAAATAGTAAGGAACTATCACTGACTCAGCTAAGGGTTTCTCTCTCGGGATCACGATATCACGTCCTAATTCTATCCCATGAATCACTTCAGGTGAAATCGCCCTCATCCCGAGACGAACAATTTTAGATAAATAATTTGTCATTTTATTTATAATTTTTTGACAGCAGACAAGTGGCGGCATCTATTGTATTTATCTACAACAATTACTCCGCTTAAATACAAGAAAACATCAGAATCCCTTTATTAAAACTTCAGCGATGAACGGATCTGTTACAGGATCTCCACAAAATGTATTTCACATTTTTAATTTTGTTCGCAGGCTATACTCGGCATCTTTTTACTTGAGTACAGCAGTATCATATAATTATATTTTCCTTGAAAGCAGTAGTTTAAATTACAAACAACACTTATTGGTGAACCATAAAATGGATTATCGAGTTTATGATTTTTGCAAGGACGATATTTCCGAATGTATCCAATGCAAACTGTATGAGTTCCAAAAAAGATAAATAAAAAAAAATAATCATTCGAAAATTTAAATGTTGATTCGAATCTTGAAGTATTGGCAAGTTGCATTTTTACATAGGAAGGAACATCAGGACCTAACAAAGGGTTTAAAAACAGGAATTATTTTGATGTTTGTTTATATAAGTGCTTAAACCTAGTATACAGGGTCGGTCTTAGCAGTACGCGTTGCCTGGAGTGTTATCACTGGGGAAGGGGGGGGGGTCTAAGACAAAAAGGTCAGAAAGTAAGTTTAGATTTTCTAATGTCAGGTAACTAATAAAACATCTCATAGTGCAAGCCTTCTTAGGAACTCATCCACCCCGGTCTTGTACAGGTATCTACAGTCGCCACTCACTAATGCCGCTCTAGTGTGTATATTTTAAGGACACCCTGTCTTTGAATAGTAAATGTACAAAGTTATTTGTAAAAAGCGTCAACGTTGCATCGAAAAAAAATCAAAAAATAATTCACTACACAGGAAATGTTCTATAAGACAGATAGATGGCATGGTAGAAAGGAAAAGAACTCATGAAAAATCTAACAAAAACACGGTGGATAATTACTAGTTGAAAAATGTTATCTTATGTTACAAAACGCCATGTTACATCACGTTACATACATATATTACATAATGTTACATTATGTTCTAATGTAATAATCCATTGGCACTGTGTCATCCCAGACATTGCTTTCGTCTGGCACAGAGAGCATCCCGAAAATTAGCTTAAACTTGTTTGATGATGTGGTTATTGGCAATAATAGTACTAGTATGTTGGCATCAGTAGGGTTTTTCTTTTTCATCTCCTTGCCAGCTCAACTCTTTCAAATGTTCTTTACAAAATGGGGCTGGCTGCCCTATGGTATCAGTCCAAATTTCCTTTTCTTTACTAATCAGATCCATATTTTCACTCGCATCGGGTTGATTTGTTGGATTCAGAAAATACTGTCCCTTTCTCTTTTTCAATATGGTCTGGAGCTAACATCTCACATCAGGAGCAGGCTGCCATCAGACTGTCATTTTGTTTTCATCTGTCGAGAAGTTTTCATTTCAAAATGAATAGAAGGCTGGCTAACATGCAAAAACTTACTCAAACTTATTTTTCTTTTTTCCAAAGTCTAATAAAACTACTTCACCGTAAAATGTTCTTTTGAATCTCTGGTACTTGTCTTGTTAGATGTGATGGTCATTGGCACCACTGGTGGCATCCGAGGAGGGTTAATTTTTCTTCTTGCTGGCTCACATCTTTATAATTTGTTGTTCCTTCAAAAGGCTGCCCCAACATTGTTTCCAGCCCAGCATTCTTTTCTTCATTTTTTTTTTTTCTTGAAACCTGCCAAGATAATATTTTCTTGTAAATTTTCTTTACTATATTTCAAAATCTGAGCATGAATGCAAGGGTTAGTAGTGTTAGAAGATATCCAAATTACAAAAGAAATGAATATGAATTATTAAAAATATTTGAAGGGCTACTTACCATGGACTACTTGAATAAAAACAAAAAATACTTTCCCTTCCTTCCTTCCTTCCATCCAATGTACCTGGGGCCCATTGGCACTGTGTCATCCCAGACATTGCATTCGTCTGGCACAGAGAGCATCCCGAAAATTAGCTTAAACTTGTTTGATGATGTGGTTATTGGCAATAATAGTACTAGTATGTTGGCATCAGTAGGGTTTTCTTTTTCATCTCCTTGCCAGCTCAACTCTTTCAAATGTTCTTTACAAAATGGGGCTGGCTGCCCTGGTATCAGTCCAAATTTCCTTTTCTTTACTAATCAGATCCATATTTTTCACTCGCATCGGGTTGATTTGTTGGATTCAGAAAATACTGTCCCTTTCTCTTTTTCAATATGGTCTGGAGCTAACATCTCACATCAGGAGCAGGCTGCCATCAGACTGTCATTTTGTTTTCATCTGTCGAGAAGGTTTTCATTTCAAAATGAATAGAAGGCTGGCTAACATGCAAAAACTTACTCAAACTTATATTTTTCCTTTTTTCCAAAGTCTAATAAAACTACTTCACCGTAAAATGTTCTTTTGAATCTCTGGTACTTGTCTTGTTAGATGTGATGGTCATTGGCACCACTGGTGGCATCCGAGGAGGGTTAATTTTTCTTCTTGCTGGCTCACATCTTTATAATTTGTTGTTCCTTCAAAAGGCTGCCCCAACATTGTTTCCAGCCCAGCATTCTTTTCTTCATTTTTTTTCTTGAAACCTGCCAAGATAATATTTTCTTGTAAATTTTCTTTACTATATTTCAAAATCTGAGCATCAATGCAAGGGTTAGTAGTGTTAGAAGATATCCAAATTACAAAAGAAATGAATATGAATTATTAAAAATATTTGAAGGGCTACTTACCATGGACTACTTGAATAAAAACAAAAAATACTTTCCCTTCCTTCCTTCCTTCCATCCAATGTACCTGGGGCCCATTGGCACTGTGTCATCCCAGACATTGCATTCGTCTGGCACAGAGAGCATCCCGAAAATTAGCTTAAACTTGTTTGATGATGTGGTTCTTGGCAATAATAGTACTAGTATGTTGGCATCAGTAGGGTTTTTCTTTTTTTCCTCTCCTTGCCAGCTCAACTCTTTCAAATGTTCTTTACAAAATGGGGCTGGCTGCCCTATGGTATCAGTCCAAATTTCCTTTTCTTTACCAATCAGATCCATATTTTTCACTCGCATCGGGTTGATTTGTTGGATTCAGAAAATACTGTCCCTTTCTCTTTTTCAATATGGTCTGGAGCTAACATCTCACATCAGGAGCAGGCTGCCATCAGACTGTCATTTTGTTTTCATCTGTCGAGAAGGTTTTCATTTCAAAATGAATAGAAGGCTGGCTAACATGCAAAAACTTACTCAAACTTATATTTTTCTTTTTTTCCAAAGTCTAATAAAACTACTTCACCGTAAAATGTTCTTTTGAATCTCTGGTACTTGTCTTGTTAGATGTGATGGTCATTGGCACCACTGGTGGCATCCGAGGAGGTTAATTTTTCTTCTTGCTGGCTCACATCTTTATAATTTGTTGTTCCTTCAAAAGGCTGCCCCAACATTGTTTCCAGCCCAGCATTCTTTTCTTCATTTTTTTTTTTTTTTCTTGAAACCTGCCAAGATAATATTTTCTTGTAAATTTTCTTTACTATATTTCAAAATCTGAGCATCAATGCAAGGGTTAGTAGTGTTAGAAGATATCCAAATTACAAAAGAAATGAATATGAATTATTAAAAATATTTGAAGGGCTACTTACCATGGACTACTTGAATAAAAACAAAAAATACTTTCCCTTCCTTCCTTCCTTCCATCCAATGTACCTGGGGCCCATTGGCACTGTGTCATCCCAGACATTGCATTCGTCTGGCACAGAGAGCATCCCGAAAATTAGCTTAAACTTGTTTGATGATGTGGTTATTGGCAATAATAGTACTAGTATGTTGGCATCAGTAGGGTTTTCTTTTTCCTCTCCTTGCCAGCTCAACTCTTTCAAATGTTCTTTACAAAATGGGGCTGGCTGCCCTATGGTATCAGTCCAAATTTCCTTTTCTTTACTAATCAGATCCATATTTTTCACTCGCATCGGGTTGATTTGTTGGATTCAGAAAATACTGTCCCTTTCTCTTTTTCAATATGGTCTGGAGCTAACATCTCACATCAGGAGCAGGCTGCCATCAGACTGTCATTTTGTTTTCATCTGTCGAGAAGGTTTTCATTTCAAAATGAATAGAAGGCTGGCTAACATGCAAAAACTTACTCAAACTTATATTTTTCTTTTTTTCCAAAGTCTAATAAAACTACTTCACCGTAAAATGTTCTTTTGAATCTCTGGTACTTGTCTTGTTAGATGTGATGGTCATTGGCACCACTGGTGGCATCCGAGGAGGGTTAATTTTTCTTCTTGCTGGCTCACATCTTTATAATTTGTTGTTCCTTCAAAAGGCTGCCCCAACATTGTTTCCAACCCAGCATTCTTTTCTTCATTTTTTTTTTTCTTGAAACCTGCCAAGATAATATTTTCTTGTAAATTTTCTTTACTATATTTCAAAATCTGAGCATGAATGCAAGGGTTAGTAGTGTTAGAAGATATCCAAATTACAAAAGAAATGAATATGAATTATTAAAAATATTTGAAGGGCTACTTACCATGGACTACTTGAATAAAAACAAAAAATACTTTCCCTTCCTTCCTTCCTTCCATCCAATGTACCTGGGGCCCATTGGCACTGTGTCATCCCAGACATTGCATTCGTCTGGCACAGAGAGCATCCCGAAAATTAGCTTAAACTTGTTTGATGATGTGGTTATTGGCAATAATAGTACTAGTATGTTGGCATCAGTAGGGTTTTTCTTTTTCCTCTCCTTGCCAGCTCAACTCTTTCAAATGTTCTTTACAAAATGGGGCTGGCTGCCCTATGGTATCAGTCCAAATTTCCTTTTCTTTACTAATCAGATCCATATTTTTCACTCGCATCGGGTTGATTTGTTGGATTCAGAAAATACTGTCCCTTTCTCTTTTTCAATATGGTCTGGAGCTAACATCTCACATCAGGAGCAGGCTGCCATCAGACTGTCATTTTGTTTTCATCTGTCGAGAAGGTTTTCATTTCAAAATGAATAGAAGGCTGGCTAACATGCAAAAACTTACTCAAACTTATATTTTTCTTTTTTTCCAAAGTCTAATAAAACTACTTCACCGTAAAATGTTCTTTTGAATCTCTGGTACTTGTCTTGTTAGATGTGATGGTCAGCTGGCACCACTGGTGGCATCCGATGAGGGTTAATTTTTCTTCTTGCTGGCTCACATCTTTATAATTTGTTGTTCCTTCAAAAGGCTGCCCCAACATTGTTTCCAGCCCAGCATTCTTTTCTTCTTTTTTTTTTTTTTCTTGAAACCTGCCAAGATAATATTTTCTTGTAAATTTTCTTTACTATATTTCAAAATCTGAGCATCAATGCAAGGGTTAGTAGTGTTAGAAGATATCCAAATTACAAAAGAAATGAATATGAATTATTAAAAATATTTGAAGGGCTACTTACCATGGACTACTTGAATAAAAACAAAAAATACTTTCCCTTCCTTCCTTCCTTCCATCCAATGTACCTGGGGCCCATTGGCACTGTGTCATCCCAGACATTGCATTCGTCTGGCACAGAGAGCATCCCGAAAATTAGCTTAAACTTGTTTGATGATGTGGTTATTGGCAATAATAGTACTAGCATGTTGGCATCAGTAGGGTTTTTTCTTTTCCCCTCTCATACAGCTCCAACTCTTTCAAATATTTCTTTACAAAATGGGGCTGTCCCTATGGTATCAGTCCAAATTTCCTTTCTTTACTAATCAGATCCTTATTTTCATTCGCATCGGGTTGATTTGTGGATTCAGAAAATACTGTCCCTTTCTCTTTTTCAATATGGTCTGGAGCTAACATCTCACATCAGAAGACAGGCTACCCATCAGACTGTCATTTTGTTTTCATCTGTCGAGATGGTTTTCATTTCAAAATTAATAGAAAGGCTGGCTCACATGCAAAAGCATTCAAACTTATATTTTCTTTTTTCCAAAGTCTAATAAAACTACTTCACCGTAAAATGTTCTTTTGAATCTCTGGTACTTGTCAGTAGATGTGATGGTCGTGGCACCACTGGTGGCATCCGATGAGGGTTAATTTTCCTTCTTGCTGGCTCACATCTTTATAATTTGTTGTTCCTTCAAAAGGCTGCCCCAACACATTGTTTCCAGCCCAGCATTCTTTTCTTCTTTTTTTTTTTTTTTCTTGAAACCTGCCAAGATAATATTTTTTCTTGTAAATTTTCTTTCACTATATTTCAAAATCTGAGCATGAATGCAAGGGTTAGTAGTGTTAGAAGATATCCATATTACAAAAGAAATGAATATGAATTATTAAAAATATTTGAAGGGCTACTTACCATGGACTACTTGAATAAAAACAAAAAATACTTTCCCTTCCTTCCTTCCTTCCTTCCTTCCTTCCATCCAATGTACCTGGGGCCCAATGGCACTGTGTCATCCCAGACATTGCATTCGTCTGGCACAGAGAGCATCCCGAAAATTAGCTTAAACTTGTTTGATGATGTGGTTATTGGCAATAATAGTACTAGCATGTTGGCATCAGTAGGGTTTTTCTTTTTCCTCTCCTTGCCAGCTCAACTCTTTCAAATGTTCTTTACAAAATGGGGCTGTCCTATGGTATCAGTCCAAATTTCCTTTTCTTTACTAATCAGATCCATATTTTTCATTCGCATCGGGTTGATTTGTTGGATTCAGAAAATACTGTCCCTTTCTCTTTTTCAATATGGTCTGGAGCTAACATCTCACATCAGGAGCAGGCTGCCATCAGACTGTCATTTTGTTTTCATCTGTCGAGAAGGTTTTCATTTCAAAATTAATAGAAGGCTGGCTAACATGCAAAAACTTATTCAAACTTAAATTTTCTCTTTTTTCCAAAGTCTAATAAAACTACTTCACCGTAAAATGTTCTTTTGAATCTCTGGTACTTGTCTTGTTAGATGTGATGGTCATTGGCACCACTGGTGGCATCCGATGAGGGTTAATTTTTCTTCTTGCTGGCTCACATCTTTATAATTTGTTGTTCCTTCAAAAGGCTGCCCCAACATTGTTTCCAGCCCAGCATTCTTTTCTTCTTTTTTTTTTTTTTTCTTGAAACCTGCCAAGATAATATTTTCTTGTAAATTTTCTTTACTATATTTCAAAATCTGAGCATGAATGCAAGGGTTAGTAGTGTTAGAAGATATCCATATTACAAAAGAAATGAATATGAATTATTAAAAATATTTGAAGGGCTACTTACCATGGACTACTTGAATAAAAACAAAAAATACTTTCCCTTCCTTCCTTCCTTCCTTCCTTCCTTCCTTCCTTCCATCCAATGTACCTGGGGCCCAATGGCACTGTGTCATCCCAGACATTGCATTCGTCTGGCACAGAGAGCATCCCGAAAATTAGCTTAAACTTGTTTGATGATGTGGTTATTGGCAATAATAGTACTAGCATGTTGGCATCAGTAGGGTTTTTCTTTTTCCTCTCCTTGCCAGCTCAACTCTTTCAAATGTTCTTTACAAAATGGGGCTGTCCTATGGTATCAGTCCAAATTTCCTTTTCTTTACTAATCAGATCCATATTTTTCATTCGCATCGGGTTGATTTGTTGGATTCAGAAAATACTGTCCCTTTCTCTTTTTCAATATGGTCTGGAGCTAACATCTCACATCAGGAGCAGGCTGCCATCAGACTGTCATTTTGTTTTCATCTGTCGAGAAGGTTTTCATTTCAAAATTAATAGAAGGCTGGCTAACATGCAAAAACTTATTCAAACTTATATTTTTCTTTTTTTCCAAAGTCTAATAAAACTACTTCACCGTAAAATGTTCTTTTGAATCTCTGGTACTTGTCTTGTTAGATGTGATGGTCATTGGCACCACTGGTGGCATCCGATGAGGGTTAATTTTTCTTCTTGCTGGCTCACATCTTTATAATTTGTTGTTCCTTCAAAAGGCTGCCCCAACATTGTTTCCAGCCCAGCATTCTTTTCTTCTTTTTTTTTTTTTTTTCTTGAAACCTGCCAAGATAATATTTTCTTGTAAATTTTCTTTACTATATTTCAAAATCTGAGCATGAATGCAAGGGTTAGTAGTGTTAGAAGATATCCATATTACAAAAGAAATGAATATGAATTATTAAAAATATTTGAAGGGCTACTTACCATGGACTACTTGAATAAAAACAAAAAATACTTTCCCTTCCTTCCTTCCTTCCTTCCTTCCTTCCTTCCTTCCATCCAATGTACCTGGGGCCCAATGGCACTGTGTCATCCCAGACATTGCATTCGTCTGGCACAGAGAGCATCCCGAAAATTAGCTTAAACTTGTTTGATGATGTGGTTATTGGCAATAATAGTACTAGCATGTTGGCATCAGTAGGGTTTTTCTTTTTCCTCTCCTTGCCAGCTCAACTCTTTCAAATGTTCTTTACAAAATGGGGCTGTCCTATGGTATCAGTCCAAATTTCCTTTTCTTTACTAATCAGATCCATATTTTTCATTCGCATCGGGTTGATTTGTTGGATTCAGAAAATACTGTCCCTTTCTCTTTTTCAATATGGTCTGGAGCTAACATCTCACATCAGGAGCAGGCTGCCATCAGACTGTCATTTTGTTTTCATCTGTCGAGAAGGTTTTCATTTCAAAATTAATAGAAGGCTGGCTAACATGCAAAAACTTATTCAAACTTATATTTTTCTTTTTTTCCAAAGTCTAATAAAACTACTTCACCGTAAAATGTTCTTTTGAATCTCTGGTACTTTGTCTTGTTAGATGTGATGGTCATTGGCACCACTGGTGGCATCCGATGAGGGTTAATTTTTCTTCTTGCTGGCTCACATCTTTATAATTTGTTGTTCCTTCAAAAGGCTGCCCCAACATTGTTTCCAGCCCAGCATTCTTTTCTTCTTTTTTTTTTTTTTTCTTGAAACCTGCCAAGATAATATTTTCTTGTAAATTTTCTTTACTATATTTCAAAATCTGAGCATGAATGCAAGGGTTAGTAGTGTTAGAAGATATCCATATTACAAAAGAAATGAATATGAATTATTAAAAATATTTGAAGGGCTACTTACCATGGACTACTTGAATAAAAACAAAAAATACTTTCCCTTCCTTCCTTCCTTCCTTCCTTCCTTCCTTCCTTCCATCCAATGTACCTGGGGCCCAATGGCACTGTGTCATCCCAGACATTGCATTCGTCTGGCACAGAGAGCATCCCGAAAATTAGCTTAAACTTGTTTGATGATGTGGTTATTGGCAATAATAGTACTAGCATGTTGGCATCAGTAGGGTTTTTCTTTTTCCTCTCCTTGCCAGCTCAACTCTTTCAAATGTTCTTTACAAAATGGGGCTGTCCTATGGTATCAGTCCAAATTTCCTTTTCTTTACTAATCAGATCCATATTTTTCATTCGCATCGGGTTGATTTGTTGGATTCAGAAAATACTGTCCCTTTCTCTTTTTCAATATGGTCTGGAGCTAACATCTCACATCAGGAGCAGGCTGCCATCAGACTGTCATTTTGTTTTCATCTGTCGAGAAGGTTTTCATTTCAAAATTAATAGAAGGCTGGCTAACATGCAAAAACTTATTCAAACTTATATTTTTCTTTTTTTCCAAAGTCTAATAAAACTACTTCACCGTAAAATGTTCTTTTGAATCTCTGGTACTTGTCTTGTTAGATGTGATGGTCATTGGCACCACTGGTGGCATCCGATGAGGGTTAATTTTTCTTCTTGCTGGCTCACATCTTTATAATTTGTTGTTCCTTCAAAAGGCTGCCCCAACATTGTTTCCAGCCCAGCATTCTTTTCTTCTTTTTTTTTTTTTTTCTTGAAACCTGCCAAGATAATATTTTCTTGTAAATTTTCTTTACTATATTTCAAAATCTGAGCATGAATGCAAGGGTTAGTAGTGTTAGAAGATATCCATATTACAAAAGAAATGAATATGAATTATTAAAAATATTTGAAGGGCTACTTACCATGGACTACTTGAATAAAAACAAAAAATACTTTCCCTTCCTTCCTTCCTTCCTTCCTTCCTTCCTTCCTTCCTTCCATCCAATGTACCTGGGGCCCAATGGCACTGTGTCATCCCAGACATTGCATTCGTCTGGCACAGAGAGCATCCCGAAAATTAGCTTAAACTTGTTTGATGATGTGGTTATTGGCAATAATAGTACTAGCATGTTGGCATCAGTAGGGTTTTTCTTTTTCCTCTCCTTGCCAGCTCAACTCTTTCAAATGTTCTTTACAAAATGGGGCTGTCCTATGGTATCAGTCCAAATTTCCTTTTCTTTACTAATCAGATCCATATTTTTCATTCGCATCGGGTTGATTTGTTGGATTCAGAAAATACTGTCCCTTTCTCTTTTTCAATATGGTCTGGAGCTAACATCTCACATCAGGAGCAGGCTGCCATCAGACTGTCATTTTGTTTTCATCTGTCGAGAAGGTTTTCATTTCAAAATTAATAGAAGGCTGGCTAACATGCAAAAACTTATTCAAACTTATATTTTTCTTTTTTTCCAAAGTCTAATAAAACTACTTCACCGTAAAATGTTCTTTTGAATCTCTGGTACTTGTCTTGTTAGATGTGATGGTCATTGGCACCACTGGTGGCATCCGATGAGGGTTAATTTTTCTTCTTGCTGGCTCACATCTTTATAATTTGTTGTTCCTTCAAAAGGCTGCCCCAACATTGTTTCCAGCCCAGCATTCTTTTCTTCTTTTTTTTTTTTTTTTTCTTGAAACCTGCCAAGATAATATTTTCTTGTAAATTTTCTTTACTATATTTCAAAATCTGAGCATGAATGCAAGGGTTAGTAGTGTTAGAAGATATCCATATTACAAAAGAAATGAATATGAATTATTAAAAATATTTGAAGGGCTACTTACCATGGACTACTTGAATAAAAACAAAAAATACTTTCCCTTCCTTCCTTCCTTCCTTCCTTCCTTCCATCCAATGTACCTGGGGCCCAATGGCACTGTGTCATCCCAGACATTGCATTCGTCTGGCACAGAGAGCATCCCGAAAATTAGCTTAAACTTGTTTGATGATGTGGTTATTGGCAATAATAGTACTAGCATGTTGGCATTAGTAGGGTTTTTCTTTTTCCTCTCCTTGCCAGCTCAACTCTTTCAAATGTTCTTTACAAAATGGGGCTATCCTATGGTATCAGTCCAAATTTCCTTTTCTTTACTAATCAGATCCATATTTTTCATTCGCATCGGGTTGATTTGTTGGATTCAGAAAATACTGTCCCTTTCTCTTTTTCAATATGGTCTGGAGCTAACATCTCACATCAGGAGCAGGCTGCCATCAGACTGTCATTTTGTTTTCATCTGTCGAGAAGGTTTTCATTTCAAAATTAATAGAAGGCTGGCTAACATGCAAAAACTTATTCAAACTTATATTTTTCTTTTTTTCCAAAGTCTAATAAAACTACTTCACCGTAAAATGTTCTTTTGAATCTCTGGTACTTGTCTTGTTAGATGTGATGGTCATTGGCACCACTGGTGGCATCCGATGAGGGTTAATTTTTCTTCTTGCTGGCTCACATCTTTATAATTTGTTGTTCCTTCAAAAGGCTGCCCCAACATTGTTTCCAGCCCAGCATTCTTTTCTTCTTTTTTTTTTTTTTTCTTGAAACCTGCCAAGATAATATTTTCTTGTAAATTTTCTTTACTATATTTCAAAATCTGAGCATGAATGCAAGGGTTAGTAGTGTTAGAAGATATCCATATTACAAAAGAAATGAATATGAATTATTAAAAATATTTGAAGGGCTACTTACCATGGACTACTTGAATAAAAACAAAAAATACTTTCCCTTCCTTCCTTCCTTCCTTCCTTCCTTCCTTCCTTCCTTCCTTCCATCCAATGTACCTGGGGCCCAATGGCACTGTGTCATCCCAGACATTGCATTCGTCTGGCACAGAGAGCATCCCGAAAATTAGCTTAAACTTGTTTGATGATGTGGTTATTGGCAATAATAGTACTAGCATGTTGGCATCAGTAGGGTTTTTCTTTTTCCTCTCCTTGCCAGCTCAACTCAATGATTAAAGCAGTTTTTATCAAATTTTGTATTCATTAAATTTTTTCCCCTACCTTTAGGACCATGGTGATGATCGAACGACTTATTTAAAAGCTAAAAGCTCCACTGATTCATTTGACTCTCTTTGAAAATAATGGGAAACATGTAATCCTTGTTATGGTTGTCAATTTTTTTTTTTGTTTTTTTTTTGTTGAATTTTTGTATATGTGCAATGACCTCAATCTTCTTTTGCATTTACTAAGTACATTTTATTACTTGCTCTGTAATAAACAAGTTTTGTGCAGGCCTATATCTTTCCTTTGTGTTTCTCTTATATAGGCCTACTTTAAATAACCTTTGGCAATTTGTACTGGTCGAAAAATGTAACAATTTTTAGGGTATAAGTTACTTTTAGCTTTCTTCCATGTTCTATTATGCATTACAAGTAGGGAGTCATTCATTAACTACGTCAAATTTTTAAGTCCGAAACAAATTTAATTTTTGAAATGGTCTTTTATATACAGTGGATTCCGCTTAATTGGGACACCGCTTATTAGGGACAAATCTCAAAGAAACTAAACCAAGAAGCGAATAGTAAATTTGTATGTTTAATTGGGACAGTCGCTTAATTGGGACAAAAAGCCTCGGTCCCGATGTGTCCTAATTAAGCGGAATCGACTGTATATATCAATCTACGTATTCTGTCAGAAATTTATGTCGGCAGAGCGCTCATTCACCAATCTAAAACTGTTACAAATACCGTACAATATGTTTTAAGATGTGAAAAATCACAAACTTTTATTGTAGACCTGGCACATCTAGAGAAACATGTCATTTTGTTAACCCTGGACAGCACATGTCTTAAGTTAATTGTATTATTGCCTTTTAAACTCTGCTACTATTTAATATTATTTTATGTCAAATAAATTATCTGATTATTAGACCATCGGGAACTAAAAGTTGCATGGGTACATAATAATTAACTCCCTTACATTATGATATAGTAATGATATAAACCCTTTTTATTACCAGTAATAGAAAAGTAATATTTTGTTGATTATCATGCATATCATTGTGGATTAATATTTATTACTATGCCGGATAGTCGGTTACGTTGGAAAGGTTGTGCGGTAGCACAAGCTAGAGGGAGCACCGAAACAGTAATCATGAAAGCAATTTTCAGCCTCAAACCCAGACATGGTCAATTTACGACCCGGTAAGGCTTTGATTTAACCAGCAGTGCATTCCCTATGTTTATTGACATCGATAATGTTTTAAATTTAATTCACATCACTTTATATGAAGCATTATAAACTGTCCATTCACCTGCTCTCCGTTCAAATTTAGAACCTATGGAGACCCTTCAATACTTTTAAATCTACATCTGTGATCTTTCTTCATATATTTCACACTGCTCTAAAAATCATAACAATTTGCGTTAACCTCGTTTGTACATGAATGTTCACATTGATGAAATACAACACTTCAGTGGCGTAGCGAGCGGTGGGCATGGAGAGGGCATCATGTCCCGGGCGCTACTCACAAAGGGGCGCCAAATGGTATATTTTACATATGATATTATATGGTTTTCGAAAGGGGGGGGGGCAAAAAAAGGTATTGTGCCCCGGTCGCGAGTTAAGCTCTCAACGCCACTGCAACACTTAGAGTTAAATATGTAGGCTACATGAATGTTGAGATTGACGAAATAAAAGACAAATCGGTAAGTGATGATATGTTGTTGTCAAACTGCAGAGGAGATTAGGACGGTGACTGACCTATAGATTGTAAACAACCACACATTTCATCAGCAAATTATAGTGCTAGACATGTACATAAATTACTATGAGCTGCTTAAATTGAATTTGAACAAAAAATCCGTTGTACTTCATGTAAAATTGAATGATCCTACATACGCTAGAGACGGACATCAATAGTGCTTGGAGTGAATGCAGTGTGTATTGAAGTAATTGAAGAGTATGGTCTACTCTATGTCAGAGTCAGGCTTGCGGAGCCGGAGCCGTGGAGCCGCACTTTTTGCTGAAGCCGGAGCCGAAAAAATCAGGCGGCTGCACGGCTCCCAAATGTTTTTTTTAAAGCAGAATTATTTTTTTTTAGCTTTAAAATTCTAAATTTGTTTGATCGTTTGCTTCCTACAATTTGAAAGTAACACATTTAAATGATATCGTGCACACACATCACCACAATAAATCTTTAATGGGGAATCGTTTTGTGTTCGTTTTAAATCTTGTTTACCCTCCGAAATTTTTTAATGGCATGTTATTTTGTTATATATATAGTAAAAGCATTTTTATTTCATAGAATAATTGTATCAATCATTTAAAATTTTTTTTTTACTACGGTGACAAATAGAACGCGTCATTTTGTATATTATTTGACCGCGAATTTGTAATAGACTAAAAACAAAATGGTCGCTTTCTGTATTTAACAATTTTTTTATTAACAGAATAGCTGAAATAGAGTAGATAAATTTATAAGGCTGTGGGACCGAATAACATCATACTTTATTGATGCCCCGTAGCCAAGGGGGGAGGCACTGGGGGGCCGTGACCCCACCGGCTAGGTGTGGAGTGCCCCCCCCAGGCTTAAAAAAGAATAACAAGAGGAAAAAATAAAGAAAAAGTTAAGGTGCCCCCTTGCTGGGTATTGATGCCTCCCTGCTTACTTTGACCTGGCTACGGGCCTGCTTTATTGAGACGGGGTCCGAATAAAAATCGGAGTTTATTGGTTCCCGAAAATGGCGACTAGTGAAACCTCGGTCGAAAATAATGATATGACTCTATAAAGATGCACTGAAACGGTTTGTTTATAGTAAAACCGACAATGCGTATATTTTTCAAGTTCCTGACTATGGTGGTGAACGCGGCAAAATTTGCATAACTTTTTATCAGCGGCATGTTTGCGTGGCGCAATTACAAACATTTTTCTCGTGTGATACTATCTTAATAGGGAGCCGGAGCCGGAAAAATATGGCGGCTCCGCAAGCCAGGTCAGAGTACGCGGGATGAAATTTTTATACTAAATCTGGAGCAGTCAATTTTGTGCCTTTAATTTTTTTATTATTTATTTGTATGTTGGGATGTCAGTCAAGATTGTTGTCAATGATTAAGTCACTGCAAAGTACGAGCTAAGATTCCTAGAAGTTATAAGTCGGTACAGGGTCATTCCATGTCAACTCAGTGGTGTTCACCCGACCCCTCAGATCTTCCTGAAATTTTTATGGCTTGTGGTACATTCAAAGTTGAGTGATTCCTGAAAATTTTAGGCCATGTGGGCAAAAACTTTCTGAGATATGATTTTTAAAATTTTTAAGGGTAGTCGCGAGTGCGCGTGACATTTACATTTTCGCGATGTTTGAACGTGAATATTTCAAAAACTAAAAGAGGTATCAGGCTGAAATTTTCAGTATTTACTCATTGTTTTGTCTTAAGTTGAAAGAAACAGTTTGATAGTAGAACTGTGTGTACATAGATAAGATACCATCAGTTAACTGCATCGGCAGCATAATGAGCATACGCTGATATACGCCTTGCATGGTTGCTTGTATGGTTGATAAAAACAAACAATCTGTAATTTGATTTTGTACTTAAAACTGTATTTTTCACAAAATTTGATTGACATTTCATTGCTATGCTGATTTACCATAATACACGTTAATGAGGCCCGTAGCGTGCGTGGTCAAATAAAATGATAAAAACTGTCTGAAGTGCAATGTTTAGAATTTTTTAGGGCATTCTGTGTGCAAGCTACACTTAAGATAAATACATCATTCAACTCAGGATAAAACAATGAGTAAATACTGAAAATTACAGCCTGATACCTTTTTTAGTTTTTGAAATATTCGCTACGCAATATTCAATAATAGTGTATAATCATGCAATTGCATGCAATTTTTCACCAAGAAGGCGTTAAGACACCAACATGAAATTTTCACCATAGCTAGTACTTACCAAGTTTAACAAGTGTGCAAAATATGAAAAGTGTGAATTACTGTCCACATGGTCATCTGAGGGTCGCAATAAGTGCAAAAATGGACGACCATGATGCTTAAAGGGGCCCACCATGAGTACACTATTATTGATTAACAGGAATTCTCTATCAAAATAATAAACACATATATGGTACTTACTAAATGTATAACAAACATCATTTCATGTCTTATAGGTTCTTGGCTATACCGAGTCAAATATTGATGAAAACTATCTGAAGTGCAATGTTTGGAATTTTTTAGGGCATTCTGTGTGCAAGCTATACTTGAGATAAATACATCTTTCAACTTAAGACAAAACAATGAGTAAATACTGAAAATTTCAGCCTGATACCTCTTTTAGTTTTTGAAATATTCACGTTCAAACATCGCGAAAATGTAAATGTCACGCGCACTCGCGACTACCCTTAAAAATTTAAAAAATCATATCTCAGAAAGTTTTTTCCCAAATGGCCTAAAATTTTCAGGAATCACTCAACTTTGAATGTACCACAAGCCATAAAAATTTCAGGAAGATCTGAGGGGGTCGGGTGAACAATTGTAAAAAAACTGGTTGAGTTGACATGGAATGACCCTACAGACAATGATAAAGGACGGACGTCCCAAACCTATTCTAAGAGAAAAGACTTGAGGACACTACATAAAAAAAGCAATAGATGAAATAAGTTATCTTACACACTAATTAAACATGAAATATGTTGATACGGGTTTCACATTTAATCTGTGGAAGGTGTAGTGGCTGTATTATTGAGAACCCAAAAGTCTATAATGTACAAACAAGACTTTTTGAAGAACCGCACACTGTTATAAAATATTTGAATGTGCTGGTTCCAGTTTTTTGTTATTTAGGGAAGGAAACTCGTTTTATTAAATATGTCAATTTAGATCTCAGTTATCACAATTAGACGGAGATCTGAATTATCACAATTAGATGGAGATCTCATTTTTCACCATTAGATGGAGATCTCATTTTTCACCATTAGATGGAGATCTCATTTTTCACCATTAGATGGATATCTCATTTTTCACCATTAGATGGAGATCTCATTTTTCACCATTAGATGGAGATATCAGTTTTTCACAATTAGATGGAGATCTCATTTTTTACAAGTAGAGGGCAGTTTGAAGTATCTTTTTTTACGTTGTATGTGGGGGTAGGGGCTTTTATACTTTTGTTTGTTTGTATATGGGGGGGGGGGTCTACAAATGTACGTAATTTTATTGGGGAGGGGGGGGCGAAAGTTTTACAAGGGGAATGGGGTTTACCGAGTTCTAAAATTTGCTGACGTTATTAATGGACGAGTACTAGTGAATGTATAACAAAAGTTTACTCTTGACTCTTATTAATATTTTATTGCAATAGACCATCTAAAACCTGAAATATTTAATTTAAATTAAAAAAAAAAAAACTTTTTACGGTCAATATTTTGTATAACTTTCACGTCGTTACAGTTATGACATAATGCATTTTATATTTGTTAAACTGGACACTTTTCTTTATGGCCGCCATATTGAAAAGGCTATGTCTTACTGCCCTTACAATATCCCCTTCCTTCCCTACACTGAACTCTTCTCACTCTATCCACGGGGTTTATCGGATGTCCTATTTGTATAGAAACCTGTTTATTATTTGTGTAAAATAACTTAAGTATTCTAATTTCATTATTTTATGTCATAAAATAATCTGAACAGATTTTAAAAGTCGCCAGTTTTCTTAAGTATTAAAAAGAACTGTGCTACTCAATTGACATGCTGACTGTATCGGTTATTATGTAACACTTTTAAAGTTATTTAAAGAAATGAATCTTTAAAAAAAAGGCCATCATTAAAAAAAACAACAACATAAGTTAACTTAGAAATATTTCACTTTTTTGTAGTGCAACAATTTACGTTAAAATAACAAGACTGCGATTGTCGCAATAAGACGTAAGTGTATATTAAACATGAAAGAAGAATGCATGCACTGACCTGAAAGGTTGTTGTGTGTAATATCGAAATGAATAAGAAACATTCCAAAAGATACAGCATGGAAATAAACTACACATTGTTGACCACATAGCCGGACTGTTCAAACAATATCTGTAAAGTTGACAGTTGTTGTTTTTTACTTATTGCCATAATGAAAACATTGTTGAGTGCTAATGTTCATGCTAGACATGATTCAGGTAACGGAGAAAAGACCGTGAACACTAATAACACACTGGACACATCTCTGACCACACATCCGACGGTTGAATTGTTATGTGTGCAGGGGACATAGAGTTTACTAGAACTGGACTAGAGGACAGATTTTTTTTTTTATTTGCCATGTTGGACGTACCTGCGTGTTGTTGTTGAATTGTCTAACCATTAGTTAGTTTTAAATGTATTTATTTCTTACACTAAAGATACTGTTAATTATTTTGTGAATAAAAATGAAAAGAATATTACTGCGTACATTTACTAAGGTGGAACACAAGCCCATCAGTTCTCAAGCCACACAGCCACATATCATCAATTAAAACTTATAGAGAATTAAAAACGTTTTTTCACATTGTGTCTTCACTCTTTACCTGACTTAATATTTCTGAATCAACATTTTACTCAATGCGGCTCTTAATCTTTCTCAATCCACTGTTTACTCAATGCGGCGCTTAATCTTTGACAATCCACAGTTTATTCAATGCGGCTCATAATCTTTCTTAATCAACGGTTTACTCAATGCGGCTGTTAATCTTACTTTATCCACATTTTACTCAATGCGACTCTTAATCTTTCTCAATCCACAGTTAACTTAATGCGGCTCTTAATCTTTCTCAATCCAAAGTTTACTCAATGCGGCTATTAATCTTTCTCAATCCACAGTTTACTCAATGCAGCTCTTAATCTTTCTCAAACCAAAGTTTACTCAATGCAGCTCTTAATATTTCTAAATCAACGGTTTACTCAATGCAGCTCTTACAGAAACATGCGTCATATTCTGTTGTTTTAGTACGGCTTCAGTTGAATTAGTTTGATAATTTTATTACTTAATCGTCTATGTACAAACACTACAATGATGTGTTGTATATAGAAGTTATATCGAAGTGAAAGATCTGAATTGCGGCTTTCATTAGTTACCTCATGCCTGGCCATACACTTTCATTATATTTTCACCATCGATACAATATTTTAACGCAGTATTGTTTGTATTTTAGAATCAACGTCTAGCCTATAGTTTTATGTGTAATCAACGAAATAAAGAGGTCGAGAGTTATAAACCCTGAGATGATCTGTTCGTATGGACACGCCTGTTGTTGACCCCTGGTTAAATTCAGGAGCCGAATGAACAACTACATAGTCGTCGTCCTTGGAAGTCTTGGCGTAACATGTCTTCGCTGCTCTGGGGAGGGGGGTTGGGGTTATTTGGGAAAGGGGGAGGTTGGACATATTCTCTCCTCAATGGTCGAACTTGTTGATTTGTAAAACATTCCTAGTGTGTGCCATTTCTGATGGCCAGCAGTAAGATAGGTTGGCAGCTGACCTCTGAGGCGGGTCACTTAAGTCCAAATCTTGAGCCGTGTCTGTTATACAAGGAGGTTGGCGGTCGTCTTATCCCCACCTCACCTCTCCCTTACCCTTGGTCTGCGATGTCCCCCATTTGATTTATTTTTTACCGTTTTTTTTTAATAAAGTGAATTAACTGTCACAGAGCAGTACACATAATTAGTAATCAAGTCAGGAGTAGCATTTGCAGTACACAGCGCATATGCCGAGTGTCATTTACGGGGTTTAAAGAAAGTTTCATATGAGGGACATAAAAAAGAACGTTCTGTTATGTTAGAATTAAGTTAAAAAAATACTAAATGCGGAGCGTGACGTGGGGCACAAAGCCCCATGGCCACCCCATAAGGCTGCCACTGATGCTGATGCTGAATGAAGTGAATGAGTTCACCCCGAACTGGATTGAGAACCACTACAATATAATCTACATCCATTCCACTTGCATACATCGATGTGTCAATTGAACCCGAACATTCACGAAATCTCTGGAATAACTTGATATTTGGTCCACTAGATCAAACACCTTTGCCACAATGAGTTCCGTTATGTAGCGCCTGCATGCTAAGCTGATCAGTTATCTGCCAAGTTTCTTCTCCAGAAGAATGCAGGCACCTGCATTTATGCCAGTGTTACCGGCCGTGGTGTCGAAACACATGAACTTGATTTTATCAGCAATGTTCCATTCTTGAATAAGATTAAACACGGCAGTCGCCTCGGCCTCTCCAGTTCCATTTGGCGATTTTGGTACTCACAGCAACTTCATTGTTCCATCACCGGATACCAGAACAGCCAGACGATCAACTAACTCTTTTGATGTTAATGCATGCAACATCTTTCTATCCCAGTGCGCATTTAATGGGCAGTTTGGATGAAACATTGCATGAATCTCTGTAGCTCCTAGTTTTTCCCATAAGCTCCTACATATTCCCATAAGCTCCCAAATATTTTCATAAGCTCCCAATATTCCCATAAGATTCCACATATTCCCATAAGCTCCTACATATTCCCATAAGCTCCTTCATATTCCCATAAGCTGCTACATATTCCCATTAGCTCCAACATATTCCCATAAGCTCCCACATATTCCCATGAGATCCTAATATCCCCATAAGCACCTAATATTTCCATAAGCTCTTAGTTTTTCCAATAAGCTCCTACATATTCTCATTAGAACCTAATAGCCTCATAAGCTCCAACATACTCCCATAAGCTCCTACATATTCCAATAAGCTGTCAAATATTTCCATAAGCTCACAAATATTCTCATAAGCTCCCAATATCCCCATAAGCTCCCAAATATTCCCATAAGCTCCTACATGTTTCCATAAGCTTCTATATATTCCCATAAGCTCCTACATATTCCCATAAGCACCTAATAGTCCCATAAGCTCCAACATATTCCCATAAGCTCCTACATGTTCCCATAAGCATCCAAATATCCCAATCAGCTCCCACAAATTCCATTATGCTCCCGCATATTCCCATTAGTTCCCATATATCTCTATTCTCTCTATCTCTCTCTTTCTCTCTCGCTCACTCTCTTTATCTTTCCTTATCTCTCTTTTTCGATAAGTGACATTAAGTTGAATCTACTTATGCATGGCAGTTGATCATCGTATAGAAGAAAATTTAAACGAATCTTATAGTCCGTTTCAAAAATTTTAAAACAGGAGAATTTACTGATGCGTGAAAATTTGACCTTACGTGGTTGAAAATAAACAAAAAGCTTATAGTCTCATTGGACAAAAACTAAACAGGAGTAGAATCAGTTGGCACATTTCCATAAGCTCCCTATTATTCCTATAAGCTCCTTCATATTCCCATAAGCTGCTACATATTCCCATAAGCTCCCACATATTCCCATAAGCTCCTTCATATTCCCATAAGCTGCTACATATCCCCATAAGCTCACAAACATTCCCATAAGCTCACAAACATTCCCATAAGCTCCCACATATTCCCATGAGCTCCTAATATTCCCATAAGCACCTAATATTTCCATAAGCTCCTAGTTTTTCCCATAAGCTCCTACATATTTCCATAAGCTCCCAGATATTTTCATATGTTTCCATATATTCCCATTCTCTCTCTCTCTCTCCTTCTCTCTCTCTCTCTCTCTCTCTTTCTCTCTATCTATCTATCTCTCTCTCTCTCTTTCCTTATCTCTCTTTTTCGATAATTGACATAGAGTTGAATCTTTTTATGCATGGCAGTTAAACCATCTCTAGTCACAACTATCATAAGTCACAACATACCCATGTTAAACCATCTATAGTCACAACTATCCCAAGTCACAATCATCGCAAGTCCAGAATGAGTCTAACATGGTTCTGAATAATAACATAATAATAATACCTTTGTATCATATTAAATAATCGTAAACAATCGTTAAGTGCTATAAATAGTACTTAATTCTAAGAGTTGTAACCTGTGTTAGTGGCATCTGGGCGGACTCTAAATATGCAGCCCCATTCATGTGCCAACAATTATTTTAAAAGATGTACAATTGCCGCCCCTTTCTGGTAAAAAAGTAAATATCGCCCGGGGCAAAGTTGCTCTCCTTCCCGCCTAGTTTCGGCACTGCTCGTAGTAACTAACAAATACACATTTCTATAGGTAACCAGTCCAAATATCACGAAATCTTCCAAGTACGCCATTATATAGACCAGTGGTCGTCAAACTTATCAGCCAAAGAGCCAAATATGAACATTACAACAATTAAAAAAAATTGGGAGCCAAATCGGCTTTTATTACACTAATTAAGTAGGGCAATAAATAAGCTGTATACTAAATAAAACTAAATGCCTGAGCCGCACTTAAGGAGCCAAGGAGTCACATGCGGCTCCGGAACCGCACTTTGCCGACCACTGACCTAGACAATCTAGTTCAGTTACACACACACATACGTGCTCCCCATTCTCGTCATTTTACCAGTTTGCCACTGATTTCTCTCCCCTGACCGTTCGGACCGTTCGAAAAAGCTAAGTTACAAAGAGTAATCATCATTGCAATCTGTGTTCTTGATGTGCCACTCTGCAATCCGTGGGTCCCACATGTTAGCTTCACAATCACATTTGACCTGGAGCTTCTGTGGTACAAGATCAACGTATTGGATTCAACATCGTCTATTTCCCCGGTCTGCCCATCATATTATAAAGCTGCTATGCGTTAATTGTCTACACATTAACTTAATGAAATAGATTCAACTCAATTACACGAACTCGATTGAAATGTTTATCATTTTCTCAACAAAAATAGTTACTGGCTGAACCCAGCAAAACCTCTGCATAAAGAGATATACTATTGCTCAAAAAAGAATATGTTTAAACATTTCATCAATAAATAAGACTATGTGTAATAACTGACTTAGCATTAACCACATCGACATGCATTATGTGTCACTTTATTCGAATCCAATTCTTTAACGGTGTGATTTTGTTATTCATTTACTAATACATGCTGTGTTCGTAATGAAAGTTATTGACAAGCGCAGTCATGGTTGAACTACGGCCAGGGGGTCAAATCCGGCCCGTGGCCTGTCACTCGTATCAGAGTAAAACACAGTAGTAGCATTTTATTTTATGACATTAACATTCAATACTTAGTAGTTTATCTCAACACTCCATACAGCACATTACATTATCATTCAATACTTAATAGTTTATCTCAACACTCCGTACAGCACAGTACATTAACATTCAATACTTGATAGTTTATCTCAACACTCCATACAGCACAGTACATTAACATTCAATACTTAATAGTTTATCTCAACACTCCATACATCACAGTACATTAACATTCAATACTTAATAGTTTATCTCAACACTCGTATTTGAGTACAGCACAGTGCATTAGCATTCAATACTTAATAGTTTATCTCAACACTCGTATGTGAGTACAGCACAGTGCATTAACATTCAATACATAATAGTTTATCTCAACACTCCATGCATCACAGTACATTAACATGCAATACTTAATAGTTTATCCCAACACTCCATTTATCTACTCTTGGTTCGGCCCACCTGTTATAAACTTGAGAACCCAATGCGGCCCGCGACTCAAAACGTTTGCCCAGCTCTGAAACAGTGTGTTGACTTTAACATTGCTGATGAGTAAAACATTTGGGCTAGTTTCTATTGTTACAAGATGACTCCCGCCTCTCAACTAAACGCATTAAAAGCTCTCCCGATTACAAAAACCAAGCCCTTGTTAGCATAAGGGTATCCGGACAAAACCCACAGCGTACACAACCCTAAATCTAATATTTAGCCCCAATTTTTATTATAAAAAGATCATCTTAAAAATACACTGAAGGATTTTTCTTACTCTCATGCTAAATATTTCAAGTCCCAAAAAAATATTTCGACATTTCTGACTCCGAGAAATCAGTCCTATCACGAATACATCCTTTATATTTGTGTTACGGTGTTTTTTCTGTCTTCTGGGCTGTAGCCTCCTTCCGTTCTATCGTTACATATTTAAATATACGCACAAAACAGATACATATATACAAATAAACAAAAAAGTACTAAGGTTACTGTGATGATGACAATAATTACACAGCCCAACAAAAAATTTTTTTTGCGAATGGCCAAGAATGTTTGATTGAATTTATAGTAATTCATGAGTGCTGATTTCAAAACTGCCATTGCTTTTGCTGATTTGGCTCTAGTTTCTGAGATATTGGACACCCTTAAAAATATGATTGTACCTATTGTGTAAAACAAATGCAATAAGTTTGGTGTCTGTTGTTTAATTTAAATATACCAAGTTATAACTTGGTTTATTTTTTTCTCTTTTATTGCTGCTTTCTAAAGACATCACGAGTTCATCACGAAGATGCTGCAAAGATAATCCGAATGTATTCTGTTACATCTGTGGAGAATACTTGATTGAAAAGCAAAGAAGAAATATAACCGACTTTGTGCAGCAGGCATATTTGGCTTATTTCGGTGTGAAGCTGGGAAACCAAGACAAGTCGTGGGCTCCACATAAGGTCTGAAAAAACTGTGTGGATAGCCTACAGCAGTGGACAAATAGTGAGAAGAAAAGTCTAAGTTTCGGTGTACCAATGGTATGGCGAGAGCCGAAAGACCATTTTGGTGATTTTTTTTTTTTTTTTTTGTATTGTGAATGTTAAAGGCTTCAATCGCCACAAGAAATCTAAGTGGGATTATCCTGATCTTGAATCTGCAAGGAGACCAATTCCACATAGCAGTGAAGTTCATATACCAGTGTTTACTGGATTATTAGAGCTTTTACCATCAGACTCCGACGAAGGGCAAGATCTGGAGTTTTTGGCAGGTGATAACAGTGGAAGCGATTATGAAGGAAGTTCTTCAACACCTCAACCATTCAGCCAAGAAGAACCCAATGACCTAATACGAGACCTAATTATGTCCAAGCAAGCATCTGAGTTTTCAGCGTCCAGGCTCAATGAAAGAAATTTTCTCAAACCAGAAGTTAAAATAACATTTTATCGGAAAAGAGAAGAGTTTCTTCTTCCATATTTCAGCCAAGAGGAAGATCTTGTTAACTGTAATGACATCCCTGGACTTCTGCTCCAAATGAGACAGTTCCATCAGAAGCTTGAAATGTGTTCTGTTACACAATGGTAACCGTTATGCATCTCTTCCCATTGCTCACTCAACAACACTTAAAGAAGAGTATGAGAATATCAAAACAGTATTGCAGAAAGTCCGTTATTATGAGCATCAGTGGTCAATTTTTGTTGATCTAAAAATAGTAAACTTCTTGCTTGGACAGCAGTCAGGATACACAAAATACCCATGCTTCATGTGCCTTTGGGATAGCAGGGCAAGGCAAGATCTTTGAACAAGAGTGACATGGCCTGCAAGGGAAACCATGAATGTAGGTAAAGAAAATAAGATCATTCTCCCACCGCTTCATATCAAATGAGTTTTAATGAAACAATTTGTTAAGGTTTTGGACAAATCTGGCAATTGCTTCAGGTATATTTGCAGATCATTCCCCGGACTGAGCATGGAGAAGCTGAAACCTGGGATTTTTGACGGTCCTCAGATTCGAAAACTTATCAATGATCAAAATTTTACTAATTTCATGGATCACATTGAAGCTTCTTCATGGAACAATTTTGTTTCAGTTGTCAGGAACTTCTTAGGTAATAATAGAACAGAGAATTACGAAGAACTGGTGCAAGATATGCTAGCTAACTTCAGAAACATTGGAACAAATATGAGCATTAAGATACATTACCTGCACAGTCATTTAGACAAATTTCCAGGTATCCTTGGGGACTTCAGTGAGGAACAATGTGAGAGGTTCCATCAGGATATGAGGGTGATGGAGGAGAGATATCAAGGAAGATGGGACATACATATGATGGCTGACTACTGTTGGAGCCTCCAACGCAATTGCACCAACGACACATACAAAAGGAAGTCGAGCAAACAGCGATTTGCTAATGCATTACCATATACAGTATACTATTATACTTCATGCAATTCTTGACAAATTCCAAATACGGTGCATACATTTTTTAATTAATTTTAATTATCTCGTAAAATAGAGCCAATCTAGCAAAAGCACTTACATATTCTAAATCAGCATCGTTGACTTTGTATAAAATGATTCAAATATCACTGGCAACGAATTCACTGTTTGCCAGTGTTATTACACAATCAAATCTCACATCATGAAATAGAATCTAAACCACTCGTGACCGCTCTTCTCTCTATCTAAAATATTCGAACGCTTTCTAACTCGTCCACTCTCTACATCTGCCCCTCCCCCACCCCAAACTCTAATATACAACATCTAACTAACTCGTGCATACGGTCATTTCAATCGACTGATCCGCCCCTAAATGAGGTGGGTGGGGGAGAACATGGGGACGTTTGGACATAGAGACCTGACTCAGAGGTTTTCCCGGAGCTTAATAGTTATTTGTTGTTGGTCAGTGACCAGAGGTGAGAAGTCGCACCTTTGTCCAGCACATTGCCGCTTTGATCTGCGCTCCGCCGACCACAGCTCTTGTGTGGGTGGGGGATGAAGGGAACATGATATGTGGGGGGGGGGTTAGCTTTGGTATTGTAGGGGTCTACAATCCTAGCACGTGTGTATGTGTTTGGACGTACGATAAACTATTAGTTAAAATGAAATAATCATGACGTGTCTTTTATTTTTTTTTAGTTGACTTTATCTTTTGTGAAGCGTAAAAAGATAATATACTGACTGAAAACGTTATAATCAAAACAAGGGCTGCGGATAAAAACCGTTATTATCAAAACTATCACTGCTCTGATATTTCAGAGTTACGTCAAATCTATAAATAACACATTTCCTCTATAATTAGAGGTAAAGAGCCGTTCACTTATAAAGTAACGATCCCGCCCCAGTGTAGGACAAAACCGCCAAAATATTCAGATCGAATTAAAGCCCATATTATTTTACTTCTATATATATATATATATATATACCATCACCATGGCATTGGGCTTAGCCACTGCCATCGTCATAATGTTTTTTCGAAGGTAACCGCTAATGTCTGTCGACTAGAGAGATCACGTCTGTCAACACATATTTTTTCAATAGGCATTATCCTATGTTGTTTCTTTTACCTAAAGAAAAGATTGGCTTACGATCAATGCGGTTCTTATGTTGTTTGTTTTACCTTTTGCTATAAAATAAAATGTGTGTCTTGTGCGCTAATTAAAAATATAAAGTCACGTTCAGCCTTCACCTTGAGCTACCTGGTAAGATAAGCCGCATGTTGATGTAAAGCTAGCAAAAGACTGACTTTTGGTCATTATGAATTGCACGGTTAATGCAGTTTATTGGGGTTCTTTGACGAAAAAAAAGCCTCTTTAAAATACACATTTTAATGGGTTTCATTAAGGTATTATCTATTACATTTTATAACAAAAATGGTGGCAATATATATATATATATATATATATATATATATATATATATATATATATATATATAAAAGACTTGTTGAAATAATAGCTACCACATTGATTAAAATCATAATGACATACTCATACATAAATTTTTAAGAGTTTTTTTTTTTCAAAGCACCCCAATAAGCCGCATTCTTACAAGGTTAAAAAAAATAACAAAATTAAAGATTTTAGCCCAAGGTCAATACTGACCGTATCTTTGGTCTACCTTTTAATTCTCCCGCCAGACACACATTTTATGGCAGACGATAAAACACACAGCATAAGAACCACAGTGGTCGAAAGTCAATCCTTTATTTAGGTAAAACAGCATAGAAGCATGCCTAAAGATAGACATTGTTGACAGACTTGATGTCTCTTATATCGAAAAGCATTCCCCTTAGCACATGGTCAACTTCGGATATGTAGAAGTATTAATAATATTGGCTTATATTAAATCTTAATATTTTGTTGTTTTTTTTTCCTACACTCTACGGCTCTGCATGGTGGCACGATGTGCTACTGCTCAGCGTGGTGGCACCTTGTGCTACTGCTTTATAAGGTAGTACCCTGCGCTACTGCTTTATATGTTGACACTCTGTGCTAAAATTTAATAGACTGTATCTATTAATATTCGCTATTAAAACAAAAATGACTTGAATATATCTTATAAAAAAGGAATTATTTCAAATATAATGTTATTCACCAGCATATCAAACAAATTAAACACAATATCGTAAATTAAATTTACAAAAAGCTGCAATACTGTGAACTTTCATTGTATGTTAGATATTACTATTTTCTATTGCTTTCTGGGCAGGTATGTCCGCTAATCTTGTTATGTGTATCATCGTATAAAAAATGACGTCAGGATTCAAGTTTGGAATGAAAAATAAGGTTGATAATCCTTAGGTCCGATGCCGATACCAGTAAAAAAGTATCGATTCTTTATATTCTCTATACCTTTGACATTTTTCCATCACTAACTGAAAGCTAAGATTCAGCAGACAAAATTGCATGGCCTGTTACAACTAATGGTTACATTAAATGTTTGCACTTTATGTAAACAAAAACATTTTAACTTTATTTACTCTTCATCATCTACACCAGTGGTCCCCAACCCCCGGGCCGTAGAACAAATTGTACTGGGCCGCCCTAGGAAAATTAAATTATCTCCCTTTAATTCACTGTGGTGTATTTCGGTCGGGATGTTGCGACTTTCCATAGACGCGAGTTTAACCTGGCGCTGAGCGACTGTGAGCGGGAGTGACATGGTGAATCTAAAATAAACATAATTAACGCGCCCCTCCTCTTCTCCCCCCCCCTCAATCAGCGGACCGCGGTGGTGAAATTATCAAACATTGACTGGCACGTGATGAGAAAAAGGTTTGGGGACCACTGATCTACACCACCTTCCAGTTTATCAGAAGAGAAAAAATAAACGAAATTATTGATATTCATTTGGGAGTTCAAATAAATTACTTAATTTTTAAAAACTACCACTTATCGCTTTGATTGGATTTGAGATTTTCTAACTTTAGTAAAAAGCTTTATTTTCTAATCACAAATATAACTATTAAAAAAGTAGAATATTCCAATTTTAATTTCTCTAAACAGAATATTTTAAATAAGTATACAAAGACTACCAAGGTTCTATTTTTTTTATTTGTTAGTAAAGTTTGTACACAAATAATACATTGAAATTGACAGGTAATTTCAATTTGTTGAATCAGTCTTACAATTAGTGCGTGTTGCGTGCTGGTTTTTACTTTTGATTACAATGACGATTTACAAACACCAAACAACAGAAGAGTCAAATGCAGGCTTCGTATTTTCCTTCTTTAATCTTAGTGTTAATTTCACAACATCAAATCTTTACATCAAAGTTCATAACATAACATAAACCAATAGTCTCTAACGCCTTCTACATATATTTCTACTGCTGTCTTTTTTACTAAAATTATGCTCTGAACCGCTAGAATAATAGTAAACTATAGTGGACTTCGTCCACTCTCTACGGTCTCCTCAGCCCAATTCCCTACTCTATTTCCAAATCTACTTTTATATCATTGGACCCTCTTAATCTGTTACATACTTCCCCCCATAAGTCAGAGTCAGTTTTCAAACACAGGTGTGGGGGCTATAAATTACATTCCCTTCCATCTCCTGACCGAACAGAAAAAGGTATCATATTAAATGATACGTCACGGACACTCTGGTATCCAGACATGATACCTGTGCTGACCTCAACGCCCATCGTCATGGGCTATTGGTTTGATTCGTGCCATACATTCTATTAGGGGAAGAAGTGGTGGGGTTGATGCTACATGGGAGATGTCATACAATCCGTGGCAGTCCGATGATTTATCTGTTTCTCGGAATGTTAGTTGACACTCTTTAACCAATGTGTGAGAACCCTGTTCTACACAGTGCGTGTACTACTGAATGTCTAGTATTGATGGTGAAAAAAAATAGTAAACAAATCATGTTATACTTAAATACATTCTACATTAATAAATACTTTTTTCTATTTTTAATCCAACGTTTCGGAAATTCCCACATTAGACTACTGAATGGTAGCTGTATTACTGTTAATAGACTAATGACTTCAATACAGTAGATCATGTGAAGAAATACAATGCAATGCATTAAGGAATGCGCGGAGATTTCTTACATGAAGAAAATGTCTGTGAAATAGCCTTGCGTATCGACTTATTAAAACAGTAGATAAGTGGATTGATAACTGCATTCATGTATGTTATCAATTCTAATAACATCGCTTCTGACGTGGTAATTGACCGTTCTCTACACGTGTAGTCCGCCACATAAATTCCTACTGATATCCAACAAAAGAAAGTAAGAAATATAATACACCCAACATTGCGATAAGCTTTAGTGTTTGGGTTTTTACTTTTAACCTCAGATTGAAAATTCGAAGTTTTTATTGCATTTATATGAGATTGTTCAGTTTCATGTACATTGGTTTTGAGAACATCTATTTTAAAGGTGGCCAGTTTATTTGGGCTGTTACCTGCATCTATTTTAGACACATTGTAAGAACTTGCTGTCACAACGTAATAAATAGCACAGATGTTTTGCTTTAAACCCTTCATACTTTGTTCTGAATTTGAATTTCCTTTATACTTTGACGTTCTCTGGTGGAACCTTCTGACTTGAATCAAAATTAGAACATAAAGTATTACTACCGAAAGGAAAGGAAAAAAGAACGTTAAACTCAAGTTTATAACAAACTCTGTAGATTCATAGAGGTCAAAGCACACCTGGCTGACTTCATAACAACTTTTTGACGAGGCAGTTGTCTGTGTCAGTGCGATTATTATTGTTGGACATGCCCAGCTCAGTGCAACGAGTATGAGCCCGTGACGTGATGTAAGCATCATGTACACTAATGGGTGGCACACAGCAAGATATCTGTCAACTGCCATTATCACAATGTGGACAATGGAAAGAAAACACGTCACGTTCTTTAAAATCATATTAGCTCTGCACATATACGATCCCAGAGTCCACCGGCCTTTGTTGACGATTTCCAGTATAGTCATAGGCATCAAGAGTATTGCAACTAAAATTTCCACTGCTACGTAAGATGTTAGTGTAAGTTTCGTAACAGTGTTAGAATTATCGTTCCTCATTTGTCTGCCGTTACATGTATAGACAGACCGGACCAGTGCAATAAATATGGTAACATTGGAGATGACGGAGAATGCACAGATAGTTGATGTCACCAAACATAGAATGAGACTCACTGTGCTGGAAACATTAATCTCAGAATTAGCCAATGCTATACACCGTGAAACATTCATGGCTCGAAGTATACAAGCCTACCGGTAATACAAGTCATAAAAAGTCTTGCAGATGACCTAGTTGATACACATATTTTTATAAGCATTCAGTAAATAAAATCACTCGATATATATATATATATATATATATATATATATATATATATATATGTGTGTGTGTGTGTGTGTGTGTGATGAATAATTCAAACTGTTGTTCTAGAATACACCGAATGAAATCGATAAAAAGACTAACACTGTGTGTCTAAAATGAATCTTTCATCTGCATCAAATCCGTCACTAGCTTAAGATATTGGAAATATTTTACATATTGAATTGTAAATGTATTAACAAGATCCGATTCTATTTTAACTGTGAGTCAATCCAAAAAAAGAATAGAAAACGAATTATCACATTGCGCAGTAGTGAGATTTTTGTTTGCACCGGTTTAGTTTAGGTTTTTATACTTGGCGATCAATACGAAAAAGCTTTTACTTCCAATCAAACAGTGTTGTATTTACACTGTCTGTAATGATGACTTCTGGGTAACCAAGAACATTTTAATCTAATTGAATTAATCATTCCCACATGAAACTTACCAATTACAGTTTAAATGAAAAAAATAAATAAATAAACTACCTTGAGTAGTGACGTTCAAACATTGTGACAGATAGTAGATGCTTTGAGTGATTGATATAAATTAGAATGTTATTTTAATAGAAAATATATTTTAACTTCTGTAATGTAATGTATAGTATAAAACATAACATGTCAGAGTAATTAAAAAAAATGACCAAGATTGACATTTTATTTAATATCAGCTGACGATAATTATGACAGTAATAGACGTATGTATGAAATAGATACACATGTAAAACAAAAACAGTGTCAGTAGAAATAAGTCTGAACAGAGTGTCGACTGGACGTTGTGCTACACACACAATACCTTTATATGCCGAGGTTACAAAAAAATTCCTTTAGGGCTAAGGGAACTTCTTCTTTTATGAACTGTGACTTGGTCATAAAAAAAAAACAACTAATTTTGTGGTAATAAACAAAACAAATTTAACAAGATTAAGACAATAAGATTTGGACAAGAAAAAGGCGCATTCGGTTATATTAGTTACAGTAGCCATCCAATTGCATACAGCCCACACTTACAACTTCATTTGATGTAGATAAAAAAAGCCAAACCTTGGAACAATTATAATGTTTTTTAATGACTTCACAAACTGGTAAATCTTGTAGCAGGCTGATTGTTGGCCGTCTGGATTGACTGACATACACTTAGCTTAGATTAACATATCTTGTAACAGGATGATTGTTGGCTGTCTGGATTGACTGACATACACTTAGCTTAGATTAACATATCTTGTAACAGGCTGATTGTTGGCCGTCTGGATTGACTGACATACACTTAGCTTAGATTAACATATCTTGTAACAGGATGATTGTTGGCCGTCTGGATTGACTGACATACACTTAGCTTAGATTAACATATCTTGTAACAGGATGATTGTTGGCCGTCTGGATTGACTGACGTACACTTAGCTTAGATTAACATATCTTGTAACAGGATGATTGTTGGCTGTCTGGATTGACTGACATACACTGAGATTAGCATATCTTGTAACAGGCTAATTGTTGCCCGTCTGGTTTGACTGACCGACACTGAGATTAGCATATCTTGTAACAGGCTGATTGTTGGCCGTCTGGATTGACTGACAGACATATTAGAATGTCTTGTAACAGGCAGATTGTTGGATTCTGGATTGACTGACAGACATATTAGCATATCTTGTAACAGGCTGATTGTTGGCCGTCTGGTTTGACTGACCGACACTGAGATTAGAATGTCTTGTAACAGGCTGATTGTGGGCCGTCTGGTTTGACTGACCGACACTGAGATTAGCATATCTTGTAACAGGCTGATTGTTGGCCGTCTGGTTTGACTGACCGACACTGAGATTAGCATATCTTGTAACAGACTGATTGTTGGCCGTTTCGTTTGACTGAAAGACACGGATATTTTCATCTAATTTAACGGGCTGACTGCCACCTATGCTGTCTATCCACAAGACTGGCCTGCTTGTTAGATACTATTGCATTTATTTAATTAAAAATTCATTTTTCGTATTATTATTTTCTTTGTTTCAGTTAACCGTTGTTCTTTTGGTACTGTTCCAGTGTACACATGTAACAGACTGATGTTTATAACCTTATTACTGGTGTCAAGGACCCTCACGTTTATACGGGCATGCTATAATTAAGCTCAACAATTCTTACAACGGCTCTGCAATCCCTTATTAATGTCTTTTTTTAGAATGAAACTTAAACATTGGCAGCTGTGATGTTAACATCGACACACTGTGGTAGCTGTGATGCTACTGTTGACACTGTGGTTGATGTGTTGCTACTATTGAAACACACTGGTAGCCGTGGTGCTACTGTTGACATACTGTGTTAGAAGTTATGCTACTATTGATTCACTGTGGTAGCTATGATGCTACAACTGTTAATCAACCTGCCACACAATCAATCATTCGTTAGTTTCACATCATGGGACATAAAAACATCCACGAAATAAATCTAGGACATCATTTAGCAATTTTTGTTTACATCACCTAGTATGGTATTGTGTATTAGTTTTGGCACGGATGAATGAACATCGTTAAGGGATACTTCGGGATGGTGGAAAAGTGAAAGCGTTAAAATATTGCCAGATTTTTATAATGGAAGATGTCAAAACACCATAATTAACCTGCTAATTAGCCAGAGTAATAAAAAAAATAATTGAAATATCATGTTTTTCATTAATATTATATATGTCAGCTTTGGAATTAACAAAATGTAAATGTTTATCAGCGGCAAAGCATCACAGATCTTTAATTTCTCTAAATCTCCGCCGATGCCTCAAAAAACCTGACCAACACTGGCAATGGACGGCAAGGAGTCTTTCATGGTGTGTAAACTTGTAGTGAGTAGTAGAGCATCATGGACTCCCAGCTTTATTCTGTACATGTTGACTCTATTGTTCCGCTGGGATAATTCTACTTGGATTATTTTGGTTATATTTCTTTGTATTATATACTCGGATAATTAACAATGTAGGCCTAATTGTTTATTGCGTAAAACGGTATTCATAATAAAATTAATGCTCGTATTGAAACAAGACATAGGCAAAAACGGTGTAGGCTTATCGGGAGCAGTAGGCCTACATTTAATGGAGGCAAGCTAGTTGTATAATAATTTGTATTTAAAGTGTGTTAAATAGTAATGTAATTTTATTCATTGTTTTTTTTTTCCTTATATCCACGTGAGCGGAGAGGAATTTGTTTTCTTTTAGGTTTAGGACCACATATTGAGTATTGCATTATCACAAAATACTAATATAGACTTATTAGTCTAAATAGATATCTAAAAAGTGTGCTTAAATTCGTTTGCGAAAAACATTGACTTAGTAATCTTATTATACAATTCAAGACTTCTCAAAGAATTTGGAATACATTCACTTTGTTCTATGTCTTCACCATTATCACCACCATTTAATTTCAAACAACTTGAGATATATTCATAGGATTTTAAAAACAACACTACGGCGATCTGTAAACACACCTCTTCATTTGTGTCCACCGTTATGTTCATTGAATGGACTAGAAATCCCAAAACATAAAAAAATTATATAAAGACAAAAAGGAAAACTTACCAGATGAGCTATCAATGGGTACAAGATGCTTTCATGTATATTTCAACTGGTGTAAACAACTCAGCTGTTCAGTTTCAAATGCCAAGCTAGGGAGGAAGGTAAGTCCATTTACTTAATTCTTTTACAAATTTCTTTTTCTTTCATTAATTTTAATATATGTTTCCATTCATGCATACTTACATACATACACACCTGTAGATACACACACATATTTTTACATATGTATTTAAATAAACATCAGCACACATAATTATAGATACTTACATCTATTTAAGCATATACACGCATCTATAAATATGCACATAAAACATTTATACATCTACAAATAAATGCATACATAATAAATTAACACAAACACACATATTATGCACACACAATAAATTTACACATACACACAGTTTATATGTATACATACTTACACACTTCTAAGTATACACACTCACACATCTATGTGTAATACTCACACATCTAAGTATACATACTCACACATCTATCTGTACATACTCATATATCTAAGAATACATACTCACACATCTATGTGTACATACTCACACATCTATGTGTACATACTCACACATCTATGTGTACATACTCACATATCTAAGTGTACATACTCACACATATATGTGTACATACTCACACATCTATGTGTACATACTCACACATCTATGTGTACATACTCACACATCTATGTGTACATACTCACATATCTATGTGTACATACTCACATATATATGTGTACACACTACTCACACATCTAAGAATACATATTTACACATTTAAGTGTACATACTAACACATCTGAGTGTACATACTCACACATATATGTGTACATACTCACTCACACATGTAAGTCTACATACTCACACATGTAAGAGTACATACTCGCACATCAATGCGCACATACTCACACATCTATGTGTACACACGCATACATTATGTTTACATACACATACTTCTATGTATAAATACACAGTTCAATGCGGATGTTCTTCAATAACTAAATACAACATCTGATCAGTATGACTTTATTTATTGCTCATTAATAGGATGATGAACATTGTTGTTTTGTTTTGTTTTTTGTTCTCTCTTAACCTGTTCTTAAATAACAATGTGTGTATCATAACTTTAATGACTTCATCTTCTCTAATAACTATCTAGATGATATGTTCTATTATAATTAAATATTTCATATTTAATGAACATAGCTTATTTAATATTTCCCATGATTTTGGTGATGTTGTGGACAATTAGAGCTGAAAACAATTTTAATGTAGTTTACACATACGCTGTTTTGTTTGTTTCTTTATCATGGCCATCGTTGATTCTTTTAAGGAAGTTTTCTATCCTGGCATACGAAGTAATTATTAAATAATATATACTATTACACATCATAATAATGAAGACCATTACCAAAACAATCATGTACGAAATCAAAGCATTGTTTAAGACACATTTTGTGCTTCTTGTAATATAGTAATAATCTTTCTTCTCTTTCTTTCAACATGCGCACTTTGGAGATTCCCATTTATATTGTGAATTTATCACACACTTTGATTGACACTTTAAGTTCAAAACTCACTTCACAGATACTTTATTTCAGTGGTCCCCAACAAACGAATGTTACTGGGCAGACCAATAAACGTTGAATTATTTCCTTTTTAATTATTTACCTCGTGATTGTGCGAATTTCAATAGACGAGAAATAATCACCCCCCCCCCACACACACACACACACTTTTTTTTCCAGTAGGCCGCAGTGATATTATTAAACGCCGACCGGTCCGTGGCTAGAAAAGGTTGGGGGACCACTGCTTTATTTGACAACGATGTTATCTGTACCAGTGTAATCTCTGGGAACTCATATTGCAGCATGGAGAATGGTTTTATTTTTATTTATATGCTGTAAAAAGTACAACAAAAAAATAATTCACTGAAATTAATTGTGTCATTTATTGAACGTAACCACTTGACAGCTTTATTTTGTTATTTTATACGTTTAATAAAGTCGTTTCATGAAACATGAACATATCTAGATCCCAATTGATGTCTATAGCAAAATATAACTTTTTTGTTTTATTACTTTCAAAGCTGCTCACTGATCAAGTTTTTGCCAACCCTTCCCTCTTCCTGAGACATTGTTTTGGTATATTTCAAAGTTATAATAATTAGCTCCGGTTTTATTATCATATTTTCTCTCCCCCCTCTCCTTTTTTTAGCGTCTGCACCATAGGTCGTCCACCTCTGCTTCCCGTTTTAATTGATATGCTTAGAGCGCATAATGCCAGGTGCACGAGGCGGGCTCTAAAGATGTTGTTCCGTTACTATATAAACTGCAGGGCCTTGATGATAGTAAAGTAAGCGGCGCCCTAGGCGGAGTGGGCCATTACGCCCCTCCCTAGTGACGCCGTCATTCAGATGTGACACTCATTTTGTGACTTTTAAACAGATGATGTAGCACATAATTTTTCTTAGTTCAAATAACAATATGGCCTTACTTGCTGTTGTCATTAACTGAAAATATTCTTATAATATAAATCTTCTTTTCAATTCTTCTTATGTGAGATATTTTGAATATTTTTTTTTGTTTAGCTTATATTCGAATTACAAAAAAAAACTAGAGCTATTTTTTTTTTATTATTTCGTCACAAAGCAGTTTAGGTCTAAAAATCATTTTGTCATAATGAAATTGATTTATCAACACATTTTTTTTATTAAATCATTCATAAAAATATGAATTTAAAATGAAATATAACATACTACTATAATACATGTCATTAATCTATTTAGAACGAAACACCACAAAATTTTCCCGGTGGCCAAAGTGTTTTAACATCTTTAATAGGAAGTGAAGTAAAATGTAGTAACAAAAATGTACAAATACTTCTTTAGAGTTAGACATGCATAACTCAGCTTTGAAACATTATAATTTTGAGTTGTTTTTTTTTTAGGAAATTTCTAATTTTTTCTACATATTATCAGTAATAATGGTTATACTAATTAATATACATTTGAGTCAAATAAATATAATAATGAGAAGCTTTAAATGAAGGACTTAGATGATACAAAACTCATTTTCATTAAAGTATAAAAATATTAACTCTTTCACTAAACCTCAAAAAAAAAAATGTTTTTTCTTATAGTACAATATCGTTCATGTAAAATAAGTATTTACTTATGTGTTCATTTTAATTGTGAGATAATTCGAAAGTATTAGCTAATGGTGCATTCTATCTGTTGTGTCGTATTTATGACATATTACTGCATTGCGTTTTACAATTAAAGAACGATTACTTCATATACGCTCAATGTAGCTGCGTTTTTTTGTGATACCTTAATGCTATAAATATGATTTAAATACCAATACAATAAATATAACCTTTAATTGAGTCATTTTCACGTTGCGAACTGTGTTCTTATCCAGCGTTCTAGTCGTTTGACCCGGTCAGTTGCACTATGCTACTGTCTACAAAAATATACAATTCTTCTAATGGTATGTTGTTGCTAATTAAACTTTTTATTGGGCCTGAAATAAACTCTACAACTAATTAATGTATTACATTGGACATGAAGTGCATGTCATAGTTCATTGAAATATTAACTCGGGCATAAAATAAATGTTATTGGTATTTTAACTTTTGCATTTGTACAACTGAGTTTACAACGAACTGAGATGTTTTATCGAGCATGAAGTAAAATGAAAACATATACATTTGAATTATTAGATCTGCCAAAAAATGTGTGTACACAGTGGCGTAGCGTGGGCTCTCGTCCCCTGGGGCCGACCGGAAATTTGCCGCCTCTCTATTTAGTTATTCTTAAAAAAAATAGACAAAATGGTGATTGCCGCCGCCCCTTTGAATACGCCGCCCGGGGCCATGGCCCCCTCGGCACCCCCCTCGCTACGCCACTGTGTGTACATAAATAGTTATGTCAAATGAAATAATGAATTTTGCTTTTTTTTTTAGTAATAATACATTAGAAACGAAAAGTATAAGTTTTAAATCCTGTTTTTTGTTTATGTTTGTACGTAACGACATTTTATTTAATTTCAATTTTTTAAACATATTAGTCTAAAAAAATAATTACCCCAAAAGTTTTTACTCATCTTTTGTATCACTGTCATCAGTTTGTTCTGGGTCTATTTCTAGCTCCAGTGCTGCTAATTTTTTGTAGTATTTCTGATGCAGTTTTGCCTTATATTCTGTAGCACCTACTAAAGCTGGAATGGTGATAAATCCTATAATAGTGGCTATAGAAAATGTCAATCCTGAGAGCAAAAATGTGCTGTATATAGCAACTCTGGATATCACCTAATTGACTTACTTGGTGGATTCCTCAACATATTCAAATACTCAAGCATCATCCGGTCGCCTCATATTTATTTCATGGGGAACTAGAAACCGGATTTTGTTTATTTCACTCAAAAATTATTCTTTCCCTGGTAGCAAAGCAAAAGCCATATTCTTCCCAAACCTCGAAACCTCCAACCTTCTCCGGTTTTCAAGAACATTTTGCTGTCAGAACGGTTTGTTCTTCAGATTACATGCAATTTCCGATTCACTTATTTTATTTAGAAAAAGAGGTTTACCATAAAACATACCAATCATATCAAAGCTTGTTCTTTTCAATGCACAGTTCATCCTATTGCTGCAAACACACATTTTCATTTGTCAACAAAGTGTATAGCTATCTGAGAAAATGACTTAGATATGAGCCCATAGCTCAATTGATCGAAGTCGACGTTACTAGTTGTGAGCCTGACAGCAAAACCAACGCAGGAAAAAATACACACGCTTCCATTGCATTCGTACAACCCATTTCACCCATTGTGCATTGTAATATTTTTGGTTTATTTATTAACTTAAAAAAAAATTAGCTGCCGGCAGTGACAGTCATTTCTTAAAGTGGCCAGTTTTTAGAAACACTGTTGTAAAGTATAGGTTTGTCGAATTTGAGCGTTCTAATTAAACTAAAAAAAAAAAGATACAAAAATTGAAATATCAAATTTATTAATAAACAGGCCCACAATAGAAAAGTGACATTCAATAAAAGTTAAAAAAAACCCAGTTTTTGACACAAAATCGTCAATAACAAAAATATGCCGTATTGAAAACTGGATGTTGTATATAAAATTAGGCCAGGCGTATTAATAGCTGGATGATGGATATAAATTTAGGCCAGGCTTGCAGAAAATGTTGATTTCTTAGCTATTTTTAAAGGGGCTTGACATGAAAGAAAAGGGCACAATAATAAACGGCTCTGGTATTCTATTTTAAATAATTACTTTCATTTATGTAATAATATCACTAGCTGTGCAAAAAAATCTAACCTAAACGTCACGAATTTCTCTATACACTTTTTTAAGTAACAACTGGCTGTTTGGAAGGATAATTGTAAGTTAAAAACACTATCTTTTAATAATTCAAAATCAATAATTCATTGCAGGATATTTTTAAAACATTTTCTCTTGCATAGCTCATTCCGTTACTGCAATTATTTCAAATTAAAAACATAATCCCTCAAAACATAAAACCGATAATACATCATATATTAACTTCATTATGTGTCACGCTAAATCTGGTTTAATACTTACACTAATAGCTTCTCTTAATTATTCACAAAAAAAAAGAAAGTTAAGTATTAAAGAAATGTCAAAAAAAAAACTGTATAGTGTATAAAAAAAAAATTATAATTCATGAAGAAACAATATAATGGGCATATCTGATTACTACTCTTAGTTAATTCAAAGCCTGCACAACAGACAGACATAGTCATAAAATAGAACACAAAGTATTGAAGTAATGCAGTTTGAGACTTAAAACATAAAACTATATAGTGAATAAAACAAGTTACAATTAATGAAGAATGTTAATACAACTTAATGAGCATATCTTATTACCTCTCTTAGTTAATTCCATTGAATAATATCTAAATCATGTACTAACTTAAACTATATGACTTTAAAATGATTTAGGAGAATTACTAATTGCCAAACGTATACGATTAGAACATATGAAGAGAATTATGTAAATGGCACGTTTTATGTGATTATAATGTGTATTAGTAAGATGTTAAAACCTATACCATAGAAGTTTTTTTTTTTTTTTTCAGAATTGTATCGTTACGTTTCGCTTGAAATTTCCTCCAGCTCAATGTCCACTAAATCACTAGATGTAGAACTGGACCACTGGCTATTTATAATTGATTCTCTATCGGCCTCCGTATCAACTAAATTGCTCGAATCGTCGTTTAAGCAGAACTTTATTACCTGAATTGATAAATATGTATTTGGACTTATATAAACCTAATTACAAATAAACAGTAACATTGGACATACTTTATGAAATCGATATACCTTTTTATAAAGCTGTTGTCCGTACTTTGTTTGCTCCACAAAATGCCGGCAGTTTTGGGAGAAAAAGTAAAACACTGCCGGGCCAAGTTGACTTATTGCTCTTTCTATTACTATATCAAATGACATTGCAACCACGTCTCTGTATAAAGTAATGCACATATGGATTAATTATGACATGTTAACATACTATGATAGCTCTCTTTCTGTATATTAAAATAAAAAAAATACATTAAAAAAATGTTTTATAAAAAACGTTTTTCTTGCGTACTAAACAGCAGAAAATAATTTGTCTATCAGCCTAGAAAAAATTCTGAATAAATTGTTCACATGGTAATAGACTTTATATGGGCTTCTAATTTTTATAAAACGAAAAACGTTGGGCGCATGAAATTTATATTATGCTAACGTTTGTATTACAGTATCAGAATCATCAAACGTTAACGATTAAATCCCAAATGAATTATACAGAAGGTTTTCGAAATATAACGATATTGCAGATCATTTATTAGAACTTCTATAACAAAATGCATATGATATGAGTATGTAAAATTAATTCTAGTGTTGTATTAACCTAAACTCATGATACACAATGTAATACTTGTAAAGTCAATTGAATTAATATATGAATATAGTGAAACTATATTAAACGGGTTTTAATTTATAGAAATTAGAGTATGTTAGAAAGGTATGGATGATTCATGCTTAAATTGTAAGCTACAAATACATAAACCAATGCGTTGTAGAGATGTTAACGTTTTGGGAGTAGGAGGCTTAAAACCCCCACCCAATGTCATGGCTACAAGTTGTATATTTTTCCTTATTATTTCTTGTTAAATTGACTAAAGTGCAGGCCCTAAACATAGTATGTCCGCCTCTGGCTATCGTCTTGAATGATGTATGTATTTGTTACTGACTTGTTCCTGGTTCTATCGATGTGATTGATGTATATGTTTGTTACTGACCTGTTCCTGGTTCTATCGATGTGATTGATGTATAGGTTTGTTACTGACTTGTTCCTGGTTCTATCGATGTGATTAATGTATAGGTTTGATACTGACTTGTTCCTGGTTCTATCGATGTGATTGATGTATAGGTTTGTTACTGATTTGTTCCTGGTTCTATCGATCTTATTGACGAATAGGTTTGTTACTGACTTGTTCCTGGTTCTATCGATGTGATTGATGTGTAGGTTTGATACTGACTTGTTCCTGGTTCTATCAACTATTCTATTTCTTTAAAAGTTATGTTTGTTTTTTAATAGAATACATTAAACTCAAAACATCATGGGAAATACGATGTTCTCCTTACTTTTTAGTTTATTGTTTATGAATTGGGCGAAATACTAAAACTTAAAAAAATTAAAAATTAATATATTGGTAAAGAATATTCGTAACCTTCTGTTGTTTTTGCAAAATTTTCTATTTTTTCCAAGATCTAGGAATCTGTCTTTAGTAATAAGACCATCAGCCTCGGCATAATCACCAAGTATTTGTCTATGTCTGTCAGTCAATCTTGCACAGCTTGACGATGTACTGACCAGATGTACGATTTCTCCATTACCTTGTTTTGATTCAATTATAGAAATAAAAAAAAAATAAAATTATAAAATGTAAGAAATTGTTGGGTAAAAATGATTGCAGAGAAAAAGAACATCTTATAGTAATTATATTTTTTTTTCCAATATAGAAAACGCTATTAATAACTTTCATTAAATACTACCAGCATTCTAAAGCAAACAAATAGTATTGACAAGATATAATAAAAGTAATGAAGAAAGTAAATACTTAAATATTTTGAGATTCAACAGTTATGCTGTGAAAACGTTCGATTTGGTTTTTTATTTCAATTCCACACGGATGATTTTAATTAAAATTCCAAACAAAATATCTAAAATACGATGTATTTAATACTCCACAGTCAAACTGAAATCAATATTTAGCTCTAACTGACGACTATACTACTTTATAAACCTTTTTTTTTATTTGTAGTATCGATTCATATCTTTTAGCTGCTCTTATTTCTTTAGTGACGGAGATTTTCTATATAAAATTTATGTAAAATATAGCACAATCAAAATACAATAATCTGTTATTGACAACATAATTGTATTTTATTTCTTGAATAATATAACGATTTATTTTTTTCATAATCACGGACGTTGAATTTGGCGTTTTATATAGTATAATATTGCATTCGTTCTTTACAGAGAAATGCAGGAGTATAGTTTTATTTACCTATGTACAGAGCATTATGACAGCTCACTTTAACAATATCTGCAGGTAGCAGAGCTTGTAGCACTTTTCTGTTGTAAGTTTCAACAGTAACATCTTTTCCTTCGGTTTCATAAATCCATTGCCTAAACGTTGGAGAAAAATTGTTTAATTTTTTTCAATAATTATCCACATGGCGCAGAGCTAGAGTCATTGGTAATCTAGAAAACTCTTTTCAGCTTCTAAACCAGACAAGGGCCGTTAAACGTTTTGATTCGACCCGCAGTATACTCTCCTCCGTTCATTTACATTGATAACATGTACAATTATGTTAGCTCAGGTAAAGAATTATAAGCACTACATTAATCTTATCTTCAATGAAATTTAAAAACTTAATGTGGCCCTTCTGTAATTATACATCTACTTCTGTGATCTTTGATTTTGTAGCATGCCGCTTAAGATGAAAAAAAAAATTATAACAATTGTAGATGTAACATTGAAAGGTCACCCAAACATTAGAGATGAACACCAAGAGTAGCTGCAGTGAATTTATTGAAGTAAAAAAAAAAGTGTATGGTCTACTTCAAGATATGTTAGAGTACGTGGGATGTTAATTAATTTATCTTTTATGTGTAGGCTAATGCTGAAATATTGGTCAAGCTTATTTTCAACCATTGACTGAATGAACAAATCACTGCAAAGTACGGGCATACCCAATAACTTTACAGCAGTTATACTCGGAAGTTTATCAGTGGTTATTCGGAGTATGCAGATTGCTGAAATAAACTCGTGGCAAGGACTACAGAAACTGATACAAAAAAACGGATACTTTAGACCAATTCGTAGAGAAGAGAGAAGTATGAGGGAATTACATGCTTAACAGTTAACAGAGGAAGGAATCGTTATTTTACACCCGAATTGAGCCTGAAATGTGTAATTTAAAAAAAAAAAGTTATACATTTATGGTTTTATCACTTTTCAAAACGTTGGAAAAAGGGGGGAGGGGGGCTCGTACATGGCGCCTCAATAGCATGATACGGACTGGACTTTCATGTAGTGCCATGGTAACTCAAATTGGGTAATGTTTCAATTGGACTGGGAGAAATTAATGGGGGGGGGGTGTTAGTGGTGAGTTCACTTTGATGTAAGGAATAATTGAAACAGGTCAGTCATTCAAGTTCTAAAAGATTCTAAAAGACTTGAATAGTTTTATGTGCAATCCTACTCCGACTTGGATATATATATATATATATATATATATATATATATATATAGACATTAGAGAGATGCAAACTGAACATTTCTTTTGATATACAATGTTTGAGTTTAAGACAAATTGAACAGTCAGGAGATTTCCGATCTGCTTCTGTCACAATTCTGTTAATTTTAACTAGTACTAGTAGTAGTAGAGAATCTCGCTTTGGAAAATAATACTTTCGCCTATAAACTGATTTATTTAAAAAGAAAATAATAACTTGGTGACCATTTTATATTAAATATTGCCTAAGAATTGTCTGACGTTGTTTTGAACTATTCAATATTGCCTAAGAAATGTCTGACGATGTTTTGAACTATTAAATATTGCCTAAGAATTGTCTGACGTTGTTTTGAACTATTAAATATTGCCTAAGAATTGTCTGACGTTGTTTTGAACTATTAAATATTAACTAAGAAATTTCTGACGTTGTTTTGAGCTATTAAATTAAAATTCTAGTATTTTTCTTCACGTCATTGGTGCAAGTTTTTGACGCCAACGTCGAATCCAGACAAACTACTGACCTGACACTGACTTCTGACAAAGTACCGAGGTCTCTCACATCGACACTCGAGCATGTATTACAATGGAATTCTACTATGATTATAAAACTTACGCCTCACTTATTCTGCAACACTTTGAACCACCACAAGCTTCTATATAGTTAACTGATGGCCGGGGTTCATTAGAGTTTTCTGGAAAGCTAAAATATTCACTGGTTTCTTCATTAAGTGGATATAGCTTAGCCGCTTTCCCTAAAGTACAAATAAAAATAGCATATATTTAGTTAAAATATAGCATGCATTTAGTAAATTGATGACTGTGTGTGCGCGTTTGTTATTTTGTCAGCAGTGATCCCTTTTTCCTCTCGCTCCTTATAGTATGTTAGTCTGTCTCTGGCCCCTTCTTATGCCCATTTACCCCAACTCATTCCTCTCGTTCCTTATAGCCTGCCCCTGGCTTGCTCTCATCTCCCATTAACCCACTCTTTCCTTTCGTTTACGCACCATCTTTTATTTTTCTTGTACACGCTTTATTCTTATTATCCCCGCAATCTTTCATATCCTTCACACGCTCATTCCTCTCGACGGTGAGTTTTTTTTGGCAGTAAGCCCTAACATCTCTGCTCTTAGATAAACTATGACCATATTCAGTTACTATTGGTCTGACCATATAGAGGACCTCCCATGTAAATGACGGGCAAATTTTGAACTGGGCAAGACAATGAGTTTGGCAACAAATCGTCACATTTAACTCGCAAAGATAAGTGCGCGACTTAAACGACGACCATGTGACCGGATATGATAATAATTAAATTCTTCAGTAAAGCCCATTTATCTATGTTAATACATTTTGTTCAACAACACATCAATTGACTTATCTAGCAGTATCAATTGCTTTCCCTTACCATTTAAAACCTCTTGCAACATCGAACACAAAACAATACCTCCACACTACCAACAAGCTTATAGTACCTTTTTGACAACAACCTCCGTAAAACGTCACACAGCAACTGGGTACTAATAAACAAATGCGCACTTCTTTTCTAATCAATTATATACTCCGTTCTATTTATAGACTAGCTGTTTACCGCTGTATACATAGTATTTGTTTCCATTTTCATCCAACACTTTGATTATATCTCCTCTTATCAGTGTTCGTAACACATCAATGTTGTGTTTGCTTATAGTTCCACCCATTTCGTCAGGATTCTTTGAGCCCTGTGATAACAAAACATAATTTTCTTTTAATTATTCAACATCTAAAAGCGGCTAGGGGACGAGTAGTCGAGCGCTGGACTGTCGACGGAGAGCCCGGGGATTCAAACCTCATTGAGGACCTTAAGATTTTTTCAGGTCCTGGTGTAAGTCCCCAAGTCCACCCAGCTTTAAACGTGTACCTTACTTTATGATAGAAGAGCAAAGGCGGCTGGTTGTTATTCTCAACACACAACCTCTTTAAATGCTTAGGTTATAGAAACAGATGTATTCTACACTTCATCTGTCTCGATGATTCTTTAGGGTTAAGTGAACTTCACTTTTTAAAGCGATTGCCATTGATACTTAGTATCAAATAATATATATGTATACGTGTGTGTGTACACTATATAGTATATCACACTAGAGTGCATTGCATTAGAGTGAAATTCGCTAGAGTGTAATTTACTGTGTATGAAAAACACGTACGACTGTGGGTCCAGTCTTCTAGTGCACTAATGAAAATGAATCGTATCTACTACATAAAGTCCCTCATCTCACTTCCTGTGTTTCCGCTGAAAATAAGGACATTGAGCATTGTGAAATAGAATAGAAACAATACCGGAAAATTCACCATGGTTTCTAGTCCATATGCGTCTGATTATTACATGTTAATTGGCTTTTATTTTAACAAATCGTTAGATTTTTTTCGGTTCATTTTTTCCGACTTTTTTGTGTTTGTGTGTGTGTGTCACATTATAAAGACAATTAAGATGTAATGTTTAAAAAAATAATAATTTGCAATTGTTAAAAAAATTGGTTCTAGTATTTTAATATCATTTGACCTAGATATACATTTTATTGACAAGTCATTGAAGCGTACTACAGTTTGAAAAAAGTTCTTAGAGTGTACAGCCCCAAACTTGCATGCTCTCTAACAGCTATCGCCCCTTGAATATTCAATGTTCGTAACTCTACAATACCATTATTTACTAATAAAGTATTTACTGCTTATTGAACCAGGGTTGGGGTGTCGACGACGGGTGGTGTCAGTACTTTGACGCTATATTATACTGCCTCTTCTCATTACTTAAAAAAATGACGATCCCACAAGTTCTGTCTTATGATTGATCTATTTTTACATCAGTGCCATCCACTGAGAGTGTTGTTTTTTTTAATCTTTCACTGATGTACAAGAAATATTTTTAAAATGCGATTTTGAGAAAAACGCAACATCTGTCAAAAACCTCAGTTAAACAAAATACGTGCTAAAAAGTTAGCCATATCGTATAGGGATAAACAGTTTAAACACTATGAACATCAGCATAAAATAAAATATTATGGAATTAGAAACACATCGAAAATGTAAATATTAATAAATATTTATAAAAACATTACAGTCTTGCTATATACTAACTATATACTAATTTATCTATTCATCACTATACACTAATTACTTGAAATATATACACACAAATACACCCATTAACATTTAGATCAATTAAAATCATAATAATTGCAGTTTTTTTTTTACATTTAACTGTACAACACTATCTGTTTTTGTTGTTTTGTTTTAATTTCTTGTTGTATCCCATTGTATACCTAATAGTTCAGTTTCATGTCCTACTTTCAAACCTAAAACTAATAAGTCATATAAGCAATATTAAATTCCCACACTCGTACCCTAACTTATCTCTGAACGTAAATTTCTAAACAAAAATGAGTTTGGGACACCAGGACCCAATACGTGAGTGAATGCACTCATCATAGCATGACCAATGTCAGTGGCCAAAGAAGCTGCTCTTCGATTAATTTCATAACTGTAGGAGTCTTTTAATATCTTAGAAGAATGCGTACCATAAATAACTTTACTACTATACGTGCACATATTGAATTTACAATCAAAATTAGACTTGCAGAAAATGTAGTGTCTAAATAACAAACTATATTAGAATAGAGACAAGTAAAACATTGAACTCATTCACTGCTAGACAGCTTAGAATGGGATGCAGAAGCTTGTTTTAGTTAGGTGTGTGTGTATAGTCCCTTTAAGGATGAGATGAAATCCTATGAACCACTAGTTGGAATATTTTTATGGTGCCCTTCTTTAATCCACACCAAAATTGTCTCACGTAGGTGGGTGATTTATTTATTTGTTTAGTCAGGTGTAGAAACTGGTGTTGAGCCAGGTGTAGATACTGATATTTGGGCAGGTGTAGAAGATTCATCCATTCATATGACTGCTATGGGACGATGTTAATTTGTCATAAAATAATACCTCGGTCTTTTTACAACGTCAATGTATATTTCATCCTAATTGCCATTAAAAATTGTATTTTATCTCTTATACATGGGCGTCGCTAGGAATTTTTCCAGGGGGGGGGGGCAACAATTTTCCAGGGGGGGGGCAAATAACAACTTTATGACATTTTTTTTAAATGTAAGGGGGACCAAATGCCCCCTCTTATATGACATTTTTTCAAAATGTAGGGGGGGCCAAATGCCCCCCTTGCCCCCCCCCCATGAATACGCCCATGCTATTATATTGAAATTATTACTCCCTTTTACACAATACATCTATCACCATTAATATCCTTATTTCGAGTTCACGCAACATTAACTTTTAAGACTTGAATGCTTGGTTATTACTTTAAAAGATGTCACGCTCAAACCTTATTGACACTAGGGGGAGGGGGTAGTGGGGAATCACACGTGTGGGTTTATTTGTTTCTCCAGCTCTCTCTTTGTTGTCCAAGAAAGAAAGAAAGAAAAATGCACCTGTCGCAACTCTGAATATTTGTTGGAGTGTGCCACAACCAAAACTCTACATGTGAGGGAGTGAGGGTATAGAGAAGGGGTGGCTTCAATGAAGGTCACACCCACGTTTTTAAATGGTGAATGTACTTTTGAGAGCCGCAGTCAATTTATTAAAACACAGTGTATGACGTTATAAAATAGTAGAATGGATGCTTGGGTACAGCTGAAAACTTATCAGAGACACGTGTGAATGTAAGAGTAGCGTGTGTCCACCCTTGATGTAGAGCAGATAAGGTCATAATTGGAACGAAGTTAGATTTTACAAAGTGTTTTTATTATTGATGCACTGATTCTCATATTTTTTTTTTAAATACGAATTATTTTTTTTTTTTTAATTGAATTAAAATTAGTATACAGGCAACTAAAACAGAATGTATACAGTGCTTCATTGTAATATTAATGCATAATTTGACATTGTTGTTGCATTTCACCAATTGAGCAATTTTTTTAGTGTAGAATAATTTTTAATCAATTTAAAAGGCCTTTTAGAAGTAAAGACTGTCGGCAGTTAAAAATGGCTTCAGTACAAACTATACTCACATCTGATGCAATTTAGACCAAGTTAGGTACTTATGATTAGAGCCCCAACATATACATTAAATACTCTGCGCATGCCCCATAAAAATCCTAGCAGGGAACTAACACAATTTTTCAGTAGTGATACCAGCGTTTCATTATGTTCAAAGACGTCACTTGTTTGATAAATATAGCATGCGTGCAATTATTGAGAGTTTCAATGGTATAATTTCATTTTTTTCATTACGCATTATCTCGACTGTATGTTTTAGTTTCTGTGGTCGCCGTGGTTTGTTGTTGCATACATATTGTTACTTCAACAAACAGTTATTCATGGACAAGATAACTCCGAGGTCACATATTTGCATATTTGCAAATCTACTAATAAATACTAACAATACTCGGAAATAAAGGAAATCAGGAATCAGACGTAAGTTTAAAGGCTAAAATATCTCTATGTGATCATCTTACTTGACCAACCTATTTACAATTATCTTGTTTATTTTTAAACCTACAAGTTGACTGCCGCGGTGCTCTAAAGAGCCTTTTTAAGTTAAATTTCCGTACGTCCTAGCCTAAGACTAGAATATGCGTAATCTATTTTTAATAGAGTTTGAATATCTCACGGACAAAGAAGTCTTTATGCTTAGCGAATCTGTCTTTATTAGGTGTTTTTTGTTTGTCAATATTACATTTTTTTTTTAAAATTGGTTATTAGTATATTTTTAAGTGACATTTGATTGACTATATTTTATTTTCTATTGTATTATTGAAAATGTCAATTAAGTAATCGCCCATGCTTTTTAAGTTAAATTTCCGTACGTCCTAGCCTAAGACTAGAATATGCGTAATCTATTTTTAATAAAATGTGTTTTTTTGTCATTTAGTTTTAGTTTTGGTATATCTTTATGATGTCAGTTATCGAAAAATACAGTTTTCTTACGTCTCTACAGTGTGCTACAGCTTTTGTCACTGACACTTGAAGAACTTTTTTTTTATTATGCTTGAGAAAAAAATTTATGTCATATCTAAATTTAGATTATTATAACACATTTAAAATAATTTAACAGTATAATTTGTTTATCTTTGAGACACTTTTTTAAAAAAATCATTCCGAATTGCTACTTAATTTTTAATATAAATTTTTAACCATGCTTACCTTGGGAAGTGAAACAAGAAAATGTCCCAGCGTGCCCCGAAATTCCATTTTTATTACCTCATGATTGAGTGTAACCCTTGACCCCCCCCCTCCTAACATAACAAAATAGAGATCTGTGGCCCACTTTTATATTGGAAATTTAAAAATTATATAAAGAATTTAAATGGCATGATTATGGTGCTGTCACTGGTTGTGACTAATCTGTCGAAACCATCCCCTTACTCCAACCCTTAGCTTGATAGTATTACTAACGTTAAGATGTATATGTTATACCATGTATAATAATATACGTTCCCGTTCTCAAGTTCTCCCCACCTTTTTTTTACCCCACCCCCGTAATTGCGTCATCATCCAGGTGGACAGCGAAACCTCCGCCGTTGAGTAGGACGGTAGTTAACAAACACGTTACATTCCACGGGGAATTCTCCCTGGTCACTCGGCCTGGGTCAATTGCCGACAAAGGGATGGATGTCCAGTTACTACTGTCTTTGTCTATACGACGTACTTCTCCCCCCTCCCCCCCCCTCATCTAGGCTCCACCCCCTAATTTGAAAGTTTGAAAGAAACATATATTATATTTGATTGGCTAAGGGTCACGTGGAAGAAAGTGATATGAGGAATGAAAGATAGATTCGTAGACATTCGGCTGTGGGCTCTCGGAAGAGAGGGTCGATTGTTGTGTCTCTGAGTGAGAGAGAGAGAGACAGAGAGAGAGAAGGGTGATCTGTCGAGAGAACGTCCCCTTTAATTCTGATCATTGATATTGGATTAATCTTTTACATTTTTGGATTACTTTGCTTATGATTTTAAAGACCACCAGATCACTGTTACGGACTGGTGTCTCTGTAAATAAATATATTGTGTCGCTGTACACCCTTGTTGGATTGATTATCGTCACTTGTTGTACGTTTAATTGTTGGTGAGACTGTGTGTGGTAGAAACACAAATACAAATACGGGTCACCGTAGAGTCAGCCCTCATACTCTTAGCAACAAGCCAAGGATACCCTCAAAGGGGTCCTCAACAGGTGCATATTACATATGTTTGTGTGCTGAGACCTAATCCAAACATTTCTATACTTTACCAGCAGCGTTAAATATACATTATTCCAAAAATTCCAAAAATGCAAGAAATGAGCTGCAAAAAAAAAAATATACAATTGAGCTAACAATGGCGTGAACATTGAGTTATCGGTAATTATAGTAGTAGAGTAATTATTTGTCTTGTTTGTGCTCATTCTTAAAAAAAAAATATTTAGCAATATATTCCACCAAGTAAAACAAGCCTCATAGTTATATAGTCTAACAAGTAAAGCAAGTATGAACGAGTTATATAGTCCAACAAGTAAAACAAGCCTCATAGTTATATAGTCTAACAAGTAAAATAAGTATGAACGAGTTATATAGTCCAACAAGTAAAACAAGCTTCATAGTTATATAGTCTAACAAGTAAAATAAGTATGAACGAGTTATATAGTCCAACAAGTAAAACAAGCCTCATAGAGTTGTATAGTCCAACACGTTAAACAAGTCCGATATAGTTGTATGTATTTTACGTGTCATCAAAGCCATTCTTTTTTAATATATTCATCAAAGTTATTCTTATACAAATGCAAAATATGTCAATTGCCATGGGACGCCACTCTAAAGTTTCCCCTTCCCCCACCACACACACACACACACATAAATTAACATTTTCCTAAACAGTTCAATGTTATTAGTTTCACGTGTACTTTTCAAAAGGCCTTAAAAGAAAGGAATCGCTCCCCCGCGGGTGAGTGGCGGGGGATAGGAATTGGGAAATTCAGTCTCTTTATCAAAATCCGAAGGCTTTCAAATTAAACGATTTGTCTACCGAAACAAATAGATCAAATTACCATAGAATATTCAATGGTATTTCATTCTAGATTTTATAATTACAAAGAAAATGTTCTTCTATGATACATTTTCAAAACAGACTTAATTATTAGTCGTATTTTTTTGACGTAAAATTTTGTACCTAATTAATAGACAACTAAAACACATTGCAAAGTAACAAGTAATATATTTACAATGAATATGTGCACAAACTTTTTGCCGCTTTCTAGAATATAAAGGCAAAGCACTACGATGTTTGGCGCCCAAGACACGCGAACATTAATGGTCTTTGTGTTTTTTAATGGTTTGCAATTGGTTGGAGTATGAATATCTCACGGACAAAGAAGTCTTTATGATTAGCGAATCTGTCTTTATTAGGTGTTTTTTACTTGTCAAGATTACTTTTTTTTATTTGGTTATTAGTATATTTTAAAGTGACATTTGATTGACTATATTTTATTTTCTATTGTATTATTGAAAATGTCAAATAAGTAATAGCCGATGCTTATGTTAAAAATATATAGGCCTAATCGGGAATATCCAAACTTACATGGAATTATTTTAATATCTTTTGAAGAAAAATATTAGAAAAACTATTTTTTTTTTATTTTTGTTATTCTAAAAACATTGTTACATGATAATACTTTTATAAATATAAGATAACGTTAGTAGAATTACCAAATTATTTTTGTTTATAATAACAGATTTAAGTATTGCAGAATACATTTCTTATTAAATATAAGTGAGATATTCTGTATTGTTCAAACTCTTTATTCCATTTCTATGGTAAATTAACTTCAGGGTTGTTTTTTTAATGTATTCCTTTATGATTAATTTTATATGCATCTATTAAAGAGACATTGTTTTGAGCTGATAAGAAACAAGTGTTAATATTAGATATAAGTACTACCATTATTTCTAAATCCTTATGTTTAATATAATCTAAGATATAAATGTCCTTTCAAGGACTTATGTTTTTGTCCTATTTCGTAATAGACTATGTATTCCATATATCAGCTATTTGAGCAATACAATTTAATTTTGAACAAAAAGGGCTTCTCAATACCATATTATATTACCTGTACGGTTTGTATAAAAATAAGATGTTGCACCTTGGAAGCTATTATCGCGTGACATTGGTGTGAATACATGAATGGTGTAATTAAAAAAAAAGTGTTGTGACACTAAATTAAATTTGTTAGTGATGGAGGAAGGGAACACATCTTCATTACTTCCAGTTTTTTTTATTACAACCTTAAATTGATTTTGGTAAAAATTCATTATTAAAATGTTTGAAATTAAACGTGCTACTAATTTTTATGAGTTAAAATATAAACATGAACTCTTACAACAGCGTAATCTATTCAGTGAAGTTTAGCGAACAGCACCCATGTTATATATGTATATTTTATACAACTGGCTATAATTTATAACATAAAAAAAGAATTGAGTTGTATAGTAGATATCGTATTTGTTTGACTAATTTGAAAAATTCACTACAACATCAAAATTTCAATTCACTAATAGATCAAGACTTTTATTCTCTAGAAAGTCTTCCTTATGCTTACGTCTACTTACTTTTACCCCCCTCCTTCCCATATCATCAATAGTCAAACTTTTTTCAGAACACCCCCAACCTATTTTATGTTAACGTATTAAATGGACGACTATAAATGGGGTTGAAAAAAAAGCATCCAATATTGAAACATAGTTGTGTTTAGACCTGCCAGCCGATTTTTTTTTTAAGTTTCGGCTGGCTGATATAATTTTTCGGCTGATAGCCGGCGTAGCCGAATTTGACAATAAATTGAGTAAATTGACATTTGCGGCTAATTTCCGGCTGATCTTTGGCAAATTACGAAATATTTGGCTAAAATTCGGCTGACGCCTAGACAATATTGAATTGCTAAAACTTCAGCAATAAAACACTTTTACAATACTTGGGGAAAAAATTATTATTTAAAACAACATAAATAAACAGTTGTATATGCTGTCCTACTAATACAGTACATTAATACATTCCACACATTCAGTATCTGTCTCTCAATACTTAAAATATCAGTTTATAATTAACATGAATAAAACAAACGCGATGCAGTTTATCAGCTGTTAGACTTGATCGTTTGCTGTTCATTATCAAACCAGTAACCGAAAACATGCACTCCACTGGTACATATGATGCTGATGATAGGTGAAGACGAGCCAGTTGATTAAGTTGTGGTTACGAGGATGATGCAACACTGCCACGCCAGAAAGCGAGAACATCATGAAACTGAACAACAGGCGCCGTCAAATCGTTTGCAATTTTTACTGCCATCTGAAATAAATGTTCAAAAATCAAAACACAACAGTACTAACTGCTAGTTTATAAAACATTTCATTATAGTGCACAGTATATGTATTTTAAAATATTTTACTTCAAACTGACTGGTCTATTGAGAGCGAAATAAAACGAAAACTGTTACAATGCCATAAATTATCACAGAATACCTTATCAGTACAATCGTCTGGTGAATGCTCAGTTCTCAGCTCATTCATCAAGTCCATTCGCAATCGCTTACATCGAGTTTCTTCAGAAACATGTTCACTGACTATCTGCGAATGCGATACATCAGCTTTAGACATGGTGAATCCACGGACCAGTGGCACAACCAAGGGGGGGGGGAATCATCAATACATAATTAATGTTATAAAGTTACAAAAAAGACTGCCCAACTGTCTTTTTTCATAATGTGAGGCCCCCCCCCCAGCATTTTTTGCTGGTTGCGCCACTGCCACGGGCCATTGCTGACTGTATTGCGTTCTCCAGAATTGTGGTTGCTTCTGACCGTGGAATCAATGATTTGAAATTTGGATCAAGCAGCTGATGCAGCTTAATGTGATCATTTACAGGAAATCGATGGTCAAGCTGGTTGAGAGCTGACAGCTTGATAATTCATATTTTGTCATCATCATCAAACTTTCTTAAAAGACAACTCTCAACACTTCCTGGAGTAGCGGTTCCTGGATATTTTTTTTTTCTGTTTATATAAGGTTATAAGTGTACTGTGTACACATGCATAGCCTAATAATAAATTATTATTTTTTTTTTATTTTTGAAAGTTTTTTTTCTAAAATTTGGCGCCCCTAGCAATGTGGCGCCCACAGGTAGCTGCCTATGTCGACTATGCCTAGAGCCGGACCTGCATCTTCTGTTACTTTGTAAGTTTAAATTACAGTAGGTCAGCCCATAGTCTCGATAGTTGAACATTTCCTGATAATTTAAATAAAGTACATTGCCCGGTCACTGAAGTGATGGGAGTAGGAAAATAACTATAAAATCTACAACTAGGTCATATCACCGAAACGTACCAGTGGAAACAACGTTCACAATAGGCTCTGATTTATTTACAATATTGAGTAATGAAAGTATGGAAATATAGTAAAAGGGGTCATCTGTATAAAATGTATTTAGTAGAATGAATTGTGGTCCAGACTCAACCAACCCGTTCCAGATAAGGTACCACGCCTTAGTCGTCCGAATTACGCAACATAGTAGATACTTTAAGATGTCGCACCCAGCCACCTTCAACCACAGTATAATTTTATTTAGCAGAAATAACTAAGAGCTATTATGTATTTTAGATCTAAATTGTTCTATCCTGTATATTGTTGTAAACTTAGCAAAAAGCAAAGAGCGCTTTTAAAGGCTATTTATATATTAAAATAAAGATAGCGTCTTGTGTGCTCTGTAAACACCCGTCTTGAGCTAGTTCTTCATTAGTCTATCACGAGGATGTTTACATATAAATATTTCACCTCTCACATTCATTTTGGGACCAAGACAAAGACCACTAGCCTACATTGTCTATCTGTTAGCTAGTAACAACAATAAACATCTAACACTAAGTGTTTCAGCCGATATGTGTGTCTTAATACAATTGTATGGGTCAGCCAAATTCGCCCCATTATCCAGTCATGTCTTTTGTAGACAACAACAGATCATCCACGGAATGACTGCGTTATGTATCTACTAGACTAAAGGAAGAAATGTCTACGTTATAGATCTAGTGTAATGGATGGAAAGCGTAATGCATGCCAGAACGAATACCCTTACCGGCTGTAACTGGCTCCCAAGAAGAGCCATATTTGTGGCTATGTTAATTAAGTTTGGATAAATTATCTCTTTTAAGCACGTTTAGCTTAACACTATTGCCAGTCCGGGTGTATATATTCCTCGTTTCTGTTATTTTATTTTTCAATCATTAATGTCTTTTTTTTTAATTTAACACCAAACTGTGTTAGTGTAGAATTTTATTTTACAAAAGTTGTAGGAGACGACTGAAATCTGACAATGATAAGTAAATAATTTAATGATTATTTTCCTTTGATTGTCAAATTATTTTGCGTAATATTTTTTTAATATAGCGTTTTTCCCTCAAAATTCAAAAAACATAAAGTTTAATTTATTGTTTGTTAATTCTATATAGAAATTTTGTTTATTATAACTGAACTGACCAATGTACATTCACATTTGTTCAGTTTTACACTGTCTGCTAAAATTCAGTCGATCGGGTGCCTATTTACGATATGTATTTGTATATATTATGTTTTTGGACTATAGTTGTTTATTTTTGCACGGTCTAATGAGCAGCGCCGTGGCTGGGTAAGGCATTCAGGTTTGGTGGGGCGGGGGGAGATGGTGAAAGTGTCACGTGTTATACGTTGATAAACATGGCTGATCTAACACGAAAACTTTTACATGGGGAGGAGGGTTCTCCAAAGGATATATTCTTCAATCAAGACGGTCAAAGCGATTTTAAAACAAGACAATTTTGGGTTAGAAGAATTGAACGTAGATGTTGTCTTAAATCATTTGAGGCTGTAGACGCAGAAGTAAATGGCGAGAGACTAAATAAAGAGATATACTAAGGACTTTAAAGTTAGTGTGAGATGCTGCGTTCAACCACAGTATAATTTTATTTAGCAGATATTAGAGCTATTTTTTTCTAAATTGTATATTGTTGTAAATATAGCAAACAGCAAAGATCGCTTTTAAGAGCTATTTGTAAATTAAAATAAAGATAGCGTCTCGTGTGCTCAGCATAAACCCGACTTGAGCTAGTTCTTCATTAGTCTATCACGAGTATGTTTACAAATAAATATTTGACCTCTCGCATTCAGTTTGGGACCAAGACAAAGGACATTAAATTGTCTATCTGGTAACTTGTGGCAGCAATAAACATCTAACATTATGAGTTGAAGCCGGTATGTGTGTCTGAATACCAGTGTATGGGGTCAGCCATATTCGCCCAATTATCCAGTCATGTCTTTTGTAGATCATCCACGAAATGTCTACGTCAAAAATCTAGACCTATAGGTGGAATGTCTACTTTATAGATCTAGACTAATGGATGGAGAGCGTACTGCATGCAAGAGCGAATACCCTTACCGACCGAAATATTTCTAATCAATACATTATTTAATAGTTTTTTTTTTTATTTATTTGCTTTCCTAGATAAATTTTAGAAATAATATTTTAAATCATTATCTTTAGATCTTGATTAGTAAGAGTTGATGGTCTTGGTATAAGATTGTGAGAATTGCTGGTCTTGTGTATATTCTGAGACTGCAGTATAATCATAAACATAGCAAAATGAGGATCTCACAGCCGCAGGAGGCTGTACATAGAGTTTTACGGCTTACAAAAATTAGCCATTTTTTGTGCCTATGTTAATGACATTTCGATAAATTATCTCTTTTAAGTATTATTAAATACTTTTAGCCAGTACGTGTGTATAAATTCTTCGTTACTTTTGTTTTATAATCATTAATGTTTTTTTTTTTTTTTTGCTTAACCAAAAGTTGTAGGAGACAACTGAAATCTGACTATGACAAGTAAATAATTCAATAATTATTTCCCTTTGATTGTCTAATTATTTTCCGTAATTTTTTTTGTAATATATACTTTCTTTCTCTCAAAATTATTAAACCATATATTTTAATTTATTGTTAGTTGATTCATAAGATAAATATTGTTAATTATTACTGAACTAACCAATGTACATTCATATATGTTCAGTTTTACACTATCTGCTAAAGTTCTGTCGATCAGACCTAATTTAGACATACAATTGTTATTAAAATAACTTAATTTTCTTGTTATTTTCCTTTATGACGTATCGGTATATCTATTTACTGTAAATATATACAAACTAATTTAATAAATAAATCTACAAAAAAATGATGTGACAGGAAATACAGAAAAAATAAACAATAGGCTAATATTTTCCAAGTGAATGTTTTATTGAAAGTTCAAAATATTTGAGTTCAGACACGCTAATGTACAGAAGATAAACAACACTAGAATAAATACATATATTGATGGCAATAATAATAAAACAACAAATGTTTATGTTGATGTCATAATATGATAGAATGACATACACATAAAATACAACACCGTCATATTGTTTGTTTACAAACAACTCACCAGACATTACCAGTCCCGCTGATATTAAGTTTAGAATTTAAACTTCCACAGTGGACAGGCTGATACAACCACCCACCACTATCATACCCCACAAAATGAACTGAGGCTCCACTACTACCTGGACATGTACATGTTGTGTAGGTAAATTTATTTAAATCATCACCCACCTTATATCTGTCCACCCAATGACCAACACTGACCTGTTTACTACATCCATGAGGATGTGACACTATAAAAGTCAACTTGTCGACATCATGAGATTCTTTGTATTTGTTGTGGACTTTAATCCAGACATCACGATAATGTCTCCTCAACATGTTCAGTTTATCTCCAAGATTTTTGTCACATGTCACACATGTCAACCAACACACATCTCTCTCAATATTTGCATCAACAACACTGACCTTATCAACACTGACCACTGGACTGTCTACTCTATCATAAAACAATCTTAAGGACGTGTGGCTGTCCTCAATGTCATCAAACACCACATGTGTGGCTGTGTTCACAAAAAACTCCCACCACACGTGGCTGGCTGTGTCTGAATGTTGACATTGTTTACACCAACATGTTGTGTAGTTCTCCCAATGTTTACCTCCATATTGATCTCGAACTCCATCTGTAAACTTTTCTACTCCACTCACCCACCCACTTCCTGTTCTCAAGTTTGTTTTGTCTCTCATTTTGTAAAATGGATATGAAACTTTTGTCTTTGGCCAAAACTCTGGTCTGTGTGGACTGGTCATTTTAACATCAACTCTGACTGTCAAGTCAGCTATAACTTTGATCAGTTCATACAAATCATTGTCACGATGACCTTCAGGTAGATGGTTTAATGTGAATGTATTAACAGGTATAAACTCTGTGTGACCTGGATTCTTCTCACAGCCAATAAGATATTTGTGTAGATCGGCTTCTCCACCTTCTGACACCTGAGTTTCATGATCACCTGGAACAGAAAAATAAACTCACAATTGTGAAATATTAGTTATTTCAGCATGCTGAACACATATTATGTCTGTTATATTATCACAATGTATACAATATTAATAAATTGTGTTTGATTTTACCATGAAGTTGATTGTCCATTGTCTGAGTTTCACTGTCCACAAACTGACTTTAGATCTCAGCTATAATTCAACTTTAAATCTGAAATAAACAAATAAATATTTCATATACATAATATTATAGTTACAACTGAAAATATTCCAACTCAGGCTAGTTAAACTAAATAAATATATCTCAATATATAGTTTAATTAATTATTTAAATGAAAACTTCTCCTTCCAACAATGTAGAAATCAAGACACAATTCTTGTAATAAAAACTTCTCCTTCAAACAATGTAGAAATCAAGACACAATTCTTGTAATAAAAACTTCTCCTTCAAACAATGTAGAAATCAAGACACAATTATTGTAATAAAAACTTCTCCTTCCAACATTGTAGAAATCAAGACACAATTCTTGTAATAAAAACTTCTCCTTCCAACAATGTAGAAATCAAGACACAATTCCTGTAATAAAAACACCAGAAAAAAACAACCTTTATTTTGGTTTTGTAATTTAATTTTTCCACCTTCTGACATCTGATTTTTTTTTATGCCTGGAAATGTGTAAAATAACGATAAAACACAAAATATATTTGAGTTTTATTTGAAAAGAAATCAGAATACACAATTAAAATGTTATGTTTTATGTTACACAAATGACAAATATTTGTTAACAAAATTTATTTTACCTCTTTGGGTATCTTTAGTTTGCTCAGTTACACTGTATGCAAATAGATTTGTTAACTAAAAAACATATGAATATCAGGTTTTAAGTCTACTTGTACACATTTTTTTCATTAGCTTATATATATATATATATATATATATATATATATATATATATATATATATATATATATATATATATATTAGGGTGCCAATCATTTCTTTTTAAAGTTTAAGTGCCAACATTGTTTTTATGTCCCTTTTAATATCAGAATAAATCACAGCAAATATGAATTAAATCAGACTCAATTTGGAAAATTCGTAAAATTTTAAAAGAAAAAAATATCAATATGTAACTGTCATAGATGATTATCAAATACCTAATATATGAAAAAAACATAAAATGTAGCTACTTAAACAGTTGTTGTTTATTTAATCCATGAAACTGTTCGAAAACTTATAGTATCAACGAAAATTATTTGTTCATTTTCCAAGATTATGTCGTTTCTCAAGAACACCAGAAACCGTTGATTTGTTTGCATTTGGAAATTCTTGACGATGCTTTTCCACTACTTGTAGCAAAAATTATTTTTGTTCCTTTGATTAATTATTATGCCGTTTAATGTCTGGATTAATGCAACTCCTCTTTCGGCCACATCGTTAACAACAGTTAAGCTTGACACTTTTTTATATGCCTCAATAAATCCTTTGCTGTTTTCCCATGTGTTTGGATTATCAGTAATAAATTCCTAACATATATCAATGCTTTGAGTAATTTCATTGTGTTCTTTGACACAAAATCTGGCAATTGCCTTTGTTGTATAGTTGAAAGTTTAATTTTAATACGGCGAGGTGGATCATTTGTTCCATTGGTTTTCAAAGCTTCTACCATTGCTGCTTTTATTTCGGAAGGTACAGTGGAGTCAAAATACGCAAGCCCAACCAATGTTTCACTTAGGTACCACAAGTGACCAGAGAATGACTTGATTTGCAGCATTAGAACAATAGTGTTGACTTTCTTGTAGGAATCCAATTTACGCAAAAGGTTGAGATCATTTAGAGGCGCCGATATTGCATGTGCACAAGTTTACCTTGCCTTTAAATAAACCTTAATCACAAATATATGGAAATCTCGAAGACTTGATAATTCACGAGATCGGAACAAAAAATTGTAATTGAGTAGATGAGTTTTGACATCCATCTTTCTCTGTGATATGCTCCTGGTGAATGAATATGGACATCATTGATGCCTGCCCTAAAAAAAAAAATCGAAAGTTGTAACAACTCCTTGTTGTCATCTCTGGGCTGGAACTTGGAAAGCTGGATCAAGAGCAAAATCATTCAACTCGTTTTTCATTGTGTCTAATGCTGATCCTACTATGACATATTTGACCCTACTTTCATATTCTTCTTTAGCAATTAAATTTCACTTGGCTGCAAATCTCTGAAATAAATTAATATATGGACCATTAGATGCTCTGGCTCCCATGAGTGTATCAAACACGTTTTCAACAATTAACTCATGAATATGTTGTCTGCAGGCTAAACATAATAGACTTTTGTTCAGTCCCTGTTCCAACAGATACATGCACCAGAGATTCGACCTGTGTTACTTGATGTTGTGTCAAACGAAATGAGCTGAATACCAGTCTCTAAATTTCACTCCTGTATCAAATCGAAAACAGCTTTAGCCTGTACTTCTCCCTTCCACTTGTCAGTTGAGGAACGCCTAGAAGCTTCATGATTTCATTTCCAGACACAAGTACCGCCAGATGATCCACTGATTCTTTAGACATTAAAGCAGGTAACATCTTGCAATCCCAGTGTATGGTCAGAGCTGTATCGGAGCTATAATAAAAAGTAACTGTGAGTGAACGTAAAATTAATTTTATGGCAAGATATTGTTTTAATCAATGATTGGCTGCACTATTTTAAAGTTGAGGTGCACAATAGTTGTCTGAATAATAAGCACTACACAATAGACACAATTATATATAATAATGGTTAGGATATTTTGTATATTATGTATTAATTATATCACGTACCAATAATGCAACATAAATCCTAAAAAACTAACTTCTATTTTTGTAAAAATGTATGACTTATTTGTAATCTCCATATAATTCTCTTCTTCGCCCAACCTTGCGAGACAACGGCGGCCTGCGAGAATTCCCGAATAAGTCACAGAAATCAAGAGGCGGTCAGCAGTTATATAGATTTATCGCGTTTGTAGAACTCCCGAATATGTCACAGATAACAAGACGCGTTCAACAAATTTCGACAACTCGCGTTGTTTCCTGATTTCTTTTATATAACCCGAATATTTAAATTTCTCAATAATCCCCAATCGCGGTAAATTCTTTAGCCGTTTAACCGCGGAAAATGATTTACGTAAAATATAATCTGTCAACTGATTATTGACAAAAATAAATAATAATAACTTATTTAATAATACAATTATATTTGAAGAATATAGTAATAAAGAAATAATTTCCAAATTTAGAATTCAAAAAATGGTGTATAAATATAGATAAGACGTAAAAATGCTATTGCTGGGCCCAGTGCTAACGTTAGGCTACAAAGTGGGCCAAGAGAACACATTCAACGCTGAAGTGTATATGGTAAAATATTAGATATAGTGAAATCTTTTGTTTTGATTTCTTATTGTTTCTGTTTTGGGGAAAATCCCGATTAAGTAATTTATAAATATGTGTGCAGCATTACAAACAAACAAATATTGACTGTTTCAGAATATGTACGCATTACAAAAATAATATTAACTAACATCTATCTGTACTGAATAGTGTAGGATGAAGGTTATATTAAAAGAATCTTAAGCTGTGTTTAACAAGTCTAAAAAAATACACAAAACTGATAATATGGAGACTGGCATGGCATGAATGAAAAAAATGTTACATCAAAATAACACTATAGTGTGCAGGGGGAAGGGATGGATTGACGCAGAAGCAAAATGAACACCAAAAAAAAAAAAAAGTAATGCAAATTAAAACCCCAACCCCCGGATATATGTGTGTTAGTATCTGAATAAAAAAATCGTGATCTTGAAAAAAGGCATTAAAATATATATAACCAATAAAGAGAGCATTAAGACTAGCAGCTCATCGACAATCAAGTCATCCAAAGAATGAACAAAATATTTGTGAACAATAAAAAAAAAAAAAACAAGTTGCTGGAAGGTACCAGATAGTGACCATAAAGTCTGCAAATGATAGGTCAAAGTTCAACTTTGCATAGTATGTATTTTCTCCGAATATGTCAGCCTGTTATTTTGTTTGATTGCGTATTTAAACAAAAAAATAATTACAATAATTATATTGATTGTTAATGCGGCTTAGGTTACGCGGCGGGACGACTATGTTTTATTAAAATGCTGGCTGCCATCTATTTACGCACATACTACCATAGTATAAATTTAATCCAACGTTCTCACTCGATGTCTATTAGAACTGTTTCAATAGCTTCGTCCTTATAATTTATAAATGACAAAAATTCCCCACGTTGAGTTAGGTCAAGTTTGAAAATTTTTACATAATTGTCTGGAAATTCCGCTTCATAAAAAACTGTTTAAGTGTACCAGGAAGTTGGGTATAGTCTGTCAGGCGTGTCTATAATCTTTCTGACGTGGGTTTCACTGAATAGTTTCACACTTCAATGACGCTCCTGTAAATAAAATTACTTTCTAAATATAAACTTAACGTGATAGTTAAAATGTAAAGTCCTCAACAAACTATTTCTGCAATATGTTTTTATTAAGTTCACATCAATGATAGATAATGATGAGAAAGAAAGCAATAATTTATTAATGAATTGAAAAAGTTTATTCTAAAATAGTTTCAGCGATAAAGTTTTATGGTGACAGTTTAAAAAAAAAAATTAACATCTTTAACCCAAACGTTCTCAGCCTATGTGTTTTATACACAATTGTTCCATCTTCTATGTGTTTTATACACCATTGTTTACACATCTATGTGTTTTATACACAATTGTTCACTCTTCTATGTGTTTTATACACAATTGTTCACTCTTCTTTGTGTGTTATACACTATTGTTCATTCTTCACACGTAAAATGTCCCGCTTCAGTGAATATTGAAAAAAATACATCAAAACTGCGTATTTTTAATTGTTTACAAAGAAAGTAGTGAATAATAAGATGAACAACCTCATTGGTAGTCAAAGTAAACTCATTGAAGAGCAACATATTGTTTTATTAATATTGGGAGGTTTCAATGTTTGTTCATTACATTACATTTGGTAAATTAGATTATGAAGATTTGTTTTTATGTTAAATTTGGGAGGGAGGAATTTTATTTTGTTTATATTTTTTTACAAGTTTGTATTTTAGGAGGAAGTAAAATATTGACGTAATTTTATTAGGAAAACACCGAAATTTGACACTTATTAAAAGCTAGAGGTTCGTAAAAAATGGTGAAATTGTGTTATGTAAATTGATGGACAAGACCTTAATTGGAAATTGAGTAACGAAAATAAATGTCAAATTTAGCACTGCCAAAGAATTTCAATTAAATATTTATGGTTGGCCAAACCCGCTATATATATATGAACATCTGATATAGTTAAGTGGTTTATCTTTATTTTAGTTTCTTTGTTCACTTTTTCTCATGCATGTCCTGTAACCTATTGAGATGACATGTGTGAAATGTTTTATTTGCTTCACTGATGTTGATACACCAGGTACATAACATATTTAAAAGAAGTAAAAAATGCATCAGCGCATTAATTCTTAGAACATGCCTAACAACAATGTGTGTGCGGGGTGGGGGTAGGGGTAGCGTGTGTGTGTGTGTGGTAAAATATAGTTCCTACTACAGTCAGGCCTGTTATGCCCGTTACACATCTTTCACCAATCTTTGTATGAACAGTGGCGGAGAATACTGGTTGAAAGAGTGAGACCCACTGAAGATACTATAAAATGTGTGTGTGTGTGGGGGGGGGGAGATGGGTTCAGAAAGTTTACCGTTTAAGGAGCCCTGATGTTTAGGGGGTGGGGCCCATAGCTTTCAAAATTGATTATCATTATTTATAACTTATAGGTAGTGTGTGTGTGATGGGGGGGAGAGCTCTGTATTTGGTTTTGTTTGCTATTAGCCTATACACTGAACAGTGGCGTAGCGAGCTTAACTCGCGCCCGGGGCACAATACCTTTTTGGCGCCCCCTATTCGTAAACCATATAATATTATATGTAAAATATACCATTTTGGCGCCCCTGAACCTCGGCGCCCGGGGACATATGTACCCCCGCCCCCCAGCTACGCCTCTGAAACTGAATGCATATAACTGGCATAATTCCCCAAATTACAATTAACATAAAGTGCACAATGATTGTCATAAGTTTTTATTTTATTGTTAACGATTTTTTTTTTATTTATACTTCTAAGTTATTGGATTTAATGTGAGACCCTGAGCATAGATAAGTTTGTTTATTTATTTTGTATATTTGTTTATTTAAATTTTGTTTAAAATGTATAATTGTTTATTTAAATGTTTTTTTAAAATGTATGTTTTGTTTATTTAAATATTTGTTTATTTAAATGTTTTTTTTTTTAAATTTATATTTTGTTTATTTAAATGTTTGTTTAAAATTTATATTTTGTTTATTTAAATGTTTGTTTAAAATTGATGTTTTGTTTGTTTTAAATTGATAATGCGGTGTATGCTACGCCGCGGGACGACTAGTTTCTTTTAAAAGGTCAACTTCAGGTAACTTATCATAGAAAAAAATGAGAGCGATCAACATCTGGTCAGTGTGTGATATGTTAGTGTGCTGTCAAACAAAATTCCAAAATACTTTGCAGACTTTATATCCCTATAGGATGTCTTCAAACGATGTGCCTTGACCATGGATGGATAATGTCTAGTGAATATTTTTTTTTAATTAAACATAATTCACAGGTCCACTATAAACAAATTCTATTTAGCACAAGAGCTGCTCACATAATTCTATTCAATCTAGTCCTTTTTTTTTTAGTCGCATTGTTTTGTTTCCATTTTTATTATTTAATCACTGGTTGAGGTCAAGTTTCGCTAATGTACTTCTTATCCTGTGTCAATAGAATGCATAATCGAAAGATTATCTCAAAGTTGACCTCACCCATTGTAAATGAAAATGTAGCAGATAAATGATGTTTATCATATAATTGTTAAGTCTAATTTTTGCAATTTTTTTTTTCAATTTCAATTGAATAACTTTTTTTAAAAGAATAACTTTGACAACTGTTGACAATTAGTTATTCTACTATTAAATACATATAATAATATGATAGTTCTTTTAATATTTATACTTTAAAGCAGTTAAATAGTTAAGTTCGTTTTAAGTTTTCGATTAAATTTTAATTAGTTGTTAATATTTTTTTTTAAAGTGTGACGTTCTTTGGGGGGGGGGGGGGGGTCCCGAGATTTGTGAAACTTTGTGACAGGGGAAAGGGGGGGGGGTTCAAACATGGTAAAAATAGCGTGACGTACTTTATGGACGGCTCCTTAACGTATATAAAAAAGATCATACAACCATAGCCGTTCCTAGATTATCTGCAGCACAAGGCGATAATAATATTATAATCCTAAGCTACGTTTATTTACTATTCTGCCGTATCGATACGATTGAATTTGTTAATGGAAAACGGAAATGTTCAAAATAATTATAATTAGACTATAGAAGGTCCCATTGCCCCCCCCCCACCAAATTAGGAACAGACTGTTCTTGACTAAACATTAAATTACTCATTACATTGTATTTGGTACACGGACTCTTTGCTATAAACAGACTGTTCTTGACTAAACATTAAATTACTCATTACATTGTATTTGGTACACGGACTCTTTGCTATAAACAGACTGTTCTTGACTAAACATTAAATTACTCATTACATTGTATTTGGTACACGGACTCTTTGCTATAAACAGACTGTTCTTGACTAAACATTAAATTACTCATTACATTGTATTTGGTACACGGACTCTTTGCTATAAACAGACTGTTCTTGACTAAACATTAAATTACTCATTACATTGTATTTGGTACACGGACTCTTTGCTATAAACAGACTGTTCTTGACTAAACATTAAATTACTCATTACATTGTATTTGGTACACGGACTCTTTGCTATAAACAGACTGTTCTTGTCTAAACATTAAATTACTCATTACATTGTATTTGGTACACGGACTCTTTGCTATAAACAGACTGTTCTTGTCTAAACATTAAATTACTTATTACATTGTATTTGGTACACGGACTCTTTGCTATAAACAGACTGTTCTTGTCTAAACATTAAATTACTTATTACATTGTATTTGGTACACCGACTCTTTGCTATAAACAGACTGTTCTTGTCTAAACATTAAATTACTTATTACATTGTATTTGGTACACGGACTCTTTGCTATAAACAGACTGTTCTTGTCTAAACATTAAATTACTTATTACATTGTATTTGGTACACGGACTCTTTGCTATAAACAGACTGTTCTTGTCTAAACATTAAATTACTCATTACATTGTATTTGGTACACGGACCAGTTACACTTAGTGACCCTTATAAAACTGGAAACAGGCAAATACCCATATGATAAACAAAAATTAGATTTAAATTTATAGTGACTTAGATCTCACACCCTTAAAGAAAAACAAAAAAGGGAAGACCATATAAATTATCTATTTAACTCAAATGATATATGTATATAATGGATGTCTTCACTGAATCATGGGAAGACAATACACATTATCTATTTAACTCAAATGATATGTGTATATAATGGATGTCTTCACTGAATCATGGGAAGACAACACACATTATCTATTTAACTCAAATGATATGTGTATATAATGGTTGTCTTTACTGAATCATGGGAAGACAATACACATTATCTATGTAACTCAAATGATAAATGTATATAATGGATGTCTTCACTGAATCATGGGAAGACAATACACATTATCTATGTAACTCAAATGATATATGTATATAACGGATGTCTTCACTGAATCATGGGAAGACAATACACATTATCTATGTAACTCAAATGATATGTGTATATAATGGATGTATTCAATGAATTATGGGAAGACCATACACATTATATATGTAACTCAAATGATAAATGTATATAATGGATGTCTTCACTATATCTCTCATGACAATGTATTCAAGATCTAGGTTTTTTGGTAGATCTTACTGGTAGTGAGTTTCAATTATCAGAAAAAATAAAGTCTACTTTGTTTGAAACACTAAAGACATTACCTTTAACATTTAACAATGACTTTTTTCTATCTGCTACAGTTTACAAAGCGCCGCTACTATTTGATATGTACTATTGCTCCATCTATCTCAAGGCAGCAAATGCAACATACCAAAAGGCTGGCATGAGAAAACAGAAGGCCTAAACTACGACAAAGAAGGACATAAGTTCTGGGGCATAGCCAAGTGCCTAAACCAAGAGGAAAACAGGGCAGCCCCAATTGTTTTAGAAACAGACAATAAGGAATTGACGGGCAAAGAAGCTGCTCAAGAACTTATGACCAACTTCAAAAACGCAGGATCAATAAATATCAGCAAAGAACGGTCCAAAGAAGTCAACGATGAGATCCTCAGAAATGAACAATCTGACCCACCACCCCGACATGAGTGCATGACTAAATCGCTCACGAAAAAAGAACTTGAAGATGCCCTAAAAACCCTGAAACCAAAACAGGCCCCAGGCCTAGACAAAATCACAAATGCCATGCTTATCCACTTAGGCCCAAAAACCAAAAAGAAACTATTACAGCTATTTAACACCAGCTGGAAATAGGGGAAAATTCCAACCATCTGGAAAAAAGCTGTCATGGTACCCATCCATAAAAAAGGGAACCCCCCGAACAAAGCAGACAGCTACCGACCTATAAGCCTAACAAGCTGTGTATGCAAATTAATAGAAAAAATTATTAACAAAACGCTATCCTGGTTTCTAGAAACTAATAGTCTACTAACCCAGGAACAAGGAGGTTTCAGAAGGTACAGATCTACAGAAGACCAAATAGCCTTCATCACACAAGAGATAGAAGACGGATTCCAAGAAAAGAAACACACAACCATAGTATGGGTGGACCTGGAAAAGGCTTTTGATAAAGTGTGGGAGGAAGGGCTAATTCTACAATTAATACAAAATAATATCTCCAACAGGATGCTCAACTGGATAAAAGAATATGTGTCGAACTGAAAAGCCACTGTCCGCTTGCATGGATACAGAAGCAACACTGAACTCTTAAAAAACGGCGTTCCCCAGGGAGGGGTTCTGATTTATATAAACGACATAAAAGAAACCTTGCCCAGAAAAGTAAAATGCAGTATGCATGCAGATGACGTTGCCCTAATAAGTACTGAAGAATCCGTTGGAACATCTAAATTTAGACTTCAAGACTCACTAAAACAACTAGAAAAATGGACAGAGAGCTGGGGAATGAAAGTCAACGAAAACAAAACTCAATACACATTCTTTACACTTTCAACAAAGCAAAAACAGATAAAGCTTACCTTAAAAAATTCTCCAGTTGAAATAAACAAATACTTAGGTGTCACCTTCGACCCTAGACTCACATGGTCTAAACAAATAGAATTAGCTCAGTCCAAAGGGATAAAACGCATAAATCTAATGAAGAAACTAGCTGGCACAGACTGGGGAGCGAACATGTCTGTTCTAAAAAAACCTACACCAGCTACGTAAGACCCAGCCTGGAGTATGGAGCCACTGCCTGGGGAACAGCAGCCAAAACAAGTCTTAAAAAACTGGACAAAGTTCAAAACATTGGGCTACGAATTATGACAGGAGGTATGAGGTCAACGCCAATCACAACCATGGAAAGTATAACATCTCTACAAACTACTGAAGAAAGAAGGGAAAACAAAATACTATCTCAATACACAAAAATTGTAACACTGGAAAACCACCCGCTTAACAAGAGAGTACAAAAGTCTAACTCTACTCAAAGATTGCAAAGATCAAAGTTCATTACAGCAGCTAGAAAATTAAAACAAAAATACAACCTGGATACAGTCTCCCTAAATAAAACAAAACCTTACAGCGACTTGCCCCCTTGGGACTCCTTCCGTCCAATAACCACGAGAGACTCCCTAGCTGGAGTAAAGAAAAAATCTAAATATGATACTAACACTCTCTCTGCAACGGCAATGAATGAAATAAACAAACTCTACCCCAGTGCTCTATGGATAAGAGCATTCACAGATGGTTCCTCGCAAACAAACTGCCAAAATGGAGGTGCTGGAATTTATATAGAATGGCCAAATGGAGAAATAATAAAACATAGTATGCCCACTGGGAAAACTTCAGACTCTTTCAAAGCCGAAAAAGAAGCAATTGAAGAAGCTGTCAACATACTCACAAACTCCTCACCAAACAGCAACATAGTCATACTCACAGATGCCAAAAAAATTATACAGTCTCTGCAGGATCCTCACTACACCCAATTAACCCAGCTAAGAACAGCTCTACATAAATTGACCCAAAACACAAAGGAAACAGTTCTGCAATGGATACCAGGACAAACCAAGGTAGATGGCAATGAGATTGCTGACCAATTGGCAAAATCTGGCAGCAAAGAAATACAGGTGGATGTCCCTCTGGATGCGGAAGAAATGAAGGGCTGTATAGGTGAACGGATCCAGTAGGAATGGATGAGGAATCACTCAGATCATGACAAAAACGACCCCCATTATAATCTTCCCAGACAAGCTCAAAATATTATCTTCAGACTCAGAACTGGGCACAACAGACTAAGACAACACATGTTCCGAAGGCTAGGAATTGGAAACAGTGAGAACTGCCCATGTGGGATGTCTCCAGAGAATGCAGAACATTTTCTCCAAACATGCCCTTTACATGACACAGCTCGCAACAGGTTCTGGCCACAGATGACCTCCTTCAATCAAAAACTTTATGGGAGCTAGACGGACCTGGATGCCACCGTGCAGTTCATCATAACTATAGGCCTGGTCGTTTGAAATCCTCCATAATCATATATCGAGAACAAAGAAGAAGGAGAAGAAGTTCCATCTATCCATCTATGTTATATACAAGAATTATCCAAAAAATAGAGCAGACAGTACAAAGAATCATCCAGAAATTTTAACTTTAAATACTTATATTAATGAAAATGAATAGATACATATCCATTAAACAGTCTACAATATGCCCTAAAGAACACATAGCATTTCTGGAGTCACAGTGTAATTTAATATAACGGAAATTTACGTACATCAAGATCACCGAAGAATGAACGATACCCAAACAAATGACTCCAATACTAAATGAATTACTGTAGTAGGCTATGAAATGACAGCTATAGGCTAGTGAGTGTGATCAGATGGCCTCTTTAGATAGTAATTATAATGAACCCAACACATTCCTGCTGAAGCCCCGTGGTCCTGTGTCTATTAGCCCCATACATATTTTTAGAGAAATTAGAGAAATTAAGTTAAACTGGTTTTCACTACACACAACTACAAAAGTTTGTTCTAAAGTTTACTTAACGGTGAACGTTCAAGTAACACACACTAATTAAAAGTAAAGTTTGAAGAAATTATACTTCTTGCTGTGTAAAGACCACTGTGTACAGTAATAATAATATTACAAAATCCATGACTAAATTTAAGTAAAAACAGATAACTATTTGAATAGTTCATTGTGGATCTGAACCATAATCAAAATTTAGCAAACTGGAAGCAACATTATAAACGATGTTCAACTTAATGGTATAGATACTACTGGATTGGTCGACACCGAAAACTCTGTAACTCGTGGTAATGTATGAACTTCAATGAGATTATGTCCAGAAAGCTTCCACGCATTTATTCTTGTCATGGAGACCAATATACTAATGAGGAATCAACGAGCCTTTGGGCTGTGTTTTATATAAGACAATTTGAGGTCAGAAGCATTGAGCGTAGAAGCAGTCTTATTTCATTTCAGGCTGTAGACGCAGAAGTAATTGGGGAGAGACTAAATAGAAAAAAAATATACTAATAACTTAAAAGATGGGCTTCGTGGGCCCTTAAAAATTAGAGGACCCTGGGCCTTAATTCCAGCTCTGGATGAAGTTAAAAGAGTTTATAAATATTACAATTTTTATCTAATGACTGTCCTGGATGAGTGCCAGTTATAAGAGTTTATAAAGATTACAATGTTTATTTAATGACGGTCCTGGATTAGTTCCAGTTATAAGAGTTTATAAAGATTACAATGTTTATTTAATGACGGTCCTGGATGAGTTCCAGTTATAAGAGTTTATAAAGATTACAATGTTTATTTAATGACGGTCCTGGATTAGTTCCAGTTATAAGAGTTTATAAAGATTACAATGTTTATTTAATGACGGTCCTGGATGAGTTCCAGTTATAAGAGTTTATAAAGATTACAATGTTTATTTAATGACGGTCCTGGATGAGTTCCAGTTATAAGAGTTTATAAAGATTACAATGTTTATTGAATGACGGTCCTGAATGTGTTCCAGTTATAAGAGTTTATAAAGATTACAATGTTTATTTAATGACGGTCCTGGATGAGTTCCAGTTATAAGAGTTTATAAAGATTACAATGTTTATTTAATGACGGTCCTGAATGTGTTCCAGTTATAAGAGTTTATAAAGATTACAATGTTTATTTAATGACGGTCCTGGATGAATTCCAGTTATAAGAGTTTATAAAGATTACAATGTTTATTTAATGACGGTCCTGGATGAGTGCCAGTTATAAGAGTTTATAAAGATTACATTGTTTATTTAATGACGGTCCTGGATGAGTTCCAGTTATAAGAGTTTATAAAGATTACAATGTTTATTTAATGACGGTCCTGGATTAGTTCCAGTTATAAGAGTTTATAAAGATTACAATGTTTATTTAATGACGGTCCTGGATGAGTTCCAGTTATAAGAGTTTATAAAGATTACAATGTTTATTTAATAACGGTCCTGGAGGAGTTCCAGTTATAAGAATTTATAAAGATTACAATGTTTATTTAATGACGGTCCTGGATGAGCTCCAGTTATAAGAGTTTATAAAGATTACAATGTTTATTTAATGACGGTCCTGGATGAGTTCCAGTTATAAGAGTTTATAAAGATTACAATGTTTATTTAATGACGGTCCTGGATGAGCTCCAGTTATAAGAGTTTATAAAGATTACAATGTTTATTTAATGACGGTCCTGGATGAGTTCCAGTTATAAGAGTTTATAAAGATTACAATGATTATTTAATGACGGTCCTGAATGTGTTCCAGTTTTAAGAGTTTATAAAGATTACAAAATAAAGAAGTTAGACCTGCCCCCATCACAATGTCATCATTAGGTCGTTGATTAAACAGATGGTCATTGTGTCCAGTGTGTTTAAATCATGGATGGACAGCCATTAAAAGTTAGTGGAGTAACTGAAAGTTATTAGAGTAATTGAAAGCTAGTGAAGCAATTGAAAGTTAGTGGAGTAATTGAAAGCTAGTGAAGTAATTGAAAGTTAGTGGAGTAATTGAAAACAAGTAGAGTTATTGAACGATGAATATGATTATGCTAGATGGGGAAATTATTGTGTGATGTAGGACTTTCTTGATAAAACAGTGTACCATAAGACTGGTAGGACATGACCAATGTTAAAAGAGATAGACTAGTGAGGTAAATAGAAAAAAAGAGTTAGAGGCTATGATATATTAAATTGTCATGTTTATAATTTATATTTTTTTTTTAAATAAACGCTTGATTTTGTTGTCAGCTAATTGTTGGGGCTTGTCATTTCTGTTATCGCGTACTGGATTACAAATATAAATAAGTAGGTCCCTCACTGAGGTCTATAACACAGCATCCCCTTTGACTACGACACATTTCATGGCATTGGGTAATTAGGTGTTATCGCGAATCAGTGGCGCAACCAGCAAAAAATGCTGGGGGCTCACATAGTGAAAAAAGACAGTTTGACAGTCTTTATGTAAATGTATAACGTAAATTATGTATTGATGATTTGTCCTGCCCCCCCCCCCGGTTGCGTCACTGCCGCGAATAACATCCCTTTTGACAGTATGACATAATTTAAAAGTGTCCATTAGTTCAAATGTTTTTAAAGTAAAGGTCGCGATCCATTGGAGATCTCCGGATAAAATTCAGGTGGATTGCGACGAAATATAATATAAATATAACCATTAAAATAGAGAATAACCCTTTACATAATTTTAAACTATAAAAAACTGTAATCAACGTATATCGCGAAGCGAAAAATTTGAGAACCTCTGCAATAGTAAAGCGCGAAGACTGTAAAACTTTTTTGTCTGTTATTATTTTAAAAGATTTCGCTTTTATTGGTACCAAGCCCTTGAAATACTTCAAACTTAACGATGTCAAAAATTTTAAACCCAATCAATTATTATTGTTAAAGAATGAAAATTATATTTTTTATAGTTCTAAAAGATGACCAAAGTCTTAAAGAAGAATTACCCAATCTGAACAAGAAATTATCATTACTTACATCTGTAGAAATTATCAAAGAAGAAAATGTAATGTTAAATACCAAATATGAGGAACTTAATAAAACGTCAGACCTTTTGGCCTTAAATATTTCCTCTTTACAAGAGAATCATCAAGCTCAAAAAAAAAACTTGTTGAAAGCATTTCTGAAAATTACTTTGATGCAGATGCCAAATACGAGTCGCGATTTACTGAAATGGTAAGTGAACTTCAAGCGGCAAGTGATTTTATTCAATCTCAGACTGAGATGTTTGCTAAAAATATAGAAATCTATTAAGGAAAATGTAGTTTACAATTGGATGAAAGATTAAAGAATATTGAGTTAAAAAAATTTGGATAAAACAAAAGGAAACTGTGAGAATATTCAACGAAAATATAAGTAAAAAAAAATAGAATTGAATAACCAGACAAAAGAACTGGACATTGTGAAACATGAAAAAAAAATGTTTATCATCTAAACAAAATGTTATACAGACAACTGTGAGTGATATACCAATAAGAATTGATACACTAGAGAAAGAGATGAAAACTTTTCAACCAGTATCTTGTGCTCATGACTTGCTGTTGGCCAATCAAATTAAAGATTATAATGAGAAGGTAATATGTGTCAAACAAAATAACTTTTGTTTATGACAAACGCATAATTTGTTTTCTACTATTCAGTAAGAAGCTAAAGCAGTGACAACTTAAATCAGAGGGAAGTGGTTGACATTCAGCAAAATGTTGAAGACCTTAACTTATGAATATTAAAAAGTCCTGAGGGTCATCTATTGAAGCGCGCTCCATATAGAGACTTCACTTTTAGAAAAGTTCGCTCAAACAAATATTTCACGTGTCTGGTTGATTTATAAGAAACATTCATACTGACGTAAAATTAAGTGCTATAAAGTAGTAAATTATTTGACAGTAACATTCCATATAACTAGCCTGCCTACTTCAAGTCAGGAAATGTTTATTAATTCCTGTACGGAAGACGGAGTGGTTGCGTCGATTAATTTCAGAATCATACACAGTTTACGAACAATTATAAAATCATGACATATTCATATCTCAACGAGCTTTTTAACTAAAATATAAAAACGCTTTAAATCAGAGATTTCTCTTGTTTTAAATCAATACAGTCGAACATTTCAAATGTATTATGTCTTAATGATTGAATGCTTACTTCTGTATGCAATGTATTCAAAAGAGATAAGATGTATATGTACTTTGCACTTAGACATGTGTTATGGTATAGTTGTGTGTACTACGCACACAGGCGTGTGTGTGTATGTTTGGAGCTTGGCCAACCAGGTCAACGTGAGGTCACTTGGTCAAGACTCTAGATATTTCAAGAGTATAAATATGAAGTTTATTGTAAATAGGATTGTCTAAGAAGGTGAGAGAGAGCAACGTAGAATGTTCGAGTATGATGCAAGAAAAATATATAAAAATGATGTTTGGAAGATACGGGAGCTCAGTTCAGTTCAATTCGGAGTTCAGTTGGAGTTCAGTTAGATGATTATCAGTCAATTAGCGAATCAGCATATTTAGTGTATCAGAGTATATGAGTTTAGTTAATCAGTTGAGTTTATTGTTAATAAGCATTTATTCATTGAGTTGAGGAGATTATCAGTCATTGTGATAATTCAGTTTATATTGGATTTATTCTACTGTTTAGATTTTATTGTGTTGTTAATAAACTATATGAACCATGGAACATGAATTGAGTTTCTCATTATAAACCAGTCCATAGATTATATCCTTTACAACATGGTAACGTACAAAGTACATTTTACTAATTAATTTAGGTTTCTGAGTCTACTTACTCTCAAGTTTCTTCACGGACCAAAGCTTGTAAAGGTATTTGCGCAACTTGATAAACGAATAAATAAAAAAAATCTATTGTATTTTTTTTCACCTCTTATTAATTGTATCAAAATATCGTATAGCTACATTTTTACTTTGTCCCAAGAGCTGAAGTTCCTGTTAAGTATTCTGGAATAATTGTTATTAGTAAATCAGTTTAAAAATTCATATTTTCATTACACTTTGTAATTTGCGTATATATATATATATATATATATATATATATATATATATATATATATATATATATATATAAATACACCAACACACACACACATACACACGCAATGGTACACACACATGATACCCAACACACACATATACACATGTTATAACTAACACACAAACACACACTTGTACACACTATACTAACCAACACACACATATACAGACACATTATAGCTAACACACACATACACACACATACATATATATATATATATATATATATATATGTGTGTGTGTGTGTGTGTGTGTGTATATATTTGAATTTCAAGGCAATATTATGATCATCGTGGACATTAGCAGGCGTTTTTCGTATTTAACAGTGACTAGTTATTTACTTTATATTGTGGTTTAATTATATTTAGAACTACTGTTTTCGCATTTTGTAGCTACGTAGGTCCTTTTGTAAGTACTTGTTTGACTTGTAGAAAAGGAAGGTCCTGAATCTAAACTTGTCGATATCTATTGATCTCAAGGAAATAACTGTTATATCTTTGTATTTTATTTTAAGTTGTATAATGTAAAAAAAAAAAAATAAAAGTGTGTAATTTTAGGGTTTAATTGTATCTTTATTTTACTGGTTTTTCTTTTTCTAGGTAGCTTTGAAACTCAATTAGCCATATGCGGAGAGCCAGAACTGAAATCCAGGACACAAAATGTTGATACCTATAGACCTGCTTACCATAGATCATCTTCCTAAACGTCATAACAGCCTGAATTTGTATAGAGTTATTAAAACTTCAGCTGACCTGACAGTTCGAGTTAATGTTAGAATGACCAGTCCGCATAGATCGGAGAAGACTATGTTCATATCCATTTGATTTTTTGGGAAATCAAACAATACACAGATGGACTCGATCTATACGATAAATACACTAAATATTGGTGCAAACAATGTCGAAATTCAAGCACAGCAAGCCATGTGTGGTGAAGATAGATGTCTTGACTGCAACACAAGTGGTTTTTGAAGACGCAGAGATGTGGTCAAGTTGAACTTTATAGTATTGCATCCCCATGGGTGTCCAAAACAGGTCAAAACAGGTCAGTGTTGGTCACTGGGTGGACCAATAGAATATTTTTTATAAAAACGAAATACGTTTAGCGCATGAACACAAACATCCAGACCTTTCTAACATACTCTAATTCATATAAATGAAAAACTGTTTAAAATAATTTCACTATATTAATATATTGATTCAATTGACTTAACAAGTATCACATTCTATACCATCATTTAGGTTATACAACACTAGAATTAATTTTACATACTCATATGCATTTTTTTATCTAAATTCTAATCGTGATATTTCGAAAACTTTCTATAATAATTCTCTTTGGATTAATTGTTATCATTTGATGATTTTAATACAGTTATTCAAACATTCACATAATATTAAACCCATGCGCCCAACGTTTTTTTTTTTATAAAAATCAGAAGCTCTTATAAAATCTATTACTATTACCAATTTATTCAGAAATTTTTTTCTGCTTTTTAGAATGCAAGAAAAACGTTGTTTTTTATAAAATATTTTTTTTTTATAATTTAATTTTTATTTGAAACACAATATAATCATGTGTCAAACATTTTAGACTAAACTAATTGTATCTTGCAATGCATTGAACGGAAACATGATATTTGCTATCAGCTAATGTTTTTTTTTTATATACTATTTTCTAAAATAAATTATGAACCTAATGAAAAATCAAGTATAGTTTTAAGTACGTAGACCAAATTATTATGAAATACATTCCTGGTTCATTAAATTATTGAATTTTACGTTCTATTTGCTTCCCAGGCAGGTTAAATATTAGAAAAAAGACAATGTATAGCTGCTACTTCGAAAACTATATTTTCACTTACTTTCACAATAAAAATCTTTAACAGTGTACTTTTTTATTTGGATTATTTAATGTATTGCATGAAGACGTATTGCTCATTAATATATTTTATGGGTTTATTTTTTAATATCAGAAAATAAATAAGAACAAAACAATGATCATTAACATGTGTGGAGAAATAGTATAGCCTAAGCTTGATGACGCTATTCGGTAGGCTCCGCCCACCGCAGTAGCTATGGCGTCATTCCGCAATCTTGTGTTGTAGTTTATTGTAGATTTTAGTGTATACGTCATTTGGTACAAATGACGTATATTAAACCGACAGTTGGGAGCACATGCTTTGTTTTATAGTTAGTCTAGCTCTGGGCATCTATGTAGATGGATGCATATTTACAGTTTGCTATTGTACTCCTCCTGGTCCACCTATATGTTAGTTTATGTTCAAGTATTAAATGATTGTTGATGTTACTTCACTGGAGTTAACTTCATAATTTGAGTTGTCTGAATTATTACACCTTCTACAAGTATTATCATTATAAGGACCCGTAACAACATGTATACGCTTATTAATCAGACACATCAGTTCAGTATGTGGATTCGTTGTGATTAGAACATTGCCGAATTAATATTAAACTTAACGAATATAAAAAGTTTGTGTTGGATTGACTACACAAACTGTGAGTGCTATTGTTGTTTATAAAGATGAATAAAACTGTAATAGTGTATAAAATATTATTACATTTGTATTATAGAAATGTTCGCTTACCTCTAGAGTCTGCAGCGAAAATTCAGTTCCGTTTTTATTTTCTTGAATGAAGTATTTTATTTGAACAACAAACAAACCAGTATTCTTATAATGACATTGATATGAATGTATACTGTCAAATGCTCTTTCAGTTCAAATCACCAAACACACATGTGGATGTGCCATAAAGAACATTTAATAATCTTAAACAATAAACAGTCACAATGGCCACTGTTCTCTTTGCCGGCTTCATCTCTCTCGCCTCTGTTATTACGTCATTCCGCTCAAACCGTCACCGCTTTCACCAACAAATCATAAGGTGCGCTGGTATAGGTAATTCCCGAATCATCCCGTACTATCAAAGAAGAAAAAACAAAAGGGGGGGGGGAGAGAGAGAGAGAGAAAGAGAGAGATATACAACAATTCGTTCATATACTCCACATGATGACATCATTGTTCAAATGCGGACAAATTCTCTGAGAGGTTAAACGAAAGAAACTTTGAATTTTATAGTCGAAATATTAATTCATGAATTTAGTATTTAGCTAGAGTATAAGTATAAATGTTGCAGATCGTAATGTTAAACGTGGTCAACTCTTGGCGTGAAGTTCACGATAATCATTGCTATACAAGTAATTTTTTTTTATCAGATAACTCATTCAAAGTATGCAATAAATAATCTTTTTTGAAATTGTATTATTTTCATTATTAATGTTTTCTTTACTATTTCTAACTAAAAAGAAAAAAAAAATAGTGTGAACTCTTTTTAAAGTAATGGTAACAGAAGTGTCATAGATGGGTTCATTCTAGAGATTTTATTAGATAAGGTAGACGTGGTTCGTGGTTTGGAATTATCTTCTATTGTTATTATAATGTCATAGATATGCTCATATTACCTTAAAAATGTTATCTTTCAGCTATACGTTCACTCACAAATCACACGAAAACTTTGATGGTCATGGTACATTTATTAAGAATAAAATTAAGAACAAAGAATAATAACATATATACCAGTTTAGAAATATCAGAAAATCCATGATGTGAATGATCCATAATATCAGCAAAATACACGTGTCTCTATAAGCTGCATAATATTACACTCTAACTGTCCAACTCCTACCTTCACATTCACAAATTAATTCCAACACCTATTTATCATCTGCTGTCCTAGCACTAACTTCTAGTAATAGAAATAAATAGTAGGTATTCTCTCCTTAAGAGACCTGTGTACACTGCCTTCAGTTTCTAACTATCCCCTTTCTCCACCTGGACATTCACTCACTTCAATCTCACTATTTAATTCACAAACAAACTGAGTTCATGCACAGCTCAGCCTCACACACAACACACAAAACACATCCATGACAAGAAGTAAGAACAAAGTTTGATTTTTACTTTATCATAATTTGTATTAGTTATTGAAGGTGATATAATGTTACGAATATGGTGATTTTGTTACGCAAGTATATAGGAGCTGAGTAAAAATGAAAATAAAGGATTCAAATTTGGCAATCATAAAAATGATAAAAACGATTCTTCCTATTCAAACATTTTACATTAATTTTGTGTATTACTTTGTTATGATATTGGGGACAACATAAAACATAAGTTTAAATAAAAAAAAACTATAAAAAATGATAACAGCTTATGATAAAGTAAATAATATTATATAAAGTATATAGTGCGTTTAAACTGTGTTTCATATTTGCAGTATTCAAATAGCCGTAAGCTACAATTAAATATGGGAAGCGTCTCAAAACAAATGGATGAAGAAAACAAATATAGATGATAGATAGGTAGATAGATAGACAGATAAATAGATAGATAGATAGATAAACAGACAGACAGACAGAGAAATAGACAGACAGATAGATAGATAGATAGATATATAGATAGATAGATTGATAGATTGATAGATTGATAGATAGATAGATAGATAGATAGATAGATAGATAGATAGTGTTATAACTCTGCTTCACACCCCCCGCCCCCGTTCGCACCCCTGCCCGAGGTGAATGATGCAATCACTTTTGCACGCCTACACATTGTTAATTCGGTCGTTCACCCCCCCCCCCCCGCCTTAGTACAAGTGATGCAATAGTGTTATTTGCCACCTGCACGCCCACGCAATGACCTTCACCCTCCATTTTGGCGGGAAAATGATGGATTTAGCGTGGGTGAGACTGCCTATAAAAGGAACTGTGATGTGAGGAGAAGGACGGACGAACACCTGGAACGTTCGAGAGGAGAACGACGAGCGACCAGGTCTGTTGATGCCGCGAGTTTGTTATCAGCACATCGCCAGCGATAGATAACACGTAGACTCGTTTCAACTGGATTAGTTGTACGCATAATGGACTTTGTTGTTTTGTTTTAGCCTGGACTATTGTAACCTACTCTTGTAGACTGTTGAATAAATCTTGTTATTCAACTGGCGAACCCACGTGTCCTTTAGTGCCTACCTAGAGAATTTTACAAGGCGCAACAATAGATAGATGGGGATAGATGGGTGGCTATATGCATTATTAAGAATAAAAGTTTTAAAAAGTTACATTGTTAACAAATTAACGTTGGAATAAAAAATTAACATGTTTATATTTAAACTTTAAGTTTTTTAACAAGCACAAAGCCATCTTCTTCTTTATCATCATCATCATAACCATCATCATTATCATTATAATCATCCAATTCTATTTCTTGAAAGCTGATTTTATCTGAATATTGTTGTTTAGAAGCAGGGCTCTGTGAATTTTTCGCGGGTTGGTCATCATCAAATCCTCCTTCATCTACTAAAGCACTTGCGTCTTTACCTATGCCGAAAGATCTGACCTTTTTTTTTGACATGATAAATATCGGAGTTTTATTTTATTGAACATCTATTTATAAATTTAGGTCAATTCAAATATAAAAAGAAAATTACTTTGAAATTTGTAAAGACTTTGACAAACCTTCTTATAAACTTGCCACCCGTATTTCATTTCTTGAACAAAATGTCCACAATTCTGGATGAGAAAAGAGAAAGATGCAGGACCGATTTGACTTTCGGCTCTTTTAATAATTTTGTTAGTTGAGTAGCCAATTAGATCTCTGTATAAAATATTATTGATAATAAGATATATTTGTTTAAAAAGTATAATATTAAGTAAAAAATTAATATAACCAAGAAAGCAGTTGGCTAAATGATATAGTAATATTTGTTGACAGAATGCTACTATTTTTATGTTTATAAAATTAAAAGGTTCATTAAAAAGAAAATATGTAAATTAAACGACAGTTCAACTATAATGAAAGACTATAACAATCTAAAGATAAATGAATATGACATTGCAGCAATGAACGGACCAAACAAACCGACACAAACAGCAATAATTTACATTCCAGTTGTTCAAATGCAGAGCTTAATACTAAATTTAATATATAACTTTATACCTATATATGCAATATGTGTTTGCATCAATAGCGTGTTAAAGAAACGTCAACTTGCACATAAAAGTTTGTAAAATTGTATTGCGTTTTCTAGCGATTGACACTTGACACTTTTTTTTAACACAATCAGTTAATTGAATATTTAAGGTTTTAATTGCATTTTAATTAAGTATTATCGTTGGGTGAATCTACTCAGAAGATTGTTTGTAATTTTAGATTTGTTATGGTATACGAGCAGGTTGAATTATATTATATATATGTATGATTTAATGACACTTTTTTTTTGCATATACTTCTTTATTTTTCTTTTTTTTATTCAGTGAGTACATTACATTTGAATCATCCTAATGAATTAAAGTGTAATTTTAGTTGTATATACCTTTCATGAAGTATCTTTTTTAAAACAAACAAAATAAAAATAATATTTATCGTTATTATAATAAAAAAGTAAATAAAAAAAAAAATAAAAGAAAACAACCTGCGATTGTTCTTGTAAGCTTTTTTGTTTTTAGCGAGCTTTAGGAACTTGTCTTTAGTGATAAGACCGTCGGCGTCTGGAATAGCTTCAAGTTCCTTTTTGTGTTTGGCAGTCAGTCTAGCACATATCGATATCGAACTGACGAGATGAACAACTTGGCCATCACCTTCATAAGATTCAATAGAGAGAGAGAGAGAGAGAGAGAGGGAGATGGAGAGGGGGAGAGAGAGAGATAGAGAGAGAGAGAGAGAGGAAGAGAGAGAAATTATTCACATAACATATAATGATTTAAAAAAAAATTGTACGATAAAAGGACATGAAAGAAGAGTATTTTATTCATCTTTTTATGTATTTTATATTTAAATGGGCACCCACGCTTTTTGTAGGCATTTTAATATTTAGTATTAATTACAACGATGTAATAATGTTCTCATTATACCAATTATGTTTAATATATTAAAATCAAATTTAGAAATATATATATATATATATATATATATATATATATATATATATATATATATATATATATATACATATGTGTGTCTGCGTATGTATGTGTGTGTATGTGTCCGTGAGTGTGTTTGTGTTTGAATGTGTGTGTGTGTGTTGAAGTGACCATATGAAAAGTATCGTGTGAAACAGAATATCTATTACGAATTGTGTGAGTGTAGAAAAACTGTAAAGTAGTTTATTGTCCAAACAGACGAACAGATTAACATATTAACTACTGAGCGTGGTCAACAGCTTTTGTCAAATATGAACATATTTAATTAAAATTTCTAGTTCTTTCGATAATAATTAATATAGTGAAAATTATTCATCATTTTCCTTGTCATCCCTTGTTACATACAAATTTAAAAGGTGTCGTAAACAAAAATCGTTTTTTTTTTGTGAGTGGGTTATAGAGTTACAGTATTTTAACTATTTAGTCATCTTTCTCCGTCATCATTTGTTTCTAAAAAAAAAACTTTGTTACATCTATATCAATATCTATAGGCCTATTTTTCTTTACATCCGCATTAAGTTGCACACTTAGTACAAATTCTAATAATTTACTTGAAATAATAAAAATCGCCTCAATTTTATTGTACACGTATCGCATTATCAGATACAGAATACCGATTCTAGTGCTCTTATATGTTGTAGATAAATGTAATTCTGTTAAACACAATACAAACATAGTATCCTTTGATTTTATATTTCTACACTTAAAAATCCAAGGCTTTTCATCCACTTTTGATTAAACTTGGCAGAAAGACTTTTCACACCAAAAGAATGACGTAATTATACCTTCAGAACGAATTCGGACCATCAAAAAAAAATTATCCTACCAACAAATCTCAGACTTGACCGATCCTTCGTTAGAACTATTTTAACAAACTGTTATACCTTTAGGAGATGCGTCCGAGCTGTACCCATTAAATGAGGAACCTAATGTACTATGTGTGTTTCTACTCTGTATAATGTACTCTGTGTGTATCTACTCAGTATAATGTACTCTGTGTGTTTCTACTCTGTATAATGTACTATGTGTGTTTCTACTCAGTATAATGTACTCTGCAAGTTTCTACTCTGTATAATGTACTCTGCAAGTTTTTACTCTGTATATTATACTTTGCTTAAACTCTGTCCTTGCGAAGTCTTAGCTCCGTCAACTTCTTTCCCGGCTGATATTTTATGGTGTTGAAATGGTCAGCCATATTTCCATACTGACATTGTACAAGTGTCTCCATGTCGCTAATAGTGAAACTCTGACATCCCTTCATCGCTAAACTGAATATTTCTACTCTGTATACATGTCTAAACGTGAAGTGGTTTTGTCGCCGTGTTTTTAGTATTATTATACCACAAAATGAACGTTAATGTCATTTTTCTAAATTTAATTTAGTGAAACAATTACAAAAACTAGACAATGGACTTCTCCTTCCGGCTTTGGCCTTAAACAAACGTCTAGTTTTAGAACAAATGAATGAAAGTGACTAAAGCCGTCGTTCCGAAAAATCGGCGACTTAAATCATTAATAACATTGAAAGGGTTACTAGATTAAAATTTTTATAGATTTACGAATTTATTTATTTTTTTGATGAAAAGGTTATTATACTTTCCAAATCTACTTAGTCCTTATAGAGTGATACAAAGAAAATGTTTTCACCTATGTACAGAACGTTATGGCAGCTCAGTTTTACAATGTCACCAGGTAGAAGTACTTGTAGCAGTTTCTTGTTATATGTTGGAACGTCCACGATCTTTCCTTCGGTCTCATAAATCCATTGCCTAAAAGTTGGAAATAATTCTTACATTTAGAATTGTTTTATTTTATGATATTGTAGACAGTCGTATGTACATTTAATATCTAATACATTTACAAATCTATTTGTAATATTTAAATATGAATTTATGTGTTGTTTTTTTTTTGTTTTTATTAATGAACTAAATAATTGAAAGCATTTAGCTAGAGCTAGTGCACACTAATCATTTGTTCTTAATTAAAGGCATTTATGAAGCCTTATGTACTATACAGAAACTTGGTCTATACCCCAGGTGTTTTCCGGCTGGTAGCCCGAATCTAAATAAGCTGACATACAAACATTGTTATTTTTATGAAATCATTTTATGAAATTAAGTACATTTTAAAAAAAAAATCTTTTTTTTTTTTTTAAATTTGATAGATATAAGACTTTATCGAAAAATTGCAATCATATTCATTTAACTAAGAATATTAATCAGCCATGCTATACGAATTATAATAAATTTACTTAAAGACTGAGATTACGTACGATTCGCTAATTTGATAACATTTGAAATTCCTGACAGCTTCTTGGAAGGTCACAGTTGGCCGAGAGTCATTTCTTGTCAATGGGTTGCAAAAATACTTTTTAGTTTCCTCATTTAATGGATACAGCTTGGACGCATCACCTAAAGGTATAAGAGTTTGTTACAATATTTTGATAGCTTTTAACTAATCAAAGATAAACTATTCTAACATATAGTCTGTGTACCACTAAAATAACAACTGCTTACCACTGTACAAGTAATATGACCAACCCTGCTCTCCAGGCACTTTGAGTATATCACCTTGAACAATTTTTTTTAAGACGTTAATGTTATGTTTACCTTTACTGTTACCCATTTACAATTGATTCTACTCACATGCCTGCAATTTTTATTATAATTACTGCTAAAAAAATTGATAAAATCAAAAAAAAAATGATTAGTGATCTATATAGAATAATTAATAAATGATTTGATTTAGAATAATCAATTGATTCTTTGTCACGGGCTCCTTTCGGGATCCTTGTGCTTGTTGTCTAAGAGTATGATCCCCAATTGAGTTTTAGCCAGTTTTTGTATTTCCACAGGTTCCACAGGACGCGCACAACACAACAATAAATGAGAACAAAACACATTCAGTACAACGAGTAGTGTTTATTTACATCAAGGCGTCATTTTCAGGCCGGATGATCCTTACCTGGGGCTGGAAGTTCTTAAAAGAATTCAGACCTGAGCTGGTTTATCTCTTGAGTAAAACATGAGGTATTCATCATTTGTGACATCCATGCCTTAAGGGAAACGTCCAAGCGTCTGCATGCACCTGGTCTACCAAATTTAACCTAATCACCTGAGGTCCGTAGCGCACGACTTCTTAGCTGTTCAAGGACTGAGTCCGTTGCCTACCTCATGTAACACCTAAGTTCAACCATTCAGTCTGTTTTATTCAACACAGGACCAAGTTTGCCTAGTGCCTTGCAGTCCGAGCCCAACTCTACTTTCTGACTGACTCACTCCGACTGCCTGAAAAAAATCTCTGCAGTCTAAAATCAAGCAAATCGATACATTCTCGCGATTCGTGTGCGCCGAGACTTTCGCTTCACAGACCAATGGGAAGCAAGCCGTGTCGACCACATCCATCACGTGTGGTCACTTGTGACCTTCAATCATGGGTAGATAAAGGGACAGAATGCCCACCCCTCTCCCGGCTGAATATTCTCTCCCCTGTCTACTTTGATCCTTCACAATTGACATCAGTGCCAAGATGGTTCATTTCCTTAGCGCTGGACGGTCTTTACCACGGTGCGAACACCTTGGAAGACCTAATCCTTTGACTATTCCCTTTGCTATCTCTTCATGAGTTGATGTCGCAACACGAGGGGGATAAGGAAACTGAGTATGGCTAGTTTTCATCCTAAAACTTACAGAATATGGCATTTCTCTTCTACGCCCTAAATTCAAGAAAGTATATGACTACGAATAGGACACTATTTGTCATCCAAAGTGACACAGATGCGGAGTTCAAGGTGATGCTCCAATGCACTAAAGACTCATTTAAATTTATCTCATTATAAATATTAAGTGCTATATTAATAGATCATAGACTGTGTTTAAACATTTTATTTTGTTAACGTGCTTTTTAACATATACGCCTACCCTAGGGGCGTAGGCAAATATATAGGGATTCGATGCTCTACATTAACTACCACTGTGTTTGAGATTATGACGTTATAATTCTACCAGTCTCTATTTACATAGATATAAGATATAAACATGCAGATAGAAAGCCCAGTGTATTGACGCTAATAGTGTAACCTAGCAACGATTAGGTCGCATTACTGTATGATATCAATATCGTTGTAGTGCACCTGCGAAAGATATTAAAAAAAAAAAACAACTAAAGTTTTATTTATTCGTCATAATATTATTGACCATTAAGGGGTTTCGGGACTCTATTCACCGTCTTCAGATGTAGCTATTCACAGCTTCAAATAAACATATCTGTTGGTAGGTTAAATGAGTTACACAGTTGCAGGTTGTGGACAATTCGCAATAAACTCAACAGTTGTAAAATACGTCATTATACCTACCAACTATATTGTTCGATAACTGTTGGGGGGGCGGGGGGGGGGAGAGGGGTGACAAACTGGTTGAAAGTCAGCCGCAAAACGTTTAAAGAAGTATATGTAGTGTGATAAAATTGTATTTAGCGGTTCGTTATACAGATACAATAGGAACTTTTTTGTAGTAGCACTAGCACCTCAATATGTACGAAGATGTCAAATGTTTAATGAGTTTGACATTCTTGAAATTACTGAGAGCTTTAATGTTATGTTATTCTTGTATTATTAAGCAGACAGTCATTTAGTGACTAGATAAGCAGACAGTCATTTAGTGACTAGACAAGCAGACAGTCATTTAGTGACTAGATAACCAGACAGTCATTTAGTGACTAGATAAGCAGACAGTCATTTAGTGACTACATAACCAGACAGTCATTTAGTGATTAGATAAGCAGACAGTCATTTAGTGACTAGATAACCAGACAGTCATTTAGTGACTAGATAAGCAGACAGTCATTTAGTGACTAGATAACCAGACAGTCATTTAGTGACTAGATAACCAGACAGTCATTTAGTGACTAGATAAGCAGACAATCATTTAGTAACTAGATAACCAGACAGTCATTTAGTGACTAGATAAGCAGACAGTCATTTAGTGACTAGATAAGCAGACAGTCATTTAGTGATTAGATAACCAGACAGTCATTTAGTGACTAGATAACCAGACAGTCATTTAGTGACCAGATAAGCAGACAGTCATTTAGTGACTAGATAATCAGACAGTCATTTAGTGACTAGACAAGCAGACAGTCATTTAGTGACTAGATAACCAGACAGTCATTTAGTGACTAGATAACCAGACAGTCATTTAGTGACTAGATAACCAGACAGTCATTTAGTGACTAGATAAGCAGACAGTCATTTAGTGACTAGATAAGCAGACAGTCATTTAGTGACTAGATAACCAGACAGTCATTTAGTGACTAGATAAGCAGACAGTCATCTAGTGACTAGATAAGCAGACAGTCATTTAGTGACTAGATAAGCAGACAGTCATTTAGTGACTAGATAACGCCGTGCTCACATTACACAGAAATAAATCAGGCTTTAGTTTAGAGGTTAGGATGACCTACATACATTAGGTTGGAGTGAAAATGACCGAATTTTTTTTTTTACTTCGTAGACTTTGGTTCCGCAACCAACTTCAAAATTTAACCATTTATAAGATATCGATAATTACTGAGTGACGTGCCGGTCTAACTCTTAGAGAAAAATGTATTGATATTTTTATGCTATATAGAAAGCACACATGAACAAAGATTTATTTATTTGTATAAAGTATTGGACTAACAACATATACAATTTATATATAGCTGATGTTATATTATACAGGCTTGCGGAGCCGGAGCCGAGGAGCCGGGAGCCGAAAAAATCTGGCGGCTCCACGGCTCCCAAATGTTTTTTTTTTTTTTACAGCAGAATTTTTTTTTAGCTTTAAAATTGCAAATTTGTTTGATTGTTTGCCTCCTACAATTTGTAATAGACTAAAAACAAAATGGAAGTTTTCTGTATTTAACAATTTTATTATAAACAGAATATCTGAAACAGAGCAGATAAATTTATAAGGCTGTGGCTATTCGGACCCGGGTCCCAATAAAATTCGATTGTTATTCGGACCCGTGGCAAATATGCACTAAGCTTAGCTATATTTAAACTTTATTAGACGGAACCTGAAAAAATAATAATACAGAGTCCGCTTAGTGAAACCCTAGACACTGAGTAACGATTAAATCATACAATTCAAACAATTATAAAAAAAAAAAAAACAATAATAAAGTTTATGTATAGCTAAGCTAAGTGCATATTTGCCACGGGTCCGAATAACAATCAGACTTTATTGGAACGGGGTCCGAATAAAAATCGGAGTTTATTGGTACCCGGGTCCAGACCCGTAGCCAGAGGGGGCTAGAGGGCTGACCCCTCCCGTTCATGACCTGAGTCCCCCCCCCGTGCATGATTTGAGCTTTTTGACAAAATTTTAATAATAACGGCTATAAAACATCAATCATTTTGTTCCATTTGGTTTTAGGGGCCCGGACTGAGCTGGCCAATCAACTTTAGAAAATGTTAATATCAGCACGGGGGCCCGTGTCACCCCTGCCCAGAGACCCGAAATGTCTGTCGGTGGGCCCTTTTCGTAACCTTGTAATAGTTTTATATATTCATATCTTCTGAGGACAACTAGCAACTTAAATAACTTAATAAAATAATATTGACTTCTACTTCACTTTTATACATATGTATAATAAAATAATAAAGTACAAACTCCGTGATTTCTGAGTGATGTTATTTAATTTGCAAATTTACTTTTTAGCAGAATTAATTTTATTTTAAATTGAATAATTGCGACTGGTCAATTTGTTGTTGATAGATCTGTTCTTTGTTTTCAATATTTTATTAGAAATATCACACAAATAGCTAAGCTTTATTCATGCATCTTTGTCGCTCTTCCCGGGTTGTACGTTTAACCAACAGTATAATGATATAAATCAGGTATCTATTATGTAACAATTGTGTAGCAGAACAAATGGTCAATATATTTATAACAGGAATCAGAAATCGCTCAGCCTCAATAAATTTTTGTCATTAAAACTCTTTACTATTTAAATTATTTTTAACAAAACTGCAACATGCCATGCACTATTGAAACGTAGTTAAAATTATATATTTCTAATTTATAGCTAAACAATCGGTACTAAAACGCACCTCCATCTTCGCCCCCCAAAAAACTTTTCTTCTACCCTACCAGGGGCGGAATTATGGGGAGAGGCCGGGGGGGCATGTCCCCCCCCCTCCTGTTATCGCAAGTTTAGGTAATGCATCATTAAATTATCGAAATATTTTTTGTTCAAAGACCAATTTTCAACACTGAAAACAGTTTCGCCCCGCCCCCCGGGGTCAAAGTTTCGCCCCCCCCCTGTCAAAGTTGTCTAGATCCGCTGCTGTACCCCAGAATTCGTTATTCGGCACCCGGCACCCCCCCCCCCCGCCGAAAAAAAAATTCTCTCCCCCCCCCCAATGCAATAATCCTGGCTACGGGCCTGCCCGGGTCCGAATAGTCACTTCAAATTAATCAATAATAAATATAAATACTGAAGTCTTTAAAATATTTTAAATAATGTATCATTTTACTATTTGTAAATTTGATCATTGTAATAACTTTTTATTACTTATGAAAATGGCGACTAGTGAAACCTCCATCGAAAATAATGATACGTTTCTGGATGCACTGAAATGGTTTGTTTTTAGTAAAACCGACAATGGACAATGCGTATATTTTTCAAGTTCCTGACTCTGGGGGTGAACGCGGCAAAATTTGCATAACTTTTTATCAGCGGAATGTTAGCGTGGAGCAATTACACAATTTTTTGTCTCGTGTGATATTATCTTAATAGGGAGCCGGAGTCGGAGCCGTCAAAATTTGTGGGAGCCGGAGCCGGAGCCGAAAAAAGGCGGCTCCGCAAGCCTGGTTATATATATATATATATATATATATATATATATATATATATATATATATATATATATATTTAAACTTTTAGTCATTTTATTGAAAATGATTATGCTAACTATATTCAATAAACATAATACCATTACATAGCTATAAAATGGTCCTGTAATTATTGAATATATTTAACATAATCATTCATAATAAAATAACTACATGTTTAAATATATATAACATTTATTTATATAAATTGTTTATGTGGTTTGTCGAATACTTTATACAAATATATAGATCTTTTTTCCTTTGTGCTTTCTATATAGCATAAAAACCTCAATACATCTCTCTTTAAGAGTTATGTCCCTGGATAATGTATTTGCTATCCGGTGTTCTTTTCATTACAAGGCATTAGCAAGTTTTTAGCTGCCACTATTACGTTATCTTTACTTCTTTAAAGCAAAAAAATCATTATTAGTTCGCTTTTCTACGCATTCACACACAGTAGTTCCTGTTTAGAATAAATACACAGTGTTTATTGCATACATAATATTGCAAAACATGTTATCCTTGTATAATCGCGTTATGTAGCACTGTTAATGATATTCAATTAGTCCATTACGATACTTCATTTATAAGAGATAATATCTAGATGGTCCAAAAGGATTTTCTGGTAAAATCGAAAAGTCACGGATTAATTGTGAGAAGCTTCTCGTCGTTGACTACATACCAATAAACTGTGTTCTACCTTCGAGTTGAAATTCCATCGACTTAAGTACAGATCAGAAATACCTGTTTGACTTGTGTACTGCTTAAGTGTTGGCGTTTGTCCTGTCGACCATTCACTTCGCAATCCTGGTATTAAAAAAACAATTCAAGGTGTTTAACAACAGCCAATCATATACTACAAGAAGCTTGTTGGATAAACTGAAGACGATTGTTACCTTCATCGTAATAGTTTATACACCAGCATGGTTTGAAATAACTAATACTCCTTCATGTAAAGACGGCGCTCGACATATCCACAATACGATACTAAAATCACGCTACCTCACAGACAAGCTGAAGGAGTTGTTGACCAAATAATTCAACGCAAGCATTCTTCAGTCATCCAGAAAACGTGTTGCTTGCGATGCTTACCGACGAAAGATCAGATATACGCGAGTTAGCTCTGCGACGAATAATGAAATCCAGAAAATTTAACGCACGAGTTCAGTTAGATCTTTCTGTGTGCTAGTAATCAACTTTGAGGCTAGTAGCTACATAGACAATTCAGGCTTGCGGAGCCGAAGAGCCGGGAGCCGCTACTTTTTGATGGAGCCGAGCCGAAAAAATCTGGCGGCTCCACGGCTCCCAAATGCTTTTTTTTACAGCAGAATTTTTTTTTCATTTTTAGCTTTAAAATTCCAAATTTGTTTGATTGTTTGCCTCCTACAATTTGAAATGTTGTTATTTTTACGAACGCCACAACAGTAACAGCGTTCAAATGACAGCGTGCACGTACATCACCACAAGAAATCTTTAACGGGGAATCGTTTTGTGTTCGTTTAAAATCTTGTTTACCCTCCGAAATTTTTTAATGGCATGTTATTTTGTTATATATAAAGTTAAAACAGTTTTATTTTATAGAATTATTGTATCAATCATTTAAAATACATTTTTACTAAGACGACCAATATAACGCGTCATTTCGTAATATTATTTTACCGCGAATCAAGCCCGTAGCGTGTGTGGGGGCCAGGGGGCTTAGCCCCCCTTGCATTTTGTCTGGCCCCCTCTGCTTATTTGCTCTACTTAGTAAAATGTATTACCTGCGCCCCTGCTATTGCCTGGCCCCTGTTGTATAATGCCTGGTCCCTGCTGTATAATTTTCACGCTACGGGGCTGCCGCGACTTTGTAATAGACTAAAAACAAAATGGTCGCTTTTTGTATTTAACAATTTTATTATAAACAGAATATCTGAAATAGAGTAGATAAATTTATAAGGCTGGGACTATACGGACCCGGGTCCCAATAAAATCCGATTGTTATTCGGACCCGTGGCAAATATGCACTAAGCTTAGCTATATTTAAACTTTATTAGACAGAACCCGAAAAAATAATAAGTGGAACCCTAGACACTGAGTAACGATTACATCATACAATTCAAACAATTATAAAAAAAAAAAACAATAATAAAGTATAAGTATAGCTAAACTAAGTGCATATTTGCCACGGGTCCGAATAACAATCAGACTTTATTGGGACGGAGTCCGAATAAAAGTCGAGTTTATTGGTACCCGGGTCGGAATAGTCACTTTATAAACATAAATATAAATACTGAAGTCTTTAAACTATTTTAAATAATGTATCATTGTACTATTTGCTAATTTGATCATTGAAATAATTTTTAATACTTATGAAAATGGCGACTAGTGAAACCTCGGTCGAAAATAATGATATGATTCTGGATGCACTGAAATGGTTTGTTCTTAGTAAAACCGACATGCGTATATTTTTCAAGTTCCTGAAGATTCTACAGCAGGGGACAGGCATTCTATAGCAGGGGCCAGGCAATAGCAGGGGGGGGCAGGTAATACATTTTACTAAGTAGAACAAATAAGCAGAGGGGGCCAGACAAAACGCAGGGGGGCCCCGACCCCCTGCCCCCCCCCGCACGCTACGGGCCAGATATGGGGGTGAACGCGACAAAATTTGCATAACTTTTTATCAGCGGCATGTTTGCGTGGCGCAATTACAAAAAATTTTGTCTCGTGTGATACTATCTTAATAGGGAGCCGTCACATTTGTGGGAGCCGGAGCCGGAAAAAATTTTGGTGGCTCCGCAAGCCTGATAGACATGATAGATTGGCAAAAAACTCCGATCATAATGGGCATTTATGACTATCCCATGATCCGGGAAGAAGATACACCAAGACTGGATTTCGCCCGCTATCCTTGTCACACCAAGTCAGTAGAGAGACATATGAAGCTAGTTACAGAAGCTTCCAATGTGGTGTGTGCCCCAGAAAAACTAGACGGAATCATAATAGCACGCTTGGATTTGAGATTGAAAAATGCCTAAACCGGACACCGAAGCCCAACACCATTTGTAGCTATAAAAACATGTTAGACAGTTCGCATGTGTTTTCCCTTCAAATATATGGCTCTTTTTACATGTAACATTTGTATGGACTGTTAAAAAGGTAAACCAAAACATGAATATGTTGTATATATAAAACTTGGTTTTTTAAAGAGTATTGCTTTTTTTTATCGAATTATGCCTATACTTTAGGTCAACTGCGGAACCTCAAGATATGCTTTAAATTGTCTAATTTTTTGCCACATTACTAAATGTATGTGTTAGCAAGTTTTTATAGCTATCCAAACAAGATATTCAGAAAAAAAAAATTCACTCCACCCTAACATACATGAACAAAGTACATAAACGTATGGATTATTTAAAATCAGCCAATGGACTGCCGCGGTCGCTCTAAAGGGCCCTTTTAAGTTCAATAATTTTAAATAGGTTCTGTCATCAACGGATGAAATCAAGCCAGCAGAAAAAATAAAATATTACCGAATGATTTATGATTGCACAAACACACGTAAGAATGGTTTATTTATTTAACCGCCAACACCGTGTCTATTAAGAATTAAGTAATTATTTTTACTCTTTGGAGAATACATTGACCTTAATGGGTCATATCGTGGGGTAAACAAAGAGACAGAGTTAGTAGTAAAGGTGTTTCAGATAACGTGGTCTAACAGTCTGTCACACAATCGTTCACTGTAAAGTGTCAAATTTGCTGCTGATTTATTTTCTTCCTTGTGAAGTTATGGGTCTGATCATTTTATTATCATTGATGTAACCTCATTTCCTTGTATTATTATATAACTAAATATAGACGTATTCGCACACACATTACAGCAACATACATACACAAAAGCACTTGGGTTTTCGTGGAGATGGCAATGCGTATTGTACAAGTTTGATATACCAGTACATTTGCACGGTTTTCCTATATTTCCTATTTATTATCAGGAAGTTGCCGCTCTCAAGTATAAGTAAACCGGCCGGCTGCCGAAGCCTTTTTATCAGACACCGAAAACGGTTCCCCAGCCCTGGGGGTAAATACACACATTTTTTTTTTTTATAGCTGAAACCGCGATAAATGCAACAGTGAAAGTGGGGGTTATAATATTTTATCAAAACTGTTATTTAAATGTATGTAAAAATTCAGTTTACAATTAAATTGTATCTGTTTGGTTATGTTAAGTGTCAAAAATGGTGACTGCAAATGTTGAAAAATAGAAAGAAATATTTCCAGTTTTGTGTGTGTGTTTTTAAGATAAATTCAATTTCGCATTGGGGCTTGAAATAGTTAAACTGCATAATCTTTAACTGGGAAAAAGACACATTACATGTATAGAATTTTTTCTTCGCATGCCCGCTGTTTTCTAAAAAAGCAGTCAGCCATGAATGTTAAAAGGAATGTTTGGAATGACAACACGTCTCGCTAGACAGAAATGCATTTAATACTCCAGGATGTTTAATTGGTTACATGATCTTAGTTTTAAACAAAAATAATCATTTTGTTTAATATACTACTAAAAATTTGACTAATGTTACAAAGAGGATAAAATAGTGTTTACATAAGTTTTCTCTTGATATTTATTTATTTTTTTGCATTTGTAACTATTATTGTATTCTTTAAAGTTATAAAAAACCCTTTGTTTATAATTTAGTGTTCAACATATTTAAAACTAACTTCTAAAATCTGAAATCATATTACACGAGAACAATAAGCAGGGTTTGATTGATTGGCCTCTAAAATTAAAGATTATAATTAAACATTGCTTTATTCCTTTCAGAATCTTTCTTCATTTAAATGGCTTACCACAGGGAAAGTACAATATCGTCTTGTTTGAAAAGACAGGAAACGGGAAAAGTACACTTGTAAATATTTTACTGGAGCGAGAAGCCTTTCAGAAATCTGTCGCTGCTGATTCATGTACCAAATTTAGCAAACTGGGAAGCAACATTAAAAACAATGTTCAACTTATTGTTATAGATACTCTTGAATTGATCGACACTGATGAATCTCTCTAGTTCATACCTTACAACAAGACTTTGATGCAATGAGTTTATGTCCTGAGGGCTTCCATGCATTCATTCTTGCCATGACGTTTGGAGACAAGTATACTAAAGAGGAATCAAAAGTTGTTGAGATTTTACAACGAGCCTTTGGGTGAATTTTTAAAAATCTGTATACTAGTGATGACGCACGGTGAACTATTTGATACGTGTCACGGGGTGTGAGTAATTTGTCAAAACCATTTCCACTTTATTACAACCCTTGACTCGCACGGCCACCCCCTAATAATATTAGTATGTGTATTATACAATGTATAAAAGTATCTGTTCCAGTTCTCCCATCCCTCCCTTCCTACACCACCCACCCCCGTAATTGCGTCATACCCTAGGTGTCCGAGCAACGCTGAGGAAAGTTGATAGAAAGACACTACATTCCTATCGGGATTCTCTCTGAGCACTGTTCCCCGGGTCGGTTATCTCCAAATGAATAGAGACCCGTTCAGATGTCCAGTTACTTTCGTCTTGTAGCGGTATGACGTACCTTCCCCCCCCCCCATCTAGAGCGGTGATTTAGCCATCTTCCTTGATTGACAGGAAAAGGAGCGTCGTTGAATGATTGGTCGGGAGGTTATGCGTGTAAAAGTATAAGAGTAATGTAAGATAGTTTTATTTTTTCAGGCATTCGACGGGTGTGGTTTTGAGCGAGGAGTCGATCAAGTGAGAGAGAAAGAGTTAAACCGTGATAACGTCATTTTTCCCCTTATGCATTTATATTGTAAATAAAAAGCCATTTTTGCTGTTATAAAAGACTTGTTGAATTGATTATTGTCCCGTGTTGTACGTCTAATTACTGGTGAGACAGTGTGTGGCAGAAACACAAATAAAAATAAGAGTCATCACTGAGTTGGCCCTCATACGCCTAGACAACAATCCAAGGATACCCTCACAGGGATCCTCAACAATAAGGAAGAGTTGTCCATGGGATTGATACTTGGATCGAGATACATGGTGTTTCACTTAAGAGCCTGTTTGAAAAATGTGATAACAAAGTTCTTTTTTATTACAATAAAAGTAACGGTGTCAGACGTTCTGACCCAGTGAGTAAAGTTTTAGATATAATTAAGAAATCTCACGGGAAATATTTATCTGAAACTTTTAATCTACAAGTCAATGAAAGAAACAACAATAAATATTGAGTATAATCTCTCTCAGCTGACACGAAGATTCAAGAACAAAGCAGAAGGGTGATTGATTTCATTGAGAAGACTGTAGGGAATAATGACGACGTTTAAAAAATTACATTGACAGCATTAAATATCAAGTCTTACGTTAAACAGCAAGCCTTACATTTAAACAACAAGCCTTACATTTAAACAACAAGCCTTACACTAAACAGCAAGCCTTACATTTAACAGCAAGCCTTACATTAAACAACAAGCATTACATTAAAAAACAAGCCTTACATTAAACAGCAAGCCTTACATTTAACAGCAAGCCTTACATTAAACAACAAGCATTACATTAAAAAACAAGCCTTACATTAAACAGCAAGCCTTACATTAAACAACAATCTTTACATTAAACAACAAGCCTTATATTAAACAGAAAGCATTACATTAACCAACAATCCTTACAATAAACAGAAAGCCTTACATTAAACAATAAGCCTTACAACTGTTTCAGTTCGTGGACGAAGATGATAAACATACTGGTTTAATTTCTAAATATAAACTTGAGATGGTGGAATGCATAAATAAAATAGACTGTATTAGTGAATCAAAAGATAAGAGAAACTATTTGAAAAAGTTACTTAATGATTAAAAGAAAGATCAAGACAGAAGCATAATGCATATTATCCCAGCAGCCGCTAGCGGATTAATTGACTCTTCGGTCAAAACCGCTAATTTAGGTTTTCATCCCCTCGTATTGGCTGCGGGGGGGGGGGGCAAGCATTTTTTTAAATTTAAATATTGTAGTAAATGATGTTTCATGGTACTAGCAGAGAAGAAATGAAATTAAAAACTTGGAATCGGAACTTGAAAAGAAACATATAGCTTTTCCCAAAAAATATTACTGTTGCTATTGTTATAATTCATCTCCACTCCTCCCCTCAGGCCGCACCCCTACTCTTGAGGTGAATGGTGTAATCACGACTTAAATAAAACCCCTACATATCGTTTATTCGGTCGTTCACTCCCCCTTTCTTCCACATTCCGCCTTGATACGATTGATGAATTAGTGTTATTAGCTATCTGCACATGCACATCCACGCAATGACCTAAAACTTTGGTTTTTGCGAAAAACTGCTGACGCCATCAGGGTAGGTGATAAAAGGCGCCGTGCTGTGATTCATGAAAAACTCAGAGTAAAATCCAATAGCAGATCGGTCAGCCACAAGCAGAGAAGAGAAACAATGAGACGTATCAGAGAGAACACAGAGAGCAGATGAGTTCAATAACAGTTTAGAGTTGGTCGCTTGAGACCGCCAGGTCTGTTCTTGCAGCGAGCTTGTAACAATATTTGTATGTAGCAAGTCTTAAGTTATAATTATACTTTTTAAATATACATTATATTAAATACAAATAACGATGAGTGGTATTAAATATAAAAAAAAAAATCCTAATTTGTTGGATTTGTCTAATCAATAGTCATACTATCAGCTGAAAAAAAAAGAAAAAAAAATGTTTCGGTAATAGAAGTATGTTCTTATTTTTAGTTGTGGATTTGGGGAATAACTATTTAAATTTCTTTGGTCTATCTGGATGTGGTACATTTCAACATGCCTCATATGTACGGATAACTGAGATTTAGTTTCGATTTGAGGCATTATGTAACTGGGATGATTGCAGATAAATGAACCCTAAGAGGGTGACGGGTGGTGGTGCGGTTTAGGGCATTCGACTGTTGAGAAATTTCGAGTTTGAACCTCAGTAGTGAGGCTGAGGCAGTAAAGATGACTTGGTCGCTATGATTTCTTGGGTTCATAAGGGAACTTTACTTTTTTTTAAAGCCTTAAAGTAATATATTTAAATTAAGCAATGTATACAGTATACATGTAAGACTTAATGTTGCCTCAATCAATGTGTTCAATGTGGTGACATGGTGATCTTTATTATTATGTATACTTAGGGTTTTTTTTTTTTTTCAGATTGCATCTCTAGACTGTTTAAATTTGATGATTTTTATAAAAAATGTGAAGTATAGTCTTGTTGATTCTTCTTTTGTTGATCAAAAAAGATACTAATTCATTGCCAAAAATGTAATTGTATACAATTCCCTTTTAAAGATAAAATCATGCATCAGCTAAAGTGTAATTCATATTATTTGTTTGTAAACTAATGATTTGTAAAATAAAACTTATTACAAAAATTATCTACTTTCTTAAATTAACATTGAAATTGTTCCTATTATTTGAATTCAAAGAACTAGGTACAAAATAAAAATAAATGCATATAAAGAGTGAGAGAGACAATAGGGTCAAAGGTTATTATCATACTTGAGAAAAGAGGTTAGGAAGCAGTTATTTTGTTACAGTACCAAAAGGGAGTTTGCAGATCAATGCATCTTTTAATGCCCTACTGTTTTTTATCTATATTCAAAAATTAATAAAGAATGAATTATCACAAATAAAATATAGTATAATTTTGTACAAAGGGCTAAAACTGGGGCTCAAATTTTTCTTGCCCAACCTAGTTATAGGACTTTTATTTATTCTTGTGAGTTGCATTTCAATAAAAGTACGATCTCTTAAGAATATTTGTATACACAATATTGATTTAAACATATCAAAATTTAAATTTTCCTCGGTATTTCTTACTAATTATCTAAATAATCAAATATTTGGTACTTTCTATTCTACAAATATCATTATTACTTTAGTATTGTGTATGTAGATGACTTACAGAATGAGTTCATTACGGTTAGGTTTTTTTCACAATTTCTTAAACGAAACAAAATACAACAAATGATTTAAAATATGTATATATCTTTACATTCATTGCAAACAAATTCCATTTACAGCAACAAAATACTAAACACTTGAAAAAATATTTTTTTTTTTTAATATTCTTTTTGGGAATCAGCTTACAAATTGAAAAGCTGTCGTACCAATAGCCGCCTAAATGATATCATTCAAAAACGCACTCCACAAGTATATGTAGTATGCAGACTAATTTAGACTTCAGACGAGAATATAAGGAAATGCCACCGAAGTTTTTAATTTTACACATTGCTGTCTGTGCCTGAAACATTGGCATAGCTAGTATTTTTTGTTTAGCTAAAAGCTAACCAATCAATCAAACCAAGCAATACTTTATACAAGAAAAAGCACTACTTTCCTTGACTTGCTAAAAGACCCCTTTGAAGCTTCCCACCGACCCCCAGAGGTCCGTGGACCACAGGTTGAAAACGTCTATTTTATACGGAGAAAGTAATTAAGATGTTTTTTTTTTTAATTATTCCACTAGTGATAGAATAATTGCTTGAGTAATATTTTTTGGAGAAATACATAATATTAGTGACATAAATCCTTCTCATTGGCCGGAGGAAAATTAAAATGAGTATGTAACTTGAGAATCAAAACCGTTTTAATCATATTTACTTTGTTAATAGTTATTTGGCCATTGCCAGAAATTCTAACACTGTTTAAGAGTTGTGTTTATCGAAAAATCATATTTTTAAAGACTATTAAGGTAAAAAAAAAATAAGTGGCAAGCTTGACATTTGAGAATGCTGTTCGCCTGACCTAAAGTATCTAACATGACTAAAAAGTTTTTGAAGGATTAAACGGCCACTTTCGTCAAAGATTAGCAAGTGGCCCAGTATTAGCAAGCGGTGAACTTGACAACAAGAATACATTTTCATAAGCTCCCTAAAACTAATATGTCTAGTGCCCACAAATGTTCTTCTAGCTAGAACCCCAATCTGTTCTTAAATTGTGAGAGCAAAATAAAAGTCTGGGAAGCAGGCCCGTAGACAGGTCAAAGAAAGCAGGGGGGGCACCAATACCCAGCAAGGGGGCACCTTTACTTTTTCTTTATTTTTCCTCTTGTTCTTCTTTTTTAACCCTTTCCGCCTCAAATGGTCGGAACACACCCGGAGACCTTCTATTATTGTAGATATGTCTTGTCTCATTTTGAATATTTTTAAAACCATCTATAACATAGTTAAAATGAACACATTGATGGACTCAAATTTATAAAACATGTCATAGAAGGGTGATTCATCATTGCATGGTAAAAAAAAAATTCTCCAATTCTAATGCATTGTTTATTTTTTTCTTTTGGCAAGCAAATCAAGAAAAACTTAACTTTTTGAAAAAATGACCACTTTTAGAGGTCGCTCAAACGACCCGAAGTTTCACTGTATGAGATAATACGGCAGTTCTGATGTGTCGCTTGCTTGCTTTTGCTATAGTGCAATTTGAGTTCATTGTAAAATTAAAAGTATAACGTAATATTTGAATTTTAGATTATAATTAATTTCATTATTCAAGCTTGCTGGATAATGAGAAGTTTTTGACTAACTACAAATTATTGAATTGATATGTTATCCACCTCGTGTTAATTCACACAGTGTATTTATTGACAAGACGTATAACTGAAGTTTGGTTGATTGGACAAACGGATTTTTGTCTGCCTAGCGATGTCTCACTAACCTTGGGTCATGCTATGAAGATGGCTTTCTATAACAAGGTGCGGAAAAAAGACAATATCCGAAAGCATTAAGGTAACTGTTAACGTTCTTAAAAAAGAAAAGCAGTAGAGGGAAATCGAAGAGTACTTGAAGACGAAAGAAGACATCATAACGATCTATTGTTATTCAAGCAGATCACACAAATTTCTGTCTTATACAAAACGGTGTCTGATGCTGCAAAAATAAAATTTGAAAACCATTTTTGGTATAATATTCCAAAGTATTCCAGAGGTGCTTTTTTGCGTTGTTTTCTTATAAATTTCTGAAGCGATGGTGAAGACTGGCGATGACTGGACGGATCGAGTATTTAAATGAAGAATTGCCTTAACTGTATTACTTTGTAGGTACCTTATCACTATCTGCAATGCGTTCAGTCGTTATTGATACCAGCTTTGATGAAGTTGACCCAGTACCCTGGGATCAGTTGCCGTCATTTGCTGAAGCTAAGTGTGTTGTTGATTCCAATAAGGTCGTCAATGATGCAGCCGAGTGGTCAGTTGTACTGATGTCATCATTTAATAAGTCAATAACTAAAACGGAATCTGAAATACATAGATTGCTGCAATTTGTAGAAGATCACAGACACAGAGTGCCAAATTTGAAGAAAAGTCTCACTGAGGTTATATAAGAAGCGTTGAACTGACGATCATAGTAGCGTGCAATGTTTATGTTTATAATACAATGTATACATGAATGAAAAATCACTAAATGTTACATATCATAATATTTTATGTTATTTATAACATTTCAACATGTCTAATTCGCTGCAATTAACGTATAATGTTGATTTTAGGATATTGTTTATTTTAATGTTTATATTATAAGAATAATAGTCTTTAAAGAAGATACTATAAACTTAGTCTCGATGAGCGACCTCTAAATGTAATTCAATTTAAATAAAATTTTGCATGAAAGTATAGGAATATAAAAGAAAAATGTGTAACAACAATTTAATATTAAATTGCAATTTTTTTTTGAATCACCCTAATGTCATAGTAACTTTTGTGTGGGGGGTTGAATCTTAGTTCTACTGTCCCTTGCAACTGGGTGTAACACACCCGTACACTTTTTAAATATAAAAAACTATGACTTAACTACCTTTGAACCATTAATTGTGTTAATTAAAAACTGTTTTGTGTCATCCATAAAATAAGACTGAAACTTTTAACAATACATAAATAATTTGAAGGCATTGGGATATCAAAAATATTCAAATGTATTCAACATTTCATTATACGTTTCAAAGAGGTATAGTTACATGTAGTATACACAGGAGAAAGTGGGCTTTGCATTTCAGTATGCACAGTTTCATGTGAAAGAACAATTTTCCTTGCTTATATGTCTACTACACTTGCTGCATTAAAATTTGATGTAAATTTGTTTCACACTTTGTATCTTTTCAGCAATTTGACTGAATTATGAAAGACGCCAATTGTTATTTCACTCTCTGCATGAGACAGTGAGTTGGTTGAATATTGAGTTTTGAATACTGAGATACCTTTTTTGTCGCCATTGATTCCAAGTCAACCAAATTGAAAAAACATAATAAAGGGTCATCTTATAGTTTCACAGTGGACATCTACGTCATTAGTTCTATATCATTATGACTACTATCATTGGGTCTATAGTGTCTCATCCTTTAGTTTTGTTAGTTTATAAAAAAAAAACTCTAGTTTCTTGCTCTGTTTCACTTTTCTTTATCAAGATGATTGCGCAATTACTGCCAAAAAGTTGGTAAAGAAATTTAGTAGTTGAGAAGTGTTTCTGGACTGAACAAAAACATTGATTCGTTCAGGGGCAACGCCTTCTTTGTTCTGGAAATCTTTAGGTACGAAAAACTTGTTTTTGTTTTCTTTTTACTAATCCAAAGACCTATAGTGAAACATTTCTCGGTCATTAACTCTGCATGCTTTAGGTTAGTGAAATAATTGTCTTTCACTTCCAAAGACGTCCCTTGTAAGAGTAAACAGTTTCTGAGACTTATACAACAAATCACTTTGCTATCTAGACACTTGCATTTTATTTACTAAGACATAGGCGGTCTACCATGGGTTAGTTTGAAGATGATTCTCAGGCCCAAAAAAAAAGATTTGTATTTTGTTTCACACATACGTGTAAGTTGTATTATCTTAAACAAATCAGTAACAAACTCAGAAGCCAACCAGACGCTCATGTTCCGGAATGTTCTTTCTACCATAAAATGTCAGGGAACGGGAACTGTTGAAAATAATAACACAACCAGTCACTCAGCCTAAAGACAATTAAACTGTAAAACTCTTACATCAGCTTAATTAGACCGCCAGGTTAAAATAATAAACATTTTTGTATCTCATTGTCCATTTAGTAAATATGATAATCAGTTGGCTGCCTGACCCTAAACATGACACCAAACTCCAGTTTATCCCCTAGTTTTTCTGTCCTGACACAATGTATATTTCTTATCAAGGTCGATGACTAATTAAAACACCTTTATTATCAGCATAAACATTTTTTACTTTCTATAAACAGTGTACGGGTGTATTACACTCAGTTATCGGGAAGAGGATAAGCAATATGTCGCGGCGGAAAAGGTTAAGCGGGGGGGAGGCACTCCACACCTAGCGGGGAAGGGCACGGGTCACCTTGCCCCCCTTTAATACGGGGCTGCCGGGGAAGTAATGTAAGAAAGGGTTGCAGCAGGCAGCTTCCCTATTTTTAATTAGTCATACATCTACGGCAATGACAAAATGTTAGATAGGAAATTAAGGAAACCGCGGCGAATGTTAAAAAAACTTATTATGTTATTCAATTTTTAAAATGTTAAATCGCCAAGACATATTTCATAAAAAAATGTCTTTGAAAAGCGTATTTTAGGGCGTATTTTATCTCTTATATTGAAATGTGTTACCTTCCTTTACACAATATTATATTTCAACATTAATATGCATTTCGTGTCGAGTTCATGCAACATTAGCTTGAAGACTTGAATTCGTGGTTTCTTTTGGATTGTGTCACGGACACAATAGGAGAGGCAGTGGGTCACACGTGTGTTTTTTTCTACCCTTAGTAAAGCCATTTCCTTGCTGGCTATGAAAAAAAAATAACTTAAGTCGAAACCGAAATACTCCGTGGGAGGGAGATAGTAAAGAGCAGGGGTAGCCACGAACAATATGGTTGAGTGCAACACTCACGTTTTTTATATGGTGAACGTAAAATATAGAGCCACACCTATCAATGTATCAATGTGGTATCTACGTTATATTCTGCCTATGGCCAATTAAAATCCTAGCAGGGAAATAATAGAGTTCTTCTGTAGTAATACTAGCAGGAAGCTAATGAAGTTATTCTGTAGTAATACCAGCGTCTCACTATGTTGAAAGATGTCACTTGTTTACTGAGTGAGCTATAGTATGCTTGATATTACTGAGAGTTTAAATGTTATGTTGTATTTTTTTCTTTACGTACTATCTCGACATATACGTTTAGTTTTTTATGGTCACCAGTGTATGTTGTTGCATACATATTGTTACTTCATCAAACAGTTATTCAAGGACTAGATAACGCCGTGGTCACAACATGTAAATGTATATTAGAATATCCTCAAATGCATAATCGCCTAACCAGTGATTCTCCCTCTATATCATGCGGTGTATGCGTTGTAACCCTTTTTCTCCCTCGTTTTTATTTTTTTTTTATATTGTATTGTGTTAATGGCAATAAAAGCCAAATGTTATTTTTTATCACAGTATTTTGTATATTTCTTTGTTTGTTTTTTTCATATCGTATTCTGTCCATGGCAATAAAATTTTCTATTGCAGTATTTCGTATATTTCTTTGTTATCCCTTCTGTCGGATTTCGTTCAACCAGCTTCAGCAGGCTATTCCTCTAGTCTACAAATACATATTAATAATATACGGTAATGAATGAATCAGGAATCAGACTTATGTTTAAGGGCTAAAATGTTTAAATATGATCAGGTTACTTGACCAGTGTACATAAAATTGACTTGTTTAAATAAAACCTGCCTCTGAACTGCCGCGGATGCTCTAAAGTGCATTTTGTAGTTAAATATTCGTAAGTCCTAGCATAAAATTAGAATATGAGTAAATATTAAATAATTATTGTGTTTATCATTTAGTTTTTATTATGTCATATATTTCCTATGTGAATTATTGAAAAAGCCAGTTCTCTTCCGTCTGAACAGTGAACTATAGATTTTGTCACTGACATTTGAAGAACTTATATATATATATATATTTCTCTTCTTCGCCCAACCATGCCGGACAGCCTACAAGAACATATATATATATATATAGATAGATAGATAGATAGATAGATAGATAGATAGATTGATAGATAGATAGATAGATAGATAGATTGATTGATAGATAGATAGATAGATAGATAGATAGATAGATAGATAGATAGATAGATAGATTTGTAACGTTTGTGGAATTCCCGAATACATCAAAGCAAACAAGACGCGTTCAAAAATTTTGACAACTCGTGTTGTTTTCTGATTTCTTTCATAAAAACAGATTGTTTTAATTTCTCATTTATCCCTAGTCGCGATAAATCCTGTAGCCGTTTGACCGCGGAAAATGAGGGAACGCTGTACATAAAAAATAATTTGTTCACTGATTATTGTAAAAAAGAAATAATAATATAACACATTTAAAAAATACAAGTATGTGTGAAGAATAAAATAATATTGAATTAATTTCCAAATTTATAATTTTTTTTTTTTTTAAAAGTGTATAAATATAGATAAGATGTGAAAATGCTATTGCTGGGCCGGCGCTACCGTTAGGCTTTAAAGTGGGTCAAGCAACACACTCAACGCTGAAGTGTATATGGTAAAATATTAGGTATGGTGAAATATTTTGTTTTGATATCTTTGTTAACAAATTTTAACTGTTTCAGAATGTGTACGCATTATAAAAAAATATTAACTAACATCTATCTGTACTGAATAGTGTATGATGAAGGTTCTATTAAACGAATCTTAAGCTGTGTTGAAAATGTCTAAAAAAAAAACATACACTAAAAAGTTGATATGGAGACTGGCATGGCCTACATGAAAAAAAAATGTTACATCAAAATAACACTATAACCATGTCTGAGGCAGACACAAAGCGAACCAAAAATAAAAAGCACTGCAAATTAAAACACCCACCCCCGGAAATATTTTTGTTATAATCTGAATGAAAAAAAAAATCATGATCTTGAAAAAAGGCATTAAAATATATCTAACCAATACAGAGAAAATTAAGTCTGGCAACTCATAGATAATCAAGGTATCGAAAGAATTAACTAAAAATTGTAAACAATAAAATCAAGAACAAGTTGCTGGAAAGTACCAGATAGTGAACATAATGTCTGCACATGATAGGTCATAGCTCAACTTTGCATAGTAGGCCTATGTATTTTCTCCGAATATGTCAGCCTGTTATTATGTTTGATTGCTGATTTAGAGAAAAAAATACAGTAATTATAATGATTGAAAAGGATGCGTATGCAACGTCACGGATGGTTAGTTTTTTTTTTTTTTTTTTTTTTAATGCTTTAGATGCAACTTTATGTTATCTCTAATTTAGATGTATTATAACACATTTAAAATAATTCAACAATCAAATTAGTCTATTTTATTTGACGCACGAATTAAAGATGACATTCAACTGTTTGTGCCCAAAATACTATGTCTTTAACTTATTACACTTTTAGGTCATTTTTTATCGGCTAAATATTGTTTATTCAATTTTTATCTGAATGTCTACTTATTTTTTTAACTACATTTCTAACCAAGCTTACCTTGAGAAGTAAAACAACAAAATATCCCAGCGTGCCTCGAAATTCCCTTTTTATTACCGCGTGATTGAGTGTAAACCTTGACAAAAAAAAATGTATTAGAAAGCTTTGGTCCAGATTTAAAAATTACTTCTTTAATACATTTAAATGACATTGGTATGGAGCACATTTTACAGGTTAATGTTCTGGGAACTTATCCAACCATTTCAATACTTTACCATGAGTGTTAAATATAAACAATAAACAAATTATAAAACATGTAATGAATGCGCTTCAAAATGTCATGAAATTCGGATGAAAATGACTTAAACATTGAGTCATCGGTTGTTATAACAATATCAGAATACTTTGTCTTGCTATTGTTTTTTTTGTCCCCGTTTTGTCTGTCTGTTTGTCTGTCTGTCTGTCTGTCATCACCCTAGATCTCAACAACCATAAGTCCTAGTCCCATGATGTATTTATCATTTAGTAGGTCTTAGCCTGCCATGTGTGCAGCAAAAGTTCATTTCGCGATCTGACCTCTGAGGGCCGTAAAAGGGGGCTCATAAAGTACCGTTTTTTACTATATAAGTTATAATAACAATGGAGCGCCCTATATCTCAGCAACCACAAGTCCTAGACCCATGATGTATATATCATTTTGTAGGTCTTAGTCTGCCAAGTGTACATTAAAAGTTCATTTCGCAATCTGACCTCTCAGAGCCAAAATATAAGAGTTTCTTAGAGTTTATAAGAGTCCGGCGTAACCGAAAATGATCTAAAATGTCCTTTGTCCGAAACGGAAAAGACTTAAATTGCTTGTTTTTAATATTTAGCTTTTTTTTATTGAAGATCAACGGCTATGTGAATTATGTAGTCCACCAAGTAAAACAAATCTCATGGAACATTATGTAATCTATGTGTCACCACTGTTAAAGGGCCCCAATAAAAGATAACTCTTAAATTTCTGAGTTTCTCGACTTTTTAGGACTCCATTTTCAAAATCTAAGGGCCTTAAAAGTCGAAAAGCTTAGAAACCGAACTCATTTATAACAATTCTATGTACCATTTATAACAATTCTCTTTGTCATTTATTATCTTTCATTTATAACGATTCGCAGTGTAATTTATAACATTTCTCTATTCATTTATAACATTTCTCTGTGTCATTTATAACATTTATCTTTGTCATTCACAGCGATCCTCTTTGTTCTAAAATTACCGCTGTAGGCCCCGCATACTGCTAAGACATCTTTTTTAAGTGTGCTTTACCTACTCGTCTTAAGCACTTATTTAAAAAAAAAGTATCAAAATACATCATGTTCTTAATTTCTCGGTAAGCGCATTTGATGTTTCCCCTTCCCAATTGAGAATGCAACTTTGAAATACATAAATGCTACAATGAGAATTACGGCGGCTAAAAAATCGGAAAAAATCAGTTTGTGGAGATCTTATAACAGATTCATCCATCGCTCATGTTTTCTTGTATTTAAGCAGAGCTTGCAACAAAATGTCTCCCCTTGTCTGCATAATAAAAATATAATTGACAAGGCTCAAGCAAGATATTCATTCATGCTATATAAATATAATGAGAACAAAATAATGAAAATAACATTTCGAAATAGAAGGTTTAATATTAGATTTGTAATTTATGTACAGATAGAGCCCACTTAAGCCGGCGAATTAATTCATTTGATTTCGAATCTTAACAGTTTGAAACTCAAACAATTAATTACTAATTAACTGCGTATTCTGATGTATACAGGCACCGAGCACCCAGAATAAAGTGAAGCCCGCTGCAGATTGCACAATTCTTTTAAGTCCATGAAAGAATGAGATGTTTATCTCTTACATTTAATAAACCCCTCAATGAGAAAGTTCTTTAAATGCCTTCTTTCTTTTAGAAGATAGCCGAAGTCAAATGGCCATAGAAGCACCAATGGTGACATACGTAGTATACTAAGACTTGCCATGCGTCTAACCTGTAACCCAGTGTATGCAGGTTGTGCTGCAGCATAAATGTCTGGATCGCTACCAAAGCACCAAATACACTCGCCGCTCCCATTCCGTCATATTTGAATTACTGAATGTGGGGAAAATACTTTTTTCTGACATAAATTGAATAATTTAAAATTGTGAATATTTTTTTTCTGAAAACTAATCAGTATAATAATATTTGTTTATATAGTAACATCTTATTGGGCTATACGAAGTAATTCAAATTTATGCTGATAGAAAAATGACATAATATTGGGAAAATCCAAAATTTAGCGGCAATAGTCTGGAAATAGAATTAGAGATAAAAACTATCAGTCGAAACTAACTTTGAAATGCAAATTATAACATTTTTTATGCAATCTTTGATTGTGTGTTAATGATTAAAAATTGTAGACACACACAATTTAAAAAAAAAAACAATAATTAATTTATAAGGCAAGTTTTTGTTTAAGACCAACCGGCAGTTCGATGAGCTTTGAGTGTTTTATGTTGACTAACCATTCCAAACAGTTTGGTTAGGCATTTCTCCCTACTGTAATTTGTGTCATATTGGGGCTGTCAAGTCCATTCATATATTTACAGAAAAATAAAAAAAAAATTGAAATACATTTTGATTAATGAACAACTTTCACTTTAATAAAATTCCGCGATAAGTTAATATTCAATAAGTTCATCGAATATAATTTGTTTTAAACGGTGTGGAAACATAGCTAAAAGTTGTCAAATTTAGAAATTTGTCCAAATTTTGCAACTTTTTGTCATTTTTTATACCATTTAAAGTTCATAGTAACACAGCTACTATTTAAGAATCATTGTTACCGAATTTTTAAAAAGTACGACGACTCTCATACTAATGATCAACACTAAATGTGCATTTTGGAAATGTTTGGTTTCTTTTCGTTTTCCATAAGCTATAATTCATAAAATCGTAATGCATTTATAAATGTAAATAAAGAATTAAGAATATCTTGCAATAGAAAAAAAAAAAGATATTCACGATAGTGAAAAATTCTGGATGACCTACTGAGAACTCCTCTTGCAGTAACTATACACTACACCTCGTTTCGTCAATAAGACTAAACTTTGCAAAATATATGTGACATCCTTAAGACAGGCTGGGCAAACTACGGCCTACGGGCCGCATGCGGCCCGTCAGATCATATTATATGGCCCGTGTGCATGTACATGTTGTGATCCTGTGTCGTTGATAATTTTCTTTATTTAGAGTTTTCGCTTTATTCTTATTAATATTATTCCCACTATTTCATTCGAATCTAGGGATATTAAATCGGTTTTATTTCTCAGAATATTAGTGATTACCATTCATTAATAATTTAACATTCCCGTTCGAATCTGCTTTTCAAAAACCAGAAGAGGTTTTTGTTGACAATTTACATTTTGAAAGGTTTTATAAAGTTTGTAATTTAAAATCGAATAGACGTTGATTCAACCATGAATGCTGCCAAAAGAAAAAAAAATGATAGAGGAAAAATGTCAAGTTTTAAATGACTAATGAACTGTTAAATACTACTTCTTTTGAGTTTGGAGCAAAGTAGTCTGCTTACTGTTGCATGAGAGTGTGAGGACTCTTTTTTCTGTGGTATAAGTATGTGAGCAGTCTGCTTGCTGTGGCATGAGTGTGTGAGCGACTGTAATGAGTACAATTTAAAAAGAAACCGCCTAACAAACATTTGGATTTTAGGAAATGCCAGGAGTTGGTGAATTCTTAAAGATGCTTATAGATTCTTAAAGCCAAAGCCAGTTTGGATGCTGTCCCATAAGATTGTCGTCGGCATCCGTCCGTCTCGAGAGACGATGGTGTAGCTAAGATGAGTCTACAAAACACCGCCGGGAATGGCTGTGCAGTCCGACTCGGGAGTGGCAATCCCTGCCGCACTTGTCACACTTGAAGATAGTTGGTTGTTGTAGTTGTTGTTGTAGCTGTTCTTTTTTCCGCTTCCGTCTTGTTCTTTTCAGGGCAGCATTATCCTGTCGCTCAGCCTCTGCGCGCAATGAACCCTGCCGGACAGCGAGCCTCCATGAGTGGCGGTCGGCTGCTTGGCTCTCCCAGGAGTTGGGGTTAATGGAGCACTCTTTCATATCCTTTTTGCAAGTGTCTTTGTAGCGCATTTTAGGTCGCCCTGTTTTCCTCTGGCCGGTAACTAACTCGCCATAGAGTAGGTCTTTCGGGATGCGGCCTGCGTCCATTCTTTTGACATGACCGAGCCATCTGAGGCGTCTCCCGCTGAGAACTGCAAACAAGCTGCTCATGTTGGCCCTCTCTAGCACCCCAGTGTTGGGGATCTTGTCTTGCCACTTTATCTGCAGTATACGTCGCAGGCACCTCATGTGGAAATTGTTTAGCTTTCTTTCGTGCCTCGCGTAAGTGGTCCACGTCTCGCATCCATAGAGGAGGGTACTAAGTATGCAGGCCTGGTAGACGCGCAATCTGGTATTTTTGGTGAGGCTGGGGTTTTCCCACACACGTTGCTTTAGTCTCGCCATGACTGTGGCTGCCCTAGCGATTCTGCAATCGACCTCCGGGTCTATGGATAGCGAGCTGGAGATGGTGGACCCGAGGTAAGTGAAGTTCTCGACGACCTCTAGGGCGTGCCCATCGATGTCAATGCTTGTGGGTGTATCTGTACCCTGTGCCATGACATTCGTCTTTTTCAGGCTGATAGTCAGTCCAAACTCCTTGCATGCATGGGAGAGGCGGGTGACAAGCTGCTGCAGTCCGTCTTCAGTGTGTGATGTCAAGGCTGCGTCATCAGCAAAGAGCAGCTCGCGAATTAGGACCTTTGTGACTTTGGTCTTTGCACGGAGGCTGCAGAGAAGAGAAAACATATTTTGACATTTCTTTATCAGGGACAATTGTTAAAAAGATAAGTGACAATTTGATGCACCAACTTCGAGATGCAAGCAAAGACTTCTTGTGGTACTCTTTTGCGTTGGATCAGCAACTGATGTAGTTTGTATTTTACAATGTAACGTGCATGTGTAATAGAGTGTGAATGTAAAATAAAATGACAAATGCATGGTTATTATCCTTAATTTATATATTCACACGATGTAAATTGTATTGAAGTAGACAAAATATATATGCAGCCCGCTGATTACATTCAAGTGATCAATGTGGCCCTCCATAGAAATAGTTTGCCCACCCCTGCGGCCAAAGGGGATGGTCTTACTGTATGTGATCTAAGGAGTTGTTTTTTTTTTTTTGTATGTAGTTCTAAGGAGTTGGTTTTATTGTATGTAATATAAGGAGTTGGTCTTATTGTATGTAATCTAAGGAGTTGGTTTTATTGTATGTGATCTAAGGAGTTGGTCTTATTGTATGTGATCTAAGGAGTTGGTCTTATTGTATGTGATCTAAGGAGTTGTTTTTTTTGTATGTAGTTCTAAGGAGTTGGTCTTATTGTATGTGATCTAAGGAGTTGGTCTTATTGTAGTTGATCTAAGGAGTTGTTTTTTTTTTTTGTATGTAGTTCTAAGGAGTTGGTTTTATTGTATGTAATGTAAGGAGTTGGTTTTATTGTATGTAATCTAAGGAGTTGGTTTTATTGTATGTAATCTAAGGAGTTGGTCTTATTGTATGTGATCTAAGGAGTTGGTCTTATTGTATGTGATCTAAGGAGTTGGTCTTATTGTATGTGATCTAAGGAGTTGTTTTTTTTGTATGTAGTTCTAAGGAGTTGGTTTTATTGTATGTAATCTAAGGAGTTGGTCTTATTGTATGTGATCTAAGGAGTTGGTCTTATTGTATGTGATCTAAGGAGTTGGTCTTATTGTATGTAGTTCTAAGGAGTTGGTTTTATTGTATGTAATCTAAGGAGTTGGTTTTATTGTATGTAATCTAAGGAGTTGGTCTTATTGTATGTGATCTAAAGCGTTGGTCTTATTTTATGTGATCTAATAAGCTGGCACATGTAATCGGCACATACACAAACTGACACTTCAATAGCCATTATATGACTCGATCAACAATGCCAGTAGTTCTCACGGTATGATTCTTGAGCGCATTTTAGATAGATTACAATTTTAAGTTTGGTAACGCCAAAGTTTATACGGAGAATTAACAATTCAAGAATCAGGTTGTGCATTACTCTATTACCGTCAAAATTTCAGCATCAATCTGCAACCATTAACTCATATACCGGGCCATAACACTAGGTCCATGCTGACACACGGTGTTAATCAGCCTTGATAAAATGCCCCGCCCTGAATCAGGTGATGTGGAGTGGGAGGGGGACGTTAGGACAACAAAGCCTGAAGCAAAATTTCTTCTTGGTGTCCAGTAGCACTTTGTAGTCGGTCAGTGGCCATAGGTGAGAAGTCGCACCTTTGTTCAGCTCCTGACTGAACATATGGTTGCTTTGACCTGCTGACCACAGCTCGTTCATTCTCAAGGGGGTGGAGATAAGGAGAAAGTGATATGGGGGGTAGTTCTGGTATCGGAGGGACTGTGACCTTAACATTGTGCTTTATTTGTATCTATATCTTAGTGAATCCACATTAGGTCGACATGAACTTGTTAAGGCCGTCGGGGGGCCCTAGGCACTGTAGCATCATGAGGGTCAAGGAAGCCTTTTACTAGAGAGTAATACACTCTCGGCTAATCAAGTACGCTAAAACATAACAGGCTGGCCTATGTAATAACGGTAGTCTGTTGTATTTTCGGATTGTATTATTAATTAGTCTACGATCCTAGGATAGAGAGAAGAACACATACGATCATGAGTTGTCACTAGAAATAAAATGGTAAACGATTTGCGCTCGTAAATGTATTCAAACGTATCAAAAGACAGAGGCGTACTTAAAATGGAGGAAAGGGGTCAAAATTCGAAAGTCCCTCCGGGCCCCAGTTTGAGGAGGCCCCAAAAATTATTTTGTACATTAAATATTAAGTACATTATCTCATGTCATGGTGTCAAATGTAAAATTCAGGGGCCCCCAAAGAGGCCAAGCTACCCCTGGGCTGTCAAATCCCTAGGTTTGGCACTGTCACAAGATAAACAAGTTTTAAAATTAATTGAAATAAATTGATCATTCTACATAGAAGGTCGAAAGACTACAATCGATTAATTTTTTCAGCATCAGACAAATGTAAAAATGCTGGATTAGATTTTAGATAAATTACACAAATAAGCTTTTCAGAAAAGTGTTTATGGAAAGCAAGACCTGTGACTGTCGTGGGATCCAAAGTTACGGTATGTATCTAAAATATAAATTACACGAAGATATACTAACTACACGTTTATTTAAAATTAAACCATATCAACATAATCACAAACACTTAATGATACATGTTGATAGAGAAATGATTATGATCCAGTAGTTCAGGAACAATTTCACCTTTAAAAAAATATATATAATTGGACACAATATACACAATCAATCGTTTTTAAAAGAACTCTGCCTAGAATGCATTGCATACATCTAAACTGCTTCAAACATACGAAGCAAATAAAAACAGAAAACCGTAAATTAAATTTATTCTACTGTGAACTTTTAGTTTACAACAAATACGTTCATATCGGAAGGTAAAAATCTGGGTGTGAGCCGTCAAAATAAAGGGATACATAATTTTGCGGTTATAAACCTGAACTTGCAAGGCCCCTTGCTCGTATGAGCCCCATTTTTGCACACGGTGTTACCACCCCGTTAAATCCGCCTCTGGATATGCGTATGTCAGACATAGACTGTAAGAAAAATAAATAAATCTATTACCGTGTGGGCTTGTTTTGTCAACAATGTATTCTCAATGTGATTGCTTATTCTTACACGAAGAAAACATTGACCAAATTGCTTTACGTATTGATGTATTGAAACAGTAGTCTAAAGGATTGATTGCTGCGTTCATATAGGTCACCCACTGAAGTAAAATTACATCAGATGTGGTAATGGCGAAATCTGTAAATATGTAGACTAGTAAGAAAATTCCTAATGGGACCCAGCAAATAAATGTTAGAAATATAATACATCCAACATTTCTATAGGCTTTAATATTTGGGTTTTTATTTCCGCTTCCTTCACTTGGAATTTTTTTCGTGTATGCTGTGATATCTTTAGAAAATAAATTCTCACCCTCATACATGACGGAGTTATGAATACTATTTGGTTTTATGTCCCTCACTGTTTGCGTTGACTCTGAATTCACTTTGTATTTTGATGTTCTGTCATGGAACCGTCTCACTTCAATCAATATATGAACATAAAGTAATGCAACCAAACCACACGGAACACCGAAGATTAAAATAAAAACTACAATAAAAACATTGAAGTCGTAAACGTCGAAACACATCTGGCTGACGTCTAACAGCTATTCGACCATCCGAATACTTGCACAAGTACAATTAATGTTAATGGACACACCCAGCTCAGGATTATCATCAAGCCCCCGTGACGGGCAGTCAACAGCCTGTATACTAACGGATGGCACACTGCCAGATACCTGTCAACTGCCATTACCAATATATGAACAATAGTAATACAGCATGCTATATTGTTTATTTTAATTTTGCCACAACACATTGAAGATCCCAGAATCCGCCGTCCTTTGTTTTTAATTTCTAGTATAGTGATAGGTATAAGAAATATCGATACCATTATTTCTACTGCTAGATATGACTTAAGTGATTGCCTTGTAATAGTATTACTAGTTTTGTTGCACTTTATACTGTCGTTAAGTTTATGCAGAGAATTTGTCATTGCAATACAAAATATAGTAACATTAGAGGTAAATGCAAACAAACATATCAATGAAGCAACCACACATATAATGAGAATCACTGTACTGGAAAGTTTATTTTCAGAATTAGCCAATGTTAAACACTGCGTGGCATTCATCGCTGTCTCTTGGTGTATTATAAAATGTCTACTGCAGAGGATAATGAATAACTCAGAAACTCGTCCTATCTGCAGAATATCGATTTATCTAATGGCGATTGAGGTTCTTGTTATAGTTCTAGTGGCATCATCTAATTAATTAAAACTACATTGTTTATACAACTGAAATGTGTTTGTGTATTTTGCATCCAAACGATATGTGCATTTTAGTTCTATTTTTGACACAGATCAATATTGAACAATTTAAATGAACAGACAGACAGTTGTTTCGATATTTATTTTATGTAAACAAAAAAAAAATAATTAACTTTTAAATATGCATGCAATCCACCTTCTAGGAAATTAAAACACATTAATTAACTAAGCTATTAAATTTTGTTTGAAAAAATGATTTATTTCGAAATTGAAAAAAAAAATCACCTCACTCTTGTACTAGAACAGTGAAATAGATATTGAATATACTTGAATAAAATTGCATCAAGTTGTCTTAAAGATGTAATGTAGGTAGTCATGGCAAAAACAAAAGTGCTTTTCAGTACTCGCATTGAATTATCTAAAGTGAATTGGTGACGTAAAAAGTCTAAAGAGTTTGATGCTAACAGACTTTGAAGAGATGCGGTTATTTAGTGCGAGGAGTGCAAATCTCTAAGACGGCGTGAAACTCCAATGGAGATAAATACAGTAAGAGCTCGGAAGATAGAGAGAACCTACACTTGTGCACCCAATAGAGGAGAAAATATTTTATTTTAAATGTCTAAACAAATACTAACAGGAGAATATTTTCAATAAAATGTTTAAACAAAAAACTGGTTTGATTTACATAATCACCTGCGTTAAAAATAAATCGGCACTATTCTATTTCATGTCAATTATATTGATTTTATATTGATTAGATTTGTTGTACTGATGAACACCAGTGGATAAAAACATTTTTATTCAAAACATGTTTTTATTTAGCCCAAAATAATGTTACCTAAATACTACATTAATTACCCAAATATCGAGATATGCCCTGACAGCCTTCAAATATTTGATGATATCAACAATATAAACACTAGTAGAAGAAAGATACAAAAAACAAACATTATAATAGGTGATAGATTAAACGATATTTATTAACCTAATTGTGACCATTACCGATACTTATAAGAAACTAGCTTGGGAAATTTTGAAACATTGGAAGATTTAGTTCCAATCAGTTGGATATTGAGATGGAGTTTTAAAAATTATTCGATTCCGAAAACCGAACAAAAGTGTGGGGCACTACTGATTTTCTTTTTGTTAAACATAAATACTTCAGTCTATTTCCAACCGGTATAGCACTAATTTCGATTTTAGATTTTTTACAATAAAGTCTTCTTACAATAAATATGATGGCATAAAACACAGTTCCATCTCCTAGCAAAGTATTTTTTAGAAATACAATAAGTCTAGTGAACTCTCCGTGAACTTTGCTTTAAGTTATTGGCGTGAGTTTTCTTACAAGAAGAAAATGTTTGGGAAATAGCCTTACGTATTGATTTATTAAAACAGAAAATTAGAGGATTGATAGCCGCATTCATGTATGTCATCCATTGCATTATCAAAAATAGTGACGTGGAGAAAGACATAACTTTAAACATGTTGACCAGAACTGAAACTCCTAACGGTAACCAACAAATAAAAGTAAGAAATATAATACATCAAACATTACGATAAGCTTTAATGTTTGGGTTTTTATTTTTGTTTACATCAGATTGAAGATTCGAAGTTCTAGTTCCACTATTATTCGAAAATGCAATTACACTGATATCAGTTTTGGGTGCATCAATTGTATTGATCGACGGTTTATTCAGGCTGTTATCTGCGTCAGGTTCAATGGCATTGTTGGTATTTGGTGTTTCAGCATAATTGTTAACGTAAGTGTTTGCAGTTGAATCATTCAATGTTTGTTCTGGATGTGAATTCCTTTTATACTTTGACGTTCTCTGGTGAAATCTTCTGACGTCTTTCAAAATTAGAACATAAAGTACTACTACCGTGACGAAAGGGAAAATGTATGTTAAAATAAACTGTATTACAAATACATTGCGATCATAGATAACAAAACACGTCTCACCGACCTCATAGCAACTTTGTGACCAAGAAATCTGTATCAGCACAACTAGAATTACTGAACATATCCAGCTTAAAGCAATCAGTATATATCCATGTCGAGATGTGAACAATCTGTACACAAGCGGGTGACACACTGCCAGATATCTTTCAACTGCCATTGTCAAAATGTGAATAATGGACAGGTAGCATATTATATTGCTGGCGAAATATTTAGCCCTGCACATATATGATCCCAGAGTCCATCGTCCTTTGTTGACGACTTCCAGTATACTCATAGGCATCAAGAATACTGCAACTATAATATCCACTGATACGTACGATATAAATATAAGTTTTGTAACTGTGCTAGACGTTGTGTCGATCGTTTGTCTGCCGTTACATTTATAGACAGACCGGACCAGTGCAATAAATATGGTAACATTGGAGATGACGGAGAAGACACAGATAGTTGATGTCACCAAACATAGAATGAGACTCACTGTACTGGAAACATTAATCTCAGAATTAGCCAATGCAATACACTTTGAAACATTCATGGTTCCAGGAAATCAATCACTAGTGACAGACCGGATGTGACACTGGCAGAGGATTTAATTGAAAACTTTTTTTTCCTAATGTTTCTGTTAACATTTTGTAAGTACAGTTTAATTCATGGATGATTCGCAGAATCAAATATGCCGAATTAATAATTTTAAATTCGCAGAATGAAATGTGTCATATTGTTAGCTAAAAATTCGAAGAATTAAATATTTTAAAGAAGAACGAATTAGATGCGATCTATTACGAATCTCTTATCAAGAACAAAATCAAATCACTCAATAGATAATTTAACTATTTTGATCATTTAGATTCTATGAACGAGAATGTTTCCTCTAACATAATTTGATTCTATTTTAAATGAGTGCTGATTCATATGACCTTTTTTTCCAACGGTTCGCAACAGAGCCTTTACCGTTTGTGGATTTTTAGTTAATCGATGCTAAAATGGTTTGACTAAAAGTGTCATGAGTGTTGTATTTACACTATTTTTAATGGTTATTTCTTCTGTAAATGAGGCGTTCTGATTGCCATCCAAATTCAATACCAAATCGTGCTAAATGTCGCTATTGATTTTGACGTTCAAATATAATGACATATTTTTTAAGATTAGTTTTTAGCTATTAATAATATAAACAATTTAAAATGTACATTTTTTAAAGGCAGATTCTTGTGAACACAGAAGTGCTGCATTTAAACATTTTAATACATCTCCAGTGAATGAATTTTAAAATTACAAATTCCCATCACAATATACCGCTATACCCCATTCTCTCTACCAAAACCATAACAATATACCATCTATACCCCATTCTCTCGACCAAAACTATCTTAATATACCTTCTATACCCCATTCTCTTTACCAGAACAGTCACAATATACCCTCTATACCCCAATCTCTCTACCAGAAACATCACAATATACCCCCTATACCCCAATCTCTCTACCAGAAACATCACAATATAGCCTCTATACCCCAATCTCTCTACCAGAAACATCAAAATATACCCTCTAACCCCATATCTCTACCATAAACATCACAATTTATCATCTATAACCCAATATCTCTAACAGAAACATCACAACATCTGAATACATGGTAACAATTGAGAAAGGCAAGAATGAATTGATAAATGCAACACTTGTCTTCCCTGCCACAAGCAGCAATTTCAAATGACTCCATAAAGTGGACATTACTATTTTTGGGGATTTTGTCTGCTGGGGTTTAGTCCCACACTCCTTGTTATCACACACAGTAAAAAAAAAATAACTCGAACACTTGTTAAAATAAAATATAAATTCAGTTGAACTTTAACAAAACAAAATTTGTGGCAGGTTTCTCTGAGCTCGGTAGCGCCTTTTTGTTGGCCAGTTACCAGAGGTGCGAAGTCTTAAGTTCACCCAGCTCCAGTGCGCATTGTACCTTTGATCTGCGCTCTCCTAACCACATCCCTTGAGGGGGTGGGGATGACGGGAACATAATATTGTGGTAGTTGTGGAATTGGATGGGAACAGCGATCTTAACAGTCATAGAGCCTAATTCGATAAGAACAAATATTTTTTTTTCGTTTTACCTGGTGAGATTAAGGGCATTTTTATGTTCAGCTAACAAAGGGTTGACCTTTGACCATCTTGGCGCGAATGGCTAATGCAGCTTGGAGATGTTTTTTGAAAAAGAAAAAACTCCACTCAAAAATACGTATTGTTTATATTGTATAATAAAAATGGGAGATAAATATTACATTTTTTTAAATATTTAGGAGTTTTGTCCGATGGGAATTTTGTCCGATGGGGATTTTGTCCGATGGGGATTTTATCCGAATACTTTGCCATATTTCCGTTGTCAGAGCTTAAATGTGACTATACCCCACTGTATCTTTAAGGACAAAAGTAGTAGTGGTGATTCGTGAAGATACTTCTTCAGTCATAGCAGTTAACTTGTGGAGTTTAGATGGGGTACATAGCAGTTAATTCTTAAAAATAAGGTTTCGGATTCAAGCTACAAGGATAGTACTTAGCTACTCTCTTCCAACCAGTTGTCTGTCGTTTGCTGACTTCCCTCAATAGAGCTTTTTGATTTTTGTGCTAGTGTGTCTTTTAGTTAGATTGAAGCTAACCAACATAACAATGGCGCAACTGTGTACAGAATATGATAAAGAGTGTGTTTGTATGTTATATAAATTACTTGACTTGTGTTGACTCGTCATGGTTACCTAGTTGTGGTAAATAAATATTTTGACTCACAGACACAGTATTTTGGAAACCCATACCTCTGGATGACGGCCGACATAACACCAACTTAGTAGCGTCTAGAGGTGGCCGGGTAATTTTTAGCGAAATAGTCAATACTGTACAAACTAAACTCAATGAAAGGCTGCATACTGTTATATCATGTTTATGGGCTGGAGATGGTTTCCATCTCGTGAAAGCTCGTTATTTAGGATTTGTTGACTGATTTATTTTGTTATAGTAGTCTAATTAGATTTAAATGATTAGACCTACACTCAGAGAGGGGGAAGGGTCTACGGAGTTTACAGTTTGTGATATAACTTTATATTTAGTGGGAGTGGGGGGGGGGGTTGAATATTTTTTTTTTAAATTGATTTTTAGAGGGGGAGGTTGAAAAAATGTACGTAATTTTAATGAATGTTTGACACTTGTTGATAATGTAGTGCTAAAATGTATTGACGTAACTAATTGACTTGCTTGATGGTGTATAATGAACACTACGGTCAATGGACAGTGATATTGGCAAATATGCAAATAGGCTAAGTGTGGCCAGCCTTTGCTGAAATGAAGGTGTGAAAAGTGTATTAATCGTCCACTGTGGGCTATGTTTTATTTTAACTAATAAAGCTAAGTCAGAAAATAAATAACTAAATGCTGCAACATTGAAAGGGGAGAAATTATTTTAATAATTTGCAGCAACACTACCGGAATGGGGTTAACTTGTTTTAAAAAGTTACATCAAAAAGTAAGTTTAAAAACGAACATTTTAATTGATAAACTATTTATTCATGTTTAGTTTAAGTCCAAAAAATAAAATTTGCTAGAGTTATAGTTAATAATATCATTCAACGAAATAATTTTTGCGGTTTTATTCAAATTATATATGCACAACCTATGCGTACGTGCACACTACGTTATAATTCACCTTCCAGACGATATACAATATTAAGCGATCTATCGACCAACTCTGTATTTCAAAAAATAAGCAAGCATGTCATAAAGCATTAAATATTGAAAATTATTGTTTGTTTGTGTCATTGACTGTCACAGTCATGGAAGTTTTATTCTAAATTTGTTTTATTCATGATTAAGCTCATTGCTCACTAGCATAAATCGCCGGTTACGCTGGTAGTTAGCCTAATTAGGCCTATCGTCTGGTACGCCATTTTACCATCGGTGCATAATTGTAGATCCGGCCTTAGATATTTGGCGGCCCTAGGCAGAAGTAAAAATGGCGGCCCCTCTACATATTAATTTTATATAGTGACACTAGTAAACAATTTTTTATTAATAATAATTAATTCATAGACGAAAGAATATTGTGTTCAGAATATGAAATTTAATAGTTAGGTTTATTTACAGGACAATTTTTCTACACTGTATGCTTGCAAATTCGTCAATTAAACTTGCATCGCTTGAAAATGATATAGCAACAATGTTCAATTGCAGATATAGTTACTTGGGTAAGCTGCTAATGACTGCATTTCTGATGAATTATCTTCTAGATATCTGTCTACTTCAGCAAAACTTACTATTAAGCAATTCGTCCTGGTTAAGCCTCTGTGCAGTAAAACAAGCAAAAAAGTCTGTTGATTTAGATATCTGTACTGCTGACTGTACTGAAGTTGCACCACCTTGCCGAGTAAGTTGAATGGGAAATGCTCTCAGTGCACTGGAGGCACGCTTTAAGGTTTTACAACTTCTGCTTTGTGATCCAAGTTGTCTGTCCAGTTGGTTTTAAATTTTGGATTGACCACTGCTGCCAGTTTTGCCTCTATGATCAGAAAATATGCAATCGAATGAAGCATTAATTCAATCAATAACAGCTTTGGCAAGAGGTTCACATCTCGTTCGAGGGTGTTTATGTCGCAAAATCATTACCTGTAGTTTATCTTTTATAATGGTTAGTGTGGACATCAAATAGCCAAATACAATATTATTTTTTCCTTGCAAAATACTCAGTCCACGACACAATGGACCAAATACTTCAATGCATTCTTCTATGAATAGTATTTGCTGTAGAGTAAGGCTCTTGATTTCATGATCATCAAACATTATATCAAGTTAAATTTCTAATTCTGTATAAGATAGTAAACAAAATCTTTAAATAGATTTTTTTCTAAGAGTTAGACCGGCAAACACTCACGTCTCGTCCCTGATACAACTGTTGCTTTAACCAAAATGAAACGAAAGAAAGAATTGTTAATGTTGATACACGAAAGAAAGAACAACAGAAGATGAAAAATCAAAGCCGATCTATCAAAATTTTGCTTTGAACGTTTGAAAATTGACATGCGTTAACTTCACAGAAAGTCGTTTGTCCAATTGAACAGTGACTGCAATAAGATAAGCAGCAGTGATATACATCTTTAATGAAGCCGTCATTCAGATTCGACACTCATTTTATGAATTTGGTGGTTATTTTTTTGTTTATTTATATAAACACATTTTTTCTTAGTTCGAATAACAATATGGCCTTAGTTGCTGTTATCTTTAACTGAACAGATTTTTAAAATATAAATCTTTGTTTTCAATTCTGCATAGATGAGATATTTTGAATATTTGTTTTTTTTTTCTTTTAGCTTATATTCGAATTACAAAAAAACTAGAGTTAATTTTTTATTTATTTCGTCAAAAAGCAGTTTAGGTTTTTCACTCAACAAAATAAACTATGGAAAAACTAAGTATCATTTTTGTAACAAATATGTTTATTTATCAAATCATTTTTTATTAAATCATTCATAAAAATATGAATTTAAAGTGAAACATAATTTTAGAAATAGTGCTATAATACATGTCATTAATCTATTTAAAACGAAACACCACAAAAGTTTTATTAGTGTCCAGAGTGTTTTGACATCTTTAATATGAAAGGAAGTAAGATGTAGTAACAAAATTGTAAAAATACTATTGTATAATTAGATATGCATAACTAAGCTTTGAAACATTATAATTTTTAGTTATTTTTATTTCTTGAAAATTTCAAAATATTTCCGATATATTATGTATATGAATGGTTATATTTATATACACTTGAGTCTAATAAACATAATGAGTAGCGTTAAATAGAGGACTTAAAGGGTACAAAACTCATTTTCATTGAAGTATAAGCATGTGAACTTTTTCACAAAGTGTTAAAAAAAAATTTTACAATGTCGTTCATGTAAAATTATTAATTTCGTATGCGTTCATTTTTATTGTGAGATATTCGAAAGTATTAGCTAATGTTGCATTCCATCTGTGGCGTCGTATTTATGACCTATTACTGCTTTGCGTTTTACATGTAAAGTACGGTTACCTCATATGCGCTCAATGTAGCTGTAGTTATTTCTATTTTTTAGTGATACTTTAATGCTAATAAATTTAAGTACCAATGCAATAAATATAACCTTTACTTGAGTCATTTTCACTTTACGAACTGCGTTTTTATCCATCTTTCTAGTCGTTTGACCCGGGCAGCTGCGCTCTGATACTGTATAGAAAAATATAAAATTATTTTAATGGTATGTTGTTGCTAATTAAACTTTTTTGTTGAACGTGAAGTAAATTTTACAACTAATGTATTTATTAAATTGGACATGAAGTGCATGTCACAGCTCATTCAAAAATTAACTTGGGTAGAAAATAAATGTTATTGCTATTTTAATTTGTGCATTGTACAACTAAGTTTACAACGAACTGAACTGGTAAAACAAAAATATACTCATTTAAACTATTAGATCTGCCAAATATGTGTGCACAGCCATTCAATAATAATTTCAAATAAAATAGGAATTTTGCACATTTACTAAGAATACATAAGACTAAGAAATATAAAGCTTAAGTCTTAAATCCTGTTTTTGTTTGTGTGTGTACGTAACGACATTTTGTTTAATTTCAATTATGTAAACATATTATTCTAAAAATAATTACCTCAAAAGTTTTCTATTCATCTTTTTTATCACTGTCATAAGTTTGTTCTAGGTTTTTTCTAACTTCAATGCATCTAATTTGTCGTAGTATTTCTGATGCAGTGTTGCCACACATTCTGTAGCACCTACTGAAGCTGCAGCTAATGGAATAATGATGACTGCTGAAATAGGGGCAATAGTAATTGCCAATCCTGAGAGCAAAATTGTGCCGTATGCAGCTACTCTGGATATGGTCAAATTGACTTTACTTGGTGGATTCCTCAACAGATTCAAATACTGAAGCATCTTTTTACCTTTAATGTTATTTTTCAACGAGCGTTTCGCCATTGGTTTTAACCCTTTTACCTATTCAATAAATTTGGACATTACACCTGTTTCACGATCTTCATTGTGCAGAAAACTCAAAAAAGTTAGGGTGGACTTGTTAGCATTAGGAAAATCACGACGGTGTTTCTCTACTACTTGAAACAAAAACTTTTTCTGTTCTTCTTGATTGGTTATTACTCCATTGAATGCTTGACTCAGGGCCACTCCACGCTCGGCTGCATCATTGACGACTTTCAAACTCGTCACTTTCTTCTGGCCAACAATGCGTACCTGTTATCAGTGGCACATGTGTCTGGATTCGTGGTCAGGAAATTGTATGGTATGTTAAAAGCTGTGAAAAGTTTCCTGGTGTGTTGCATACAAAATCGAAAGTTTATTTTGTTGTAGTAGTTGCAAATCTCTATGAAGAGCAGAAGTAGTACATAGTGATATAAACCAAGAATTCAGGTAGACCTTAAGTATGAAGGTGTTGAAGTGACCCATTGATGACAATTTACGTGCAGTAAGTTGGAACTGAGAACGCAAAATAAAAATCTTAAGGCTGTAAATTAGTTTTGTCATCCACCGGACCAGGTGATAAGCTGTAGAAGCCAGAATCTTTTCATCTGCCCCACAAGCTGTACCCAGAAAAAGAAGTGACAGTTGCATAATCGCACGATAATCATGTCTGGGCTGAAACACTGTTAGCTGATGCTGAATGAAGTGAATGAGTTCATCTCTAACTGGACTGAGAATCACTGCAATATAATCTACATCCTTTCCACTTGCATACATTGATGAGTCAATTTAGTCCCAATATTCACGAAATCCCTCGAATAACTTGATATTTGATCCACTAGATGGCCCCCATCAGTGAATCAAACACCTTTGCCTTAATGAGTTTCATTATGTGGCACCTGAATGCTAAGCTGATCAATTCTCTGCCAAGTTTCTTCTCCAGAAGAATGCAGACACCTGCATTTATGACATTGTTACTGTCGAAACACATGAACTTGATGTTATCAGCAATGTTCCATTGTTGAATAAGATTACACACACGGCCGTTGCCTAGGCCTCTTCAGTTCTTATAGGGATTTTCGGTACTCCCAGCAATTTCATTGTTCCGTCACCGGATACCAGAACAGCAAAACGATCAACTAACTCGTTTGATGTTAATGCAGGCAGCATTTTTCCACCCCAGTGCACAGTTAATGGGCAGTTTGGATAAAAAGATGCATGAATCTATGTAGCTGCTGCTTCACGATGTTTACGTTAACTACGTCTGACTGATTCCTCGTAAATCGCCAGGGCTGCAATACTGTGGTCAAGTGATTCTGCTGCTGTAAACTGCGTTCTTGTCACTGACTTTACTTCTTCCTAATGCAGCTGCCATACCTGGACTCACAATATTGGTGGATCGGACTGGTTGCTCACTGGTTTAGTAGACACTTCATGTGGTTAGGGGAGTTCATCTGGATCATCGGTATCACGACCATCGGTGCTCTTAGCTTCTGTGTCACTGTCATTGCAGGCACTAAAGTCCATCTTCTTTGCTTCATTTTGCATCCGCTTAGCGTCCTTTTCCTTACGATATTTATGCTCTAAGTGCCTTTTATGAGACATTTGTTCTTTCCGAGTTAGCACCATATCCACTGGACCCATGCAACAACGCCTTCCTTTCTCTCTTTGTGCTTCAAGAAATATTATGTCTTCAGGTACCTGCATGATAGTTAAAGCTTCAGCATGTGTAACATCAATTAAATCAGTTAAACTTTCAATAAATTTGATCTTCTTCTACTTCTGAGTATCTGTTCTGCAGGATACATTTTTAAAGCATTTTTGAAAAAAAAATACTCTATTGTCCTCGTTTTGTCTGTCTGTCTGTCTGTCCGTCATCACCCTAGATCTCAACAACCATAAGTCCTATACCCATGATGTATATATCATTTTGTAGGTCTTGGCCTGCCATGTGTGCAGCAAAAGTCCATTTTGCGATCTAAACTCTGAGGGCCGAAAAAGAGGGCGTATTACGTACCATTTTTTACTATATAAGCTATATTAACAAAGGAGCGGCCTATATCTTAGCAACCATAAGTCCCTGACACATGATGTATACATCATTTTGTAGGTCTTGGCCTGCCAACAGGGTACATCAAAAGTTCATTTCGCGATAGGACTTCTCAGGGCTGAATATAAGAGTTTCGTAGGTATCGTTTTTGCTTATATTTTAAATATAAATAATAAAAGCTAATCAAAGGAGCGTAATCATTGTTTATTTGTGTAACAGTTATTCAACATGATTACTTCCCTCTCTATTTATCAAAACCCATACGTAGCCACTGCGTACACGAAAATGCTCAAAATGTCCTAAGTCCGAAACGGAACCGACTTACATTGCTTGTTTCTTATCCCAATCCATGTTGAATGGAGATCCTTTATCTTAGCAATTATGTGGCATTCTTTTCAAACTGGAATGCGTGCCTTATGCCAGAACTGAACACTTTTCTTTCACTGTCACTAAGGCACAAGCAGTAATAGTCTGAGATTCAGTCCTATGAAGATGAAATAATCGCTGCAGAACCTGTTGATTTGAGGGCAGCTTGCTTCCAGTGATTTTTTCAACAGTTCCTCCTACCAGCCATATACCACGATCTTTCTTGAGGAGCTCACTTGCCATCTTTAATATTAATATTTTCCAAAATAAAGATTAGCTATATTCAAATTAATAATGTGGAGCACATAGTTTTAGTTATAGTACTGATACTACTAAAGTGACTATTACTGAATCATATTGGACTTATATCCTAAATTTTGTAATATCCAGCCCGGACACTGGCATGCTGGTACCTGTGCTATCAAACAGTGTTGGTACATGAGAACCAATGTTAAAATCACTTAAGTTTTGAAGCGATGATGATGATTATGACACTTACACTATTGTCGAATGGTAGCTGTACTGTACAACAGTAGTTTTATTAATGCATTAGAATTAACTATTAATAACAAAATTAGTGATAAAGCAGAAAACAGAGAAGCAAAGAATATATTATATATATATATATATATATATATATATATATATATATATATATATATATATTGCTCTGACATGAAAATACAAATAACAGAAATTATATAAATAAGTAACAGAAATGAAATAAATAATGAACATAAATTGCCTCCGGTTTGCCTTGTCTGTCAAATACATGCATTTCGACATAAAATATAAAACATCAAGTCCATTAAGCTACCTCTAAATATCACTGTTTCTTCATGAAACTTGGTAAAATTACTTAACATAACAAAAGGAAAAAAAAATTAGGGTGTGGGACAATGAAAGTTAAAAAAAAAATTTCCCCATTGCATTGAGAGGTACCCTACTATATATATAGTTGTTATAAAGATAGATTTATAGATAATAGATGATAAATAAATAGTTGTTAAATGGATATATAGTTGTCATGTAGAAAGATAGATTAAAAGATAGTTATATAGATATATAGATAGTTGAAAGACAGACATAGGTCTAGATATAGATAGATATATAGATAGATAGATGATAGATAGATAGATATATAAATAGTTGATTGATAGACAGATAGATATATGATAGATAGATAGTTGTTATATAGAAAGATAGCTGTTATTTAGATAGATAGATTTATTGACAGATATATATATATATATATATATGTTTGGATGTTTATGTGTCAAATTTAGGATAGTCAAATTGTTCATTTGAATATTTTATTGCAGATACCACTAAAATTACAGAAAAATACAACATTGTTATCTTTGGAAAAACTGGAAAAGGGAAAAGTTGTCTGGGAAATTTATTACTGAATCGAAAAGTCTTTGATCACTCTTCTTCTGGTAGCTCCTGCACAAAATTAAGCACACTGCAAGCTAACATCATTAATGGTATCCAACTCAATGTTATTGATACTCCAGGTTTAATGGATACCGATGATAACCAAGACCTCATTTTATCACGAGTCTATGATGCAATGGGTTTGTGTCTCGATGGATTTAATGTATTCCTAATTTGTCTGAGATTTGGAGACAGATACACTGAAGAGGAATCAAACGTTATTAATATTTTAGAGAGAGCTTTTGGTCCTGAATTTTTTAAGGTGTGTATGTTGGCGATAACACACGGTGATCTGTTTGACTCGGAAGACTTAAAAATAACATTTGATGAATGGGTCCAACAAAATACAAATTCATTTAAGGGGTTGTTTGAAAAATGTGGTAACAGAGTTTATCTATTTCACAATAAAGGTGGAGAGGAAAAACATTTCATTGCCGTACGTCAAATTGTAGATCAAGTCAAAAAATTTCCTGGTAAGTATTTAACTGAAACATTTGCAAAATATGTTAACGAAAGAATGAAGATAAGTGTTGAGTTGAAACAACCGCAATTAATTGCATCTATTCAAGAAAAGAGCAGTTTATTGACTGCATTCATTGAAAAAGCGGTTGGAAAAAGTGATGATATTTCAGAAGCCGATATAGTGAACATTAAAATAAAAGCTGATGATTTGTTGAAATGGATTGAAGAAGAAGACAAAAAAACTAGAATCATGGCTAAAAGTAAAAAAGACGTTGATAAGATCAACTCCATAGCTGGTTCAAGAAATAAGAGAACAACATTACAAAAAATATTCAATAAATTAAAAGAAAATCAGACCAGCTTTTTAAACACATTAGTAGGTACTGGTCAGTTAGTAATCCTTTCGCTTCTGTGTTTGGCAACGGTAGAAATTCCATTGTTATCTGCGTCGATAGCATACGCCGCATATGAGACCGCGGCAAATCTATCTGTCGAAATGTCTAAGAAAACGCAAATAAAACGCATTGAACACCAGCTAAGTAAGAAATTAGACATGCCTAATCAGCATGACAGTGGAATGTAAAAAAAAGCATCGTATCGTTTGAATGAAACAATAACAACTTCACTTTGTTGGTGATGGCAGTATATATCATTTCATATGTTATTCAAATTACTTTACATTTATATTAAAACTATATTTTATGCTTGAAATAGACTAATAGTATATTTGAAACGGTTTAATAAAATATCTATATAATAATAATCTAAATATATATTATTGAATGTTTGAAATAATGCATGGGTAATACCCATTATCTGTATAGAATATCAATGTATTTAGTAAATGAATATAAGCAAACAGACCTTTTTTATTTTTTGATAGATGTCTACAAACCATATAACTCTATTTTACTAATGAAAAATAAAACTAACAGCTATTTTAAATAGAAATGCGACCATTAAGCTCTGGGTAAGAGCCAAAAGGCTTGACATAAGATGGACAGGATGAAACTAAAGTAAATAGATTTAGTGTAGCCACTCTGCTTTACAGAGATGTAACACATGTATTAGGCTAGAAGACTACATGCATTAGGCCAGAAGACTATTGTGAAGAAGTGGTGAACTCATTTTTTAACTCCAAAAAAAGTATCAAAACATTTTTTAAAAGAAAAAAACAAACTTATGTTAATATGTACTAAAGTGTAAAACAAATCTCAGGCTTTTATTATACAAATATGTACATAAATGTATTGACTAATTAAGGATTTGTCTGAGAAAAAATAAAACCAACTTATTTAGTAATAACATGTGCATATTATGAATTCCATAAATAGTTAATATGCTTTAAAATGTTCACACATTTGAGCTGATAACATAAGAGTAGTAGACATAAAGTTATACTTTTATTTGCCTGTAATACTTCAACAATAGTAAAATCATTTGTTTGATTTATTTTATATAAATAAAGGCTACTTTAATCCATTGTAAACTTGTATGTTATAACACAATTTTAATCACAAGCTGAATATGATTCACTATATCAACTCGTTTTAATGAGAGTATAAAATATTGCTCTTTAAATTAAAAAAGTTGTCAAATTCAGAGATTTGACCAAATCCTTGTTCTCTTTTTTTGCCCTTTTTATACCATTTGAAGTTCACAGTAACACAGCAACGATTTATGAATCATTGTTTCCTAATTTCTAAAAGACCTGTATGAAGCTTTGTTTACTAAGCTAGGCCATTCCCCTATTGTCAAGACCTGTATGAAGCTTTGTTTACTAAGCTAGGCCATTCCCCTATTGTCAAGACCTGTATGAAGCTTTATTTACTAAGCTAGGCCATTCCCATATTGTCAAGACCTGTATGAAGCTTTGTTTACTAAGCTAGGCCATTCCCCTATTGTCAAGACCTGTTTGAAGCTTTGTTTACTAAGCTAGGTTCTTCCCCTTTTGTCAAGACCTGCATGAAGCTTTGTTTACTAAGCTAATTAATTCCCATTTGAGCAAGACCAGTATGAAACATTGTTCATTAAACTAGATACCGTATCTTTATGAAACACCTTTAATTTTATTATGTTAACAATTGCTCTACTTCATCGATAACAAACTTGAACAATGGACATAGCCTGTTATCACTTAGAGATTCAAGTGTCAAATCGAACTAACTCGCGAAGGGCACAACACCTATTTAATACCTTTTTAGTGGTCCCCCTACTCAAAAACATATAATATTGTATGTAAAATATACCATTTGGCGCCTCTTTGTGAGTAGCATATGGGTCATAATGTCCAATTGTGATTCCACTTGTTGAAACTGGTGAATATTGGTACAATTTTTGCTACCTTCTTTATGTAGTACTTTTTATTGAAGTGACAAGTTTTTATCGTCTATTATGATGTATGTCAGTGACAATCCAAACTCGGTTTTAATAAGTTTGTTTCCCAAAAATTATTTCGGCTCCCTAGATTTTCATTGTGTAAGACGTCCAGGTACATTAACTCGGATCGTCCAGTGACTTTCTTATTAGTTGGCAAACTACTTAAAGTCCCAGTAGTGTACCAATGCAAAATAGGCCCTTCTTATGTGACATTTTATTATAAAAAGTACTTTTGACAAAGGCCTAAACATGTAGGGACCCATTGTATATATCAAAAAGCTCTGGGCGTCGTCATTGTGTCAGATATGCTACATACAGTAAAGCTCAACTAATAAGAATTTGTGTGAACAGTGAATAAACCATTGCTGCCACATTTGGGCCCACACTACAGAATCAACCCAACTCTACACAGAGCTATCCAGGCTTGGTCAACAAAACCAAACTTTACAAAATTTCTGTCACATCCCCTTATGTGTTGGTCGTACTCTATGTGATTGGGTCATGCACATACACCAACCGACACTACAACAGTCAAGTATATGACTCGATCAACAATACCAGTGGTTCTCACGGTATGATTCTTCAGCGCCTGTTAGATTAATTACAACTTTAAGTTTTGTAGCCAATACATTTTAATGAAGAATTAAGTATTCAAGAATCAAATTGTGCATTATTCTACGTCTGTTTGTCTACATATTTCAGTTGTGAAAGTCTGATAATTGTAAAGTAAAGGAGGGGGAATTAAATATACATGACTTGTTTATTTCCCTTTATTTAATCGAAGTTTATTTTTTACAGGTTAGTCTTGTAAACAAAACGGTTTTTCAGGTTGGTCGCAAAAGCAAAACATTCTTCGTAATGAGTCGCCATTTGTAAAAGTTTGAATATCACTTACAAAGCTATATGTTAATGGTAATTACTTTTTGGTCTTGTATTGTATAAACGAAATTTCATATTTTGTTCTACAGGTATATATAGCAACCGTTTGTCCGCTGACCTTTTGGGAATCCAAGTTGCTAGTACGCAGAAGTAAATGGACATTATGCATACATATAGATGTTTGCTAAAAGTATTTATTTTTGAACAACAAAATAAGCAAAAGTATAACAAAGTATAGCTTGAATGAAAAAAATACAATTTTTAAGTACTTTATGGTGATGAACTTCTGTAAACAAACAATAAGACGCTCTCATTAGAGTGTTTTCTTGAAAAATTCTTTATTCGCATTCTATGCTGAGTTGTATTCTAGAATATTCTCTTAAGAAAATTTTAGAACTTTCTAGCACTGTCCAAGTATACAAGTATAAAAGCATAAGTGACTACAAAATGATATCATTCCTGATGGTCACTCGAGATGGTTTTATGAAATTTCAATAGGGCCTACATATTGCACTTAAAACATCGTCAACGGTAGAACAATAACATGATGGGGGAACTACTTTTGTTGTTTTCTCGAGAAATCGATTTAAAATACTGTCGCAAAAATAGAAAAACTAATCATAACTTAACATTTTGAAGTGATTTTCGACTGCCTTTGTCATTTTATCATGCTAGTGGTTTTTTTTTTTTAATCGCATAACCGTAAATATAAATATGTCTTTGCTTTGTCACAATAAATGCGACATTTTTCAAGGCTGTGGTCATAAAACCAAAATTTGTGCTGAATGTTGTCGTGTTTTGATAGTTCTTCGAGTTTAGCAGTTTAAATATAACACTTAGAAGGCAGGATAAAAAATTGTGCTGCATAGTGTTATACAATATCTAGTCTGTGGCGGAGACAACATACTATATACTATCTAGTCTGTAGTGAAGACTATATCTATATTTTATTCTTCTGATTCGCAAATTGTACTTTATGAAGATAGAGATTAGGAATGGAGGCAGAGTGAAAATGTATAAAGTAGAACGATGGGAAATAAAATACTGAATGTTGAAAGGATGGACTTTCAATTACAACTACAAACTGTTTAGTCAGTAGTATGGTAGATGCCGTATTGTCACAGAGAAAGTATCTGCGCAAATAGTTTATCTATTACAAGTATGGATAGACAAATTAAATTCAGGTTAGAAAGGATGAGAATACAGAATGGAGAGGAAGAAAGTGATTAGATTTAGTAATGAGTACTTTGATGATCTACTGTTTAACCAAACTATAATGAACAAATGATCGCCACAAGAGCGTAGCACGGTTGAAATAATAGTTAAATATATTTAGTTGCATTGGACTCTTTCTAACTGAAACGATCAATGTTTTCATAATTAAATGAGAACTACTGTTAATTAGCAATTAGAAAAAGATACAACACCATGTTGCTATTCTTGCTTTGATTCGATTTTAACCTTGGTAACAATACTATTTCTAAAAAATGGTGTTCTAGTGTGAAACTAGTTTTATAATGAAAACAATATTGAGAACATAAAAAAGGGAGAATGTGCCTCAAAGTAAAAGACAATAAAAAAAAAGTATTTTGTAATGTCTTTATTTCTATTCTTTTAAAATATTTTTTGTTTAATAATGTGATAAAATTTAATTTATCGTACTCAGTAATAGAAGATTAATCAACACATACTGAAAAATATCAACACATATTGACTAATATCGAATGTTGTGGCATGCAATGAGAAAATAATAGTATAAAATGTTACAAATTTTCTAGGATTAATTTTCTTTTTATGTGTAACACAAAAATTTGTTTACATGCAAAAAGAAATCGTTGAACATACTCATAGCCTACATTATATCGTCATTCCATCGATTTCAATCCTTTCAAAGTTCTTAATACAATATCTAAAGTTAAATAAAAACTATTGTTGCTGTATTGCGTATATAACGACATTCAAACTTCAAACTTGACCTGCTCAATTTCCTGTTTTAAAAAAAAAAATAACAAACAGATAAGATATTTTTATTTTGATTCTATTGATCACTTTGGGCAATTTTTTGCATTGCCCTTCACAAGAGTCTAAACTTCAGCAGCCTTCAAACCCAACAGCATGCCGATCGGGATAACACCAGAAATTTTAACGACTAAACATAAAGACGTGTACGGCAAAAGTCTCCACGGAAAAATATGACATCGAAACATCAGGTCTCAGTTTTACTTCCTATTGTATTCATTGTTAAACTAAACCAAGAATAACCGAATATGTCGTAAATCAAACAAAATATACTAGAAGTTATAATTCTATAGTCAAACTAGGTATCTTAAGCTTAATATGTACTTAGAATACATTCATTACCTCTTATAAAAAAGATACATTTAACTAATAGTTGACATAGGCACCCATACATTTTTTTTTCATATATATTTTTATTATCATATGATAATTATAATTTTAGATACATTTTGATAAAAGAGCATTTTTGAAGTTAATTTTTTAAAAGGGAGACTTTGTATACAATATAAAATGAAGTGCTGCACAAAAACAACAAAGTAAAATATAATTTTTACAATAAAGAAATAACTATGTGTATTTAACAAAAATAACTAGGTGTATTTAACAAAAATAACTAAGTGTATTTAACACAAAGTGTAACCTACCAAAGGAGCTTTGGTTTTTCTAGTGAGAGCTGTTTTATCTTCCTCAGCATTTATCTATAAATATATAAATAATTAACATTTAAATAAAGCAAGGTGAAATAAGAATACAAAAAAATCGATACTTTTGGAGAGAATTAAAATGAATTTTTTTTAAGTTATTTTTTCCATTTTATATACAATCTGAATTTAATAAATGTCGTTCAGTGACAAGTACTAGGTGATACTAGAATTCATCTTATCACAGCTGTACTGTGAGTAAAGTGTAGTCAATAAAAACATTTTTATACCCAAATGAAAAAAAAGCAAAACATCTATATCTATTATCATCAAGACATCATTTTCTGATATTTCAATGGTATAAGATAATTGGAAGTCAGTGTATAAAGATATAGCCGTGTGGAGACCCAAAATACTCTTTAAGGAATGCCAATTATTAAAAAAAATTCTTTTAACTATTAAACATGTTATAAAATCGGTCTAGCTAATGAAAAAATGTATATCTTACCATTCAATACTTAATGAGGAAAGTTTAAAACATTCAAGGCACGACAAAAACAGAGATCTTAAACAAACTGTTTTTTAAATATATATTTTTGCAATAAATTTAATCTTATCATGTTTGATCAAGTAAGTGTGCACATAACTCTCATTAAACCCTAATAAAGCTTAAAACAAACAGTTTTGTTTACATTTTTAAAGACACTGTCAATGAAGGTATATAGACTCACAATGTAGCGTATCAGCACGTGGTAATCTCGATCTGAATCATGTGGTATATTATTAGTGCAAGGGAAGTTACCCATTTATTTATGTCGTTTGTCATAGTTAAACACGGTTATGTATCCTTTTATTCGTATAAAAAAGATAACTTTTTTTTCGAATCATATTTGTTAAAAACAGAACAAAAAAATTAATTCATTGCAAAATGAATTACTGAATCATACATTGTCATAGAGCAGGAGAATTTATGCACAATTTCAAACAATTCTATGTATAAAAAGTGCCTAAAATCGATTACAATATGTTTTCCGAATGATAAACAGAAGTTTTGAGTGGAGAAAACGGTTTGCAGCTGTCTGTGGGTTATGGTTCATTTTTATACACTGGTGCTAAATACTCTTCAGCTTTATATCAAACTTTAAGGTGATATTAAAAAAAAATACGTTAAATGGCTACCGATAAATTAAAAAAAAAGTAATGACTAATTACAAAAAAGGTAAATAAAAAATGTTCAAATTAACGAATAAAAAGTGACGAAAAAATATTTTTGAATTGAAATCATGATTGGAATCACAATGAATATTTTTCTAAAAGATAAAAATGCACACTTTAAATTCAGTCACATTGGAAAAATCTTTCATGTTATGACTCAAAAATGAAATAAATATTTAACATTTTTTTGTTAGTTCTATGAAACTTTCATTGAAACTTTCAATGAAGGATTCACTTATGAGCTAAACAATCTTGGAGGCCCCCAAAAACTGTTCAAGTGGGCGAACATCAAATATATTTAAATAAAATATAGCATTAGCTCTCCCAAAAGTCCTCGTCAGAAATGTCTCATACTCTTCACTGCCAATTAGCAGAACAGATAAATAATAAACGGCAGCACTAGTAAAATGTTTTTGAACGAGTTGTAGCAGTCATAGTTATATTGGCTGAAGGTGAATTAGCTTTCAGAAGAAAAATAATGAATGATTTTGTTCTCCTTGCAATAACGAGTTTCATGGATTACGTTTGTAGCAAGTAATATACAGATATGGGAAAAAAGGATCTAGTGTCATATTTTATCTTTTCTAAAATAAGTTTGTAATGAATTTACCCAAAATGATACATAAAGTAAGAGACTCAATCTTGATTGATTTAAAACCTGAAGGGTATTTAATTTTATCTGTAGATTCCACTCCAGACCAATCCCATACTGATCAGCTCCCTGTTATTATGGGGAATGTTTCATCAGAAAAATGGCGCCATGTTGAGGATTTTCTAACATTCCTAGAGATGGGTAGCCACATTGGAAAACTTATGGCTAAGATGAAGCACAACTAGAGTTCAAATGAGGACTATATATATGTTTTAATAAGTGTCGAAGCCGGTCATATGATAATTTTGCCAAAATGTCTGGCAAATACTTTGGTATGCAAGAAAAAAAATTGATGATTAACAAGTATAGTATGTAGGCTATATTCCATGTGCTGGTCATTCCCTTAATCTTGCTGGTAGAGAATCAGTTGACTCTTTTATAGATGTTATGTTTGCAAAGTTAGTTCCGGGATGAATTTTACATGACAATGAAAGACCCCCCCCCCCCCAAAAAAAAAAAAAAAATCAAGATGTATATAGAAAATTTTATGTTTCACTTTTGAAACTGTTAAAAATGCAGGAATATTTTTAATCATTGAAATAAAAGAATAATTGCCTGATATTTGATTACCATAATAGCAGATATGGTTTAAAAGCCTTTGTAAACTGTACATTTTATAAGAAACTTTGAAACTTTTACCAGAGTTTGTTTTTGTAAGTTTGTTATCAATAAAAATTAGTTTAAGTTAAATATGTATTATTATTTCATTATCTATATACCTCTAGATATCTGAAAATCATATTTGGCACTGACAAATAAAATCTTGACTTATAAAAGTGCCCCAAATTTCTAATAGATTAGGGCCTTATCGAGTCTAAATCCTGCCCTGGATGCTTTGTTTAGTGCTGAATAAATTAATATTACTTACCTTGTTTTGTAAATATTGTATTTTTTCCTGAAAAGATATATATATATATATATATATATATATATATATATATATATATATATAAACATTACAATTTTGAAGTTGCAAAAAATAAATGTACTGATAGTGTTAATTTTTTTTTCTCGTTACTTTATTAGACTCTACACATTATTTGGCTTTCTAGTTTCCTTTGAAATTATGTGTATAATATACATTGTATATGATTAATGTTTAGGTGAAGGACAAATTATTTTATTCTCAATTACATCCTTAAAATATTGGTTTGGAAAAAACGGTAAACGAAAATCTTCTATTTTTAATTTTTCTTTCACTTAAGCTGAAAAAAAAAAAAACAAACACTGTAGTATATATTTGTATCCAGTTATATTGGTGATGTCAGTTCTCTATATAATTGTAATATAATAACAAGTTTTTTTTTTTCAATTCGAAATAACTAATCCTGATTTGACGACGTATATTATTGTATATTAATTCTACTAATATTTTTCACATGTTCCCATCTCCTATAATAAATAAAAACCTGTAATTTATTTAAACTACATGAAGATAGCCTTGTTTTCGGCTATTTGACAGACGAACACAGAGATTAGTTATGGACGTCATTGATATCATATCGTTCAATGTACAATATTATGTGCATTTCCTCTTTGCTGTAAATTTTGTTTCTGTATTTCTGAAAATAATTTACATTTCAAGGTACTTACAAACATTCGAGTCAATTTGCTCTCTTCTGTCTCTTCTTTATTCTCTGTTTCCTTCTAAAGACAGAAGAACGAAAAGTTAAAGAGTTAATAAATAGTACACTTATAACTCTTATAGTTACTTTAAGAATGACACCGTTATTTTTGTTCCTTTAATCACTTACGGGATCGATTTTGCATTGCACTTTGTCTTATCCCAACTCTAGTTAATCGCACATGAAAGACATAGATAATTGACTTAAAAAGATGAGATTTAAGGCGGCAATATACCAAACGCAGCTTGTGCTATGCAAAGTGAACTACAATATGTGATCGGCCAACAAAATCCAGATAGGTGTATAACATAACATCGGCCGATTATCGAGGATCGTTAAATAAATATCGGGCGATTTAAAAAAAATATCGAGCCATCGCTTGCAAATCTGTCTATAACATTCAAGTCGTGCTTCAACTTGCATAGCAGATTACCAATTGATTTTTGGATAACAAGCTGTAGATTGGCCTACAACGAGGCGATATGGCTAATAATCTTTAACTTTAATAGGTGATACTTATTCTGTGAATAAATACCATCAAAGAGAAATTTGAACAGTGCCTACTATTTTTTTTAAAGAAAACATCTAACAGTGCTAAAATCATTGTGGTTATAAAAAGAAAATTATGTGTTTAATATATATTTTGATATTTTTAGAGCATTTTCGAAAAAAAATGCTCTATTGTCCCCGTTTTGTCTGTCTGTCTGTCCGTCATCACCCTAGATCTCAACAACCATAAGTCCTAGACCCGGGCTTCAGTGCTCCTAAGGGGCTTATATATTATATATACACCTTGTAAGTTTAATAACCCGTTTATTTGGTGCGAAATACTGCAGCACGTAGTTTTACCAAGATTTATTAAGAAACTCATCAAATGAAATAGTAAGCTTGTGTTCTGAGTTTAATTGAAAGTATCAGAGCTATGCAACAATTGACGGAGTTTTCGGACGATTAAATGACTATAATTTAGAATGTTTTCAATTATGAGTCCTATTTCAGTAACCACAAACCACTTGTAGTTAGATTTAAGAAACAATAATTTTTTTTTCAAATATAAAGAAACGTCTTTATACTTTTTTTTACAGTTATATGCATTACACAATTGAATTTATAAACATTTCCAAAATTTACAAATATTTACTGAAAGCTAACAAACGTACTGATACATAACACGAAAATGCGCTAACACGCCCTGTGTCCAGAATGGAACAGGCTTAATTGCTTGTTTTTTCATTTGTTACTTCTAAAGTTCTATGAATTTTGGCACTAATTTATCGTTTACAGAAAAAATGTTACATTTTATTATTATTAACTAATATGTTAATTAGAAATTTAACATTAATGAGATTACATTAAAAAAAACAAAAACACTATTTCATGCATGCTATAGTAATATAATCATAGTTTTAGCTAAAATGTCGCCATGTTAATAAACTGTGTAAAAATTCAATGACGATATATACTGATTTATAATATATTAACAATTAAAAAATATTTTTTTTATAAATCTCACCATATATTGTGCAGTTTCTATATAAATCTGGATATAATTCTCCTCCTTCTGTTCATTGTAAAAAATGATCATAAACAGTTTTATTTATGCATTTCAATACATTTTTTTAAATATTCCACATACTAAGTTAATAGAAAATTTCATATCAATCTAATGCTGGGTGATCTCATTTCCTATCTATCTATCTATCTATCTATCTATCTATCTATCTATCTATCTATCTATCTATCTATCTATCTATCTATCTATCTATCTATCTATCTATCTATCTATCTATCTATCTATCTATCTATCTATCTATCTATCTATCTATCTATCTATCTATCTATCTTTCTATCTATCTATCTATCTATCTATCTATCTACCTATCTATCTAATATATATATATATATATATATATATATAACATTGTCATAAATATTGCTAAATAGTTCTTTTCCAATGTTACAAAAGACATATTGAATAAAATTAACGTGAGAATTTTGACAATTTATATAAAAAGAAAGTATATATATATATATATATATATATATATATATATATATATATATAGATAGATAGATATATATTAGGGCTGTACCGGAATCCGATTCTGGTTCCTATTAAGCCGGATTCCGGCAGTTTTAACAAATCCGGTTCCGATTCCGGTTCCGGTTAAATAGTGCCGGATTTAAGCCGGATTTCTTTGTTGCTTGAAATTTGTAAGAAATGTTTTAGCGCAGTATAATTTTGAAATATTTAACGCTATACAATTAAATGAAAAACAATAGCTTCCTTTACTTTTTTAGAACTACAATAACGTCGATCGCTTTTAGTTCTATATTTAAGTACAAATATATTAAAAAGGAAGATTTGAATCGTATTTAGTCTAGTAATACGACAGCTTATCTTCCGCGACTTTTGATACCGTGTTTTCTATAAACTATATTTAGCTATCAAAGTTTAACTTCTTTAAAGAGCAGACAACGATTTGTTTTTAGGTGTTTACAGTTTAAAAATAGTTCAATTATTTATTTTTCTGCACATATTTTAAATTTAGTGGATTTTGTCACGATTTGGATAAAATTCCTCGCATATTTAGATAAATAACTTGAAGATACATTTTTAATTGAACATTAAAGTGATATTGATTAAGATATGAAATGCATTTTTAATTTGCGTTTTATTGAAAATAGTCAGATAATGATTTAAAGGAAAGTATGAATGAAATAACAATGTTTGGTGACGTCACTATGGAAACCCAAAGAAAATGAACTATCGGGTGGTGACACAGTATAAATATATGTTTTTGCAGTTCATTTATTAATAAACATGAGTATTTTACTTTCTAAGATATGTTACCCATTTCTTTGTTTGATTGTAATAGAAATCAAGTTAAATTAGGTACATTTTTATTAAAATAAATTTTAAAACAAAGAACCTGTTAGTTTGATAGGGTTATCTTTCTTAACTCAGAATTGGGGAAGGGGTATTAGTCACCTTCTTCAAGATCTAAATAGTAAATACTGTTTTTTGCTATCTAGAACTTAAAAACTACGTTTTTGTTCTTTCTTTCTTTCTTATATCTTTTTTATGTTAGGCGAGAACTTACTACTTCGTTCGGAAGAGTTACTATTTAATTTGGTAAAATCCGTTTCCTGTTCCGATTCCGGCAGGATTCAAATATTAGATCCGATTTCGGTTCCGATTCCTGCAGGATCTAAAAATTACAATCCGGTACAGCCCTAATATATATATATGTACATGTATGCGTATGTGTACCTGTATGTGAACATTTTTGTGTAAATATATGCGTACATGTTTGTGTACATGTATGTGAATATATGTGTGTATGTGTATATGAATGTGTAAAATGTATTTGTACATGTATGTGTCTATGATTATGCGTATGTGTATTAAGTAAAGTATATGGATGTGCATATGCATTTGTACATGTATGTATGAATTATGCGAACATGTTTGTTATAATATGTATGAATATTATGTGTATGTGCATATGTATATTCATTTGTATATGTATGTATAGATGTATGCATAACTGTGTGTCAATAGTATGTGAATATGTGTATGTATGTGTATACGTATGTGTAGATGCATGTGTATACGAATTAAAATTTTTCATTTTATTCACCCACAAAGCTATATATCTTTATTTTTTCACCATATTTATAGTTTTACTTCTATTTCTTGAAAAATACTGATATTTATCTATAGTCTCTGTCGTTTCCCACTTGCACTCCAAATATAATGACAAAACACAACTCCTTATAAGAATAACCAATTCACTTTAATGCTTGACATTTTATGATCAATAAAAATATCATCTTACTATGTTATGATCATTCCTTGAACTTTTTGCGGTATAAAAGGCCTGTGCAATCACTTTCAATCGCACTCTGATTTGAGATGCTTTTTTCGATTCATCACCTTGTTTGGTTGCAACTATTTATCTCTTGATCGCGAGACCTTCTCCAAGTGGTCTTTGGGCTAACCTTTGCTGGCCCTGGGAGGTTGCACTCCATAGCCATTTTCGTATTGTCTTCTGGAGGCTTCCTGAGTGAGTGACAAATCCACCTCCATTTTCTTCAAGATCTCTTGGATCTTGGTTTGCCAGCTTCTATAGATTTTCGTTCCTGTATTTATATGGTTGCCTTAGCTTTATGATATTCATAAGGCAGCCAACGAGGAACATCTTTAGTCTATTGGTTAATGAGTTGGTTTTGCACCATCTAACATGAGGGTTTGACGACGTTGTTAAAAATTCGGAGTTTATATTTGGTTTAGAAGGAAGATGTTTTCCACACAGACTTCAGGGAGACAAAGTCATGCCTTGCCTTGTCTTATGACATAAACAATGCTACCGAGATAAGTAAAATGGTCTACTTCTCTAAGATGACCATTGCTAGGATGATAACTAACTGACCTTTGCTAAGTAAGGCCATGACTTATGTATTGTCTGTATTTAATTGTAGCCCAGTTTAGGCAGCTTCCTGTATTAATCTGTTTTTAGCTGCGTATGCTGATCCTTCTAAGCTAAAAGGCACACGTCATCAGCAAAGTCTAGGTCTTCTAGGCATTGATCAATAGCTTGCCTTTATGTATCACTTGGAAGGCGGACCCTTCATAGATTTGCTGGTTGACGTGTATTAAGATTTTCGGGACAAAATAGTATTGTAGAAGTTGCCAGATGGTGTATCTATCAATGATGTCAAAGTCAATGAAATTTTGGTATAAGTCAGATTGCCAGTCCAGGGATTGCTCAATGATGGTTCTAAGTGTAATGATTTTGATCAATACAGGACCTGTTCTTTCGAAAGACGACTTGTTCACGTCTGGGCTGTTTATCGATTATATCCCTCAGCCTCTCTAGAATAGTCTAGAATGATGCGAGTTAGTATTTTGCTTGGCCCCAATAGCATAATTATTCCTCTCCAGTTCTTGCAGAGCCCTAAATTTTCTTTTATTTTGGAATTTTAACAAAATGAGATATCTTCCAGTCATTGGGTACTTTCCCTTCATTCCATATTGTGTGTATAAGTGGTAGCAACATTTTAGTTGCTGTTACTATGTCTCCTTTTAGGATATCCTTAAAATTGAAAACGCTGCCACCTATGACTAGATCATTGAATGCGCAGAGGTAAGAAAATAGTTACCTATACTATACAGTATTCGGATATTCATTGTTAGTTTATTTCCTGCATTGTCTCTTCCGATTTTCGCATTTATGGTTCACATCAGAATTGTAGAAACTTTTATTGCTTTCCTCGTCTGCATTGTTAGTTGGAGCATATCTTTTTTTACAGTGATGTTCCTTCCTTTGGATTTTTAAAAAAAAGTGCTTATATGTGCCTTGAAGAGTTTGGGTGCCATTTAATAAAATCTTTTGTTGTATTGAGTAATAGTGGCTCCCTCTGTGTGGTCATGGCTTTCTTCAGCACGGCCTGACTATATTACTGTCTCCCCATTTGCCAGTGCTATCCTACCTGCTTCGTTTCATCTAGACTCTGATAGACCTAGTATCTGAATTTTATAATTAGTTATTTCCTTTGCAACATGTGCTGCCTTCCTTGTTTCGTTCATGGTACAAACATTCCATGCTCTTATTCTGTTTTTTTTTCCTTCACCCTCAGAGAAGTTGTCGGTTGTTTAGCTTTCTTGTGACTTTCGCCAACCAATGTCACAGTGACCTTGATCGAGACAACTTCCTGATTTCTTTCTGAACTTCACGAACTCCCAACAAAATTTCTGTCACTTCTTCTCCTTTGAAATATTTTTTTGATTTTATCTTCTACTCACGTCATCGTCCCTTTTATAGACATGCCAGCAAAATGGGTGAGCTGCTTCCAGACAAACCTTTAGGTCAACGCTATCACGTGGGTTAAATTTCGCCAAACCAAAGGAATAGGCTATTGCATAAGTTATTTCCCGCCAAATCATTATTAATGCATAATTGACCTTACAAAAAACCAGGTTACAAGCACCTAGCATACTAATCGGGAACACCATAATAATTTAACAAAGAGTGATCAGAAGGGATAGGACATACATTGTAATGCATCATGAAAAATGTCACAGTATTACACTAAAACACACAGACACATCTTTTAAAATATTATTTTATTAATCACTGTTGTGATTTTAATTTGAGATAAAAAAAAAAACATGACAATTTATCTCAATTGTTTTATGCAACTGTACTCCAAAGGGTGTAATGTATGTCTGATGGTACCCCTCACACGTAAGTTCACTTACTTGTTTTCATAATGTAATGTGCTTACATTTCTAATACTATACTTGGACGTTCGGTTTGGTGATGAGTCAAGCGCTATACTGAAGACCTTTTCTAACTCATTAGTTTTTTAAAGCAAAAATTATATTTCGTTGTGAACCCCTTCATAAACTTTCCCAAACCCTTGGTGTACATGTACCACAGCTGAGAACAGCGAATGAAAACCTGTGACTCACTGGTTATAAAACCATGGATGTTGCGTTGTAGAGCCACAGTAAAATAAAATGTATGTGACGTAAATGTAGTGGAAGAAAAGTAGATAGTTCTACATATAAACCAAAGTAAGCTAATGTATTATTTTTTTTCCAATCTAACATTAGCTCATAAAAGTGCAACTATTTAGATAAACGTATGTTAAAGTTGTATTACCTACCTTGTGATCCATAGTTTTATTAGGCTAATAATAGAAACACATACAATATGCTTATTAATAGTTCCACATAATATTCACCGAAAAGCGTTTTTAATAAATAAATTATGCAATTATTTAATACCACTATTTGTTACTTATAATAAATGCTTTTAATATTTAATTAATCCAATGTTAATTTAGACTATCGTGTGAAATATAATAAATATGTTATAGACTTATTTAATAGCTAGTCTTACCGAAATGGTTTTACAAATTTTTTCAAATGTTTTCCATGGTAGATACTTTTCATAAAAGGCAGTCTATAAAAATGATCAATAAAAAAAAAACAACACCAAGTCAAACTCATCGAAATTAAAAGAAGATATTTGTAGAAATTACTAGCAGTGTACCCTGTGTTGCCCAGTAAGTTGGGAGTTCAAACGTTACATTTTAAACATTTCTAACACACCATTAGGTAAATATATGGGTGCTAATTTAAGCCACCAACCTTATGTAAGAAACGTCCTACATTTCATGCGTCATAAATTACGTTTTACCCTTCTACGCTAACCAACCAAACCAATCAACCAAACCAAACCAAACACCATTAGGTAAAGATATGGATGCTAGTTTATGCCATCTACCTAAATGCCACCTACGTAATGTGCAGAAATTACCTACATTTCATTCTTCGCAAATTACGTTTCACCCGTGTCCGCTAATAACTTAGGATCATTTGTTTAATCAGTTATTAATTCTCTCAATGTTAAAATCATATTTTTTTTTTCTTATATTTTTTTTTCTTTAAAGTTTTCTATTTGATATATGTTTCACCTCGTGCGTAAGACATTAGATTTGTGTTGTTTAGTATACCTATTAATAAATAGTGGTATACATTCTGTAATTGTTCATAATGTTCTGTCTTTGTTTTCTCCAAAGTGAAGTTAAACAGAACGAATGTTGATTACCCATGGAATCGCCATAATATGCGGACATGTAATAATTTGCTTCACAAGTATTTTTTTATATTTCAAAATATTTGTATAACTCTAAAAGTTGCAAACTCTTTAACTGTGAATTTTTTTTTTCAAGTATTTTTGAGGCTGGCTCCGATTGATTAACTATTATAAACAAAAACATATGTAAGACACAATAAACGAATTATGATTTTATGGATAGAATCATATAATGATAATAAATCATATAATATCTCTTATGGGTCTTAATTTATTGTCATAAATTTATTATGTTAAGCAATTATTATGGTGACAGTTAAATGTTTTATAAAAAATAGAATCATATTACCAACCTGACTGCTGTATTTTTTTCCATATCTACACATCATTACAAAATGTTCACAATTGTTGGTGATTAAATGGTATTTGTAATCACCAACAGCACTTCTGGCTCTCTTGAGGATTTCCTGAACATCATTCGGTGTGCTGATAATTTAAACAACTCCAGTCAAACCTCAGTTCACAAGCATAGTAAAGCAGTTTATCAAACCGAACAGGGCAGAGAAGAACCTTGCTCGTATATTTGGTTAAACAAATTAACAAAATTCGCCTCTTGCATGACATCTGCTGTTATAACAAGGTGTCACTTTTTGTCTCCCCATTCGGCTATACTCTTGACAAGAGAAAATACTTTCATGTTGGGACGTACCCCTTCAACCTCCTCTTTGGGCGGGAAACTACTAGCCACTGATTGTTGGTGTATGAGAGCTAGGAGGGACGATATGTCGGGGGGGGTGCAGTGGTCACTTGTGTAAGTCTTGAGGCATGGAATGAGTCGAGAGAAATGCATTTGACTTGAGATCTTGAACTGAAAAGTCAACAATGAGAGAGAGAGAAAGAGAGAGAGATGTTGAAATGTTCATCCTTGCACTGTTTTGGATTTTTTGTGACACTGTAAACCACAAGACCTTGTTTAGAACAGGTGACTTTGTAATAAAGTGTATATTGTTTTATACAAGTCTATGTTGTTGCTTTTATCACATATTGTTATCCGTGGGAGGTCTCGTGGGAGAGGAAATTAGAAATACCAGTCCGACACAGTCAGCGACTCATAGTCCAAGACAACGAATACAATGATTTACTGTGGGGAAACCTTGACACAAGGTGAATGTTTTAAATATTTGGCTCGTCTTGCGAGATACTCATAAACCAAATTACACCTAAAGCAAGGATTGGCCCAATCAACGTTACGAATAAGCATTTTAACCTTTAAAAAATACATGAATGCTTCTCTATTAGGAGAAACATTAATTTGAAAATGTATAAGTAGGAAATTTTTAAAAATGGTAAAAACTTATAGTTTTTCTCTTTTCTAAGGATAAAAAAAATATCTCTCGTTATGTGTTTCAAAAAAGTTAGTTCAATTTTAATAATACCCAAATAAAATAAGCTAAAAAGTATAATATTCTTATAAACTTATTATAAATAGTTTCACAGATGGAAAACATCAAACAATCATACAACTTACCCCCATTCTTTATCTTTGTCATTTGCTACCCAACTTCCGTCCTCGCCTTTTACCACATTTAATGGTTCTTCTACTACCGTAGCTTTCCCTTTAAACTTACCCGTTTTATTGACATCTGAAACGTGATATATTACACCACGACCTGAAATTTAATACAAAATAAGAACACATAGAGATTTCAAACATATTATGTATGATATATCCATCTTCCTCATTAAGACTGCTGATTTATCGCCATTTCAAATCGTCATAATATTTTTTGTATTTGTCATGTGGCGATCCATCTCTCCGCATTACGTCGGCACACAATGTTAGTTCAGTGTACATTCTGTGTTTATTTGAGAGTGACTAAGCCTCTATTTTTTTTAATATTTGTCCTTTATTTTTTTCAACATTGTTGAGGATTCCAAAAACAATGATTAAAAAATAAAAACTTAATGATTCCTATTGTATACAGTTTTTCTACTACTATATATGCATAAATATGTTATATACATATAGTTTTGTTGATAGTCTCATGAAAACTCAAAATTAATTATCTTACACAAAACTACGTTCTATACTTACCATTATATATGCCATAGTGTGTTATTTTTTTGTCTGCTCTGTCGAATGCAATGATGTCACCTGCTTTATATTTAGAAATGTCTTGATCATCATTGCAAGGTTTTTTTCCTGGCCTATTTGAATCTTTTTTTTCACAATATTTTGATTCCGAACAGCCCATTTTTCGAACGAACTACTACAAGTACTTGTGTGTGTTTAGAATGAAATGTCAAATGTAATTTCAAATCTGAAAAGAAAATGACGTAGTAGGAATTAGTACTAAAGTTACTTCATCACAAAACATACCATTTGACAAGGGGAACATACCATTTGACAAGGGGAGCATACCATTTGACAAGGGGAACATACCATTTGACAAGGGGAACATACCATTTGACAAGGGAAACATACCATTTGACAAGGGGAACATACCATTTGACAAGGGGAACATACCATTTGACTAGGGAAACCGACCCTTTGACAAGGGGAACATACCATTTGACAAGGGAAACATACCATTTGACAAGGGAAACATACCATTTGACAAGGGGAACATACCATTTGACAAGGGGAACATACCATTTGACAAGGGAAACATACCATTTGACAAGGGGAACATACCATTTGACAAGGGGAACATACCATTTGAGTAGGGAAACCTACCATTTGACAAGGGGAACATACCATTTGACTAGGGGAACATACCATTTGACAAAGGAAACATACAAATTGACAAGGGAAACACAATTTGACAGGGAAACATACAATTTGACAAGGGAAACATACAATTTGACAAGGGAAACATACAATTTGACAAGGGAAACATACCATTTGACAAGGGAAACTTACCTGTTTTAGTAGGATCAAGTCAGTGTTTGATATTGTGATAACTCTGATTAATTCCCCCCCCCGCCCATGTGCCTCACCAATACTCATGAGACGAATGATGAAATCAATATTTTAGTACAACGCCTACCAGTGCCGGCTTTAGGTATAGGCGGTATAGGCAGCCGCCTAGAGCGAATTAGTTCAAGGAGCGGCAAATTCCAGCAAAATAAAATAAAAAATATGACAATTAAAAATAAAATAAATGAATTTGATTCAGATATAATGGAGGATCCTGCTAAATGACCAGATCGTTGTTTTCTTATTCAGCATGATCCAAAGCAGATCAAATTTGAGTCTTGTTTCTAAAAGATGAAAGTGGGAGACACTTTTCTAATTACCACTATACGCGCAAACTGGCTAACGGAGAAACTTCAAAAAGGAAATGGTTGATGTATTCTACGTCAGTAGATAAGGTATATTGTTTTTGCTGCAGAATATATAACAGGAGTAAAACTGCCTTAGCAACACATGGCAGTTGTGACTGGAAAAATTTGTCAAGTATATTGCAGCATCATGAAAAATCTCCAGATCATTTAACCAGTTATCATGAGTGGAAAGAACTAAAAATGAGGATAACAAATAATAAAACTATTGATGACGTGAATCAGCGCATTATAAATCGTGAAGCGAAACATTGGAAGGATGTATTAGAAAGAATATCTTTGGTCAGAGTACATGGAGTTCAAAATTTACCCCTGAGAGGGCAGTCTGATCGGTTATATACATCTCATAATGGAAACTTTTGAAATTTGTTGAAGTTATTGCTGACTTTGATCCGGTAATGAAAGAACATATAAGACGTATAAACTCAGATGAAATTCATGACCATTATTTAGGAAAAAAATATTCAGAATGAGATCATTCAACTGTTGAGTAAGAAGGTAAAACAGAAAGTGATAAATGATCTAAAAATGCAAAATATTACGCTATAGTTCTCGATTACACACCAGACGCCAGTCACAAAGAACAGATGACAATGATTGTTAGATTTGTTACAGCAAATGAATTGACAAATGACAAACCTTCAGAAGTTTCTATCAATGAACACTTCATTGGATTCGCAGAACTTGAAAAATCTACAGGTGCAAGTATGTAGGAAATTTTACTTAAAAAGCTGTCAGATTCAGGCATTTTTCTAAATGATAAGAGGGGACAAAGCTACGATAACGGAGCGAACATGCGGGGAATACACAATGGTGTCCAAGCAATAGCTAAAGAGCTAAATTGAAGAGCCTTTTATGTCCCATGCAATGCGCATTCGTTCAATTTGGTGGTGAATGATGCCGTAAACTGTTGTTTGGAAGCAGTAAGGTTTTTTTGAGGTAATTCAAAATATATACAACTTAATTTCTGCATCTACACATCGCTGGAATGCAAGGCCGTACCCGGGGGGGGGGGGGCTTAAGTCCCCCCCCCAAAAAAAAAAAATGTTATTTCTGACAGTAACTCATAAAAAATTGACAAATATTTGCCTTTAAAAACTTGGAACAGCCCCCCCCCCACCCCCCCCCCACCCCCCGCAAAAAAAAAAAATGCTCGATTTCAAGTTTATTTGTTCATTAGTGATTTGGTATGATGTTTTATTTGAGATCAATATATCTAGCAAAACATTTCAAGAAAAAGATCTTGATTTAAAAAAAATATATTCAACAATTGAACACAACTAAAACAATGCTCCAGAATTATAGAACAGATGAAGGTTTTACCAAAACAATTAAAGCATCTAAATCATTGGCTGAAGAATTGGGTATTGAGTGCAATTTACCTTCGGAAATACAAATAAGATCTCGACTAAGAAAGAGACAATTTGACTATGAAGTTTCAGACAATCCAATTCTCGAGCCAGAAATGAATTCCAGAGTAATTTTTTCAACCAGATATTGGATACCGCAATTCAATCATGTAATGATCGATTTATGCAGTTAACGTCTCATAGCGATTTATTTGGATTTTGTATGACATTAAAAAACTGGAGAAATGTGATAAAAGAGAGGTTTTCAAAGATTGCATGGACCTTTCAATTAACTTATCTATATGGAATGGGCGTGGTTGCTCTTTTTCCGAATGTGTACGTGACATTGCGAATTTCGCTTACACTCCCGATAACAGTGGCGAGTGCAGAGAGAAGCTTTTCGAAGCTCAAACTCATAAAAATATATCGTCGTTCTACAATGTCTCAGGATCGTTTGGTTGGTTTAGCTACAATATCAATAGAGAAAACGATTGCAGAAGATTTGGATCTGACCGAATTAATTGAAGAGTTTGCCTCTGCAAAAGCTAGAAAAGCATATTTTTCTTGAATTCTCTTCAATCTTTTTAACGCTTAATAAACATGCCATTTCATTTTTTTATTTTTCATCACTTTTTTAACTTAGCCAAAAAAAAAAAAACTTCCTAAAATATACTAGGTATACTTAAAACTCTGTAACTTTTATAAAGTTGCCAAATTTTAAAAATGTATTATAATAAATAGCATTTATAGAGTTTTCTTAGAAAAATGAAACTAAAAAGGGCGGCATTTTTGTCCTTGCCTATATCACAAAAATGTCTAAGGCCGGCACTGACGCCTACATAGTGTATTTCAATCGTTTACCCTACCTTGACACGATTGATGAAATAGTGTCATTCGCAACCTGCACACCCACTCAATGACCCCCCACCCCCACTCTCAGTTTCGGCGAGGAAACAGCAACCAGCATGGGTGGGACTGTCTATAAAAGGAACCATTCTGTCATTCTAAAAAAAATCAATCAAAACATTACACAGATCAACCAGTGTAGAGACGAACACCGTATAGCTGAGAGGAGCTGACCCAAGTGTGTGTGCCAGACAAAAGACTCATAGGAACTGCACATCAGTGAAAGAGACACATGGTCTGTTGTGCAGTGGTACGTACAATAGACTTTTTCCGCCTAGACTATTATAGCCGGTACATTTTAGACTGTGAATAAATTTTATTATTCAACTATCGAACACAAGTGTCATTTAGTGTCAACCGAGAGAAAAATTGAAAGTCTTAAAAAAATATCTTTCTTTCAAAATATGTGAACTTCTATTCCGATTAGGAAAATGAAAAGAATGCACCAATCAAAATTGTAGCCGTTTATTTTAAACCAAATATTTAAAATCTTTGAACATTACGTTAATTATGAAGTAACGCTGAATAGAGATAAGTCTTCCTTCAAATAAAAAAAAAACAGTAAAAAATCTCCAATCGCGAACCACTAAAATCCTATTGAAAAAATTTTCATACACGGTAATACAAATTTTTAATGCATAATGACACACATTTTCAACCTCTATGTATCATTAAAAAAATAACCGGTATTTTCACCTCTTAGAAGTAATTTCTTGTAAAAAAAAAGGACACACTATTTCCCTTTTGATAGTTTGTACTAAATTGATGATTCCATTACTCTCTGTTGATACAAAAATATTCCAAAGAAAGAAACGAAGTAATCTGTATAATGTTATTATGATATTAATTTCTATTACTAAGTAAATCCGACTATAAAACATCTCATATTGAGAATTCTGACAAAAAAAGCAGGTCACATATGCTTCTTAAGTTAGTACTATAGATGTAATGCACATTTTTCAACTGTGTGTACGAACCGTTAAATAATTTACTACCGGAAAATCTAGAATTATTTCTTATCAAAAATTCTCGTGGGAATTCACCAGGCGATAGCTGTTATTATTCTTCAATTGCATTTAGTTTCAAATTAACAGTTTTTGAATAACATATTGTTGATCGATCTATGGGCTGAAATAATAATCGACATCTTCTTAGTTATCATAACATTTTTTAAATAGTTTTTGTAAATTAATATACACATTACATTATTGCTGAAGAGTATATAGTAAATATTTGATTACCTCACGATGACTGATAAAAATGCAGTAAAACCATTTGGATTAACATTTAGAGCATAACTACTATGGATCGGAAAAAGCTGATAGTATTTGGGCATATGCCTAATACATAAATGGTCTTCAAATATAAAGGATAATGATGTTCACAACATGAGGTATATTACAGTAAGAAAAAACAAGCAATTAAGCCTGTTCCATTCTGGACACAGGACGTGTTAGCGCATTTTCATGTTATGTATCAGTACGTTTGTTAGCTTTCAGTAAATATTTGTAAATTTTGGAAATGTTTATAAATTCAATTGTGTAATGCATATATCTGTAAAAAAATATTATAAAGACGTTTCTTTATATTTTAAAAAAAATTATTGTCTCTTAAATCTAACTACAAGTGATTTGTGGTTACTGAAATATGACTCATAATTAAAAACATTCTAAATTGTAGTCATTTAATCGTCCGAAAACTCCGTCAATTGTTGCATAGCTCTGATACTTTCAATTAAACTCAGAACACAAGCTTACTATTTCATTTGATGAGTTTCTTAATAAATCTTGGTGAAACTACGTAGTGCAGTATTTCGCACCAAATGAACGGGTTATTGAAAGTACAAGGTGTATATATAATATATAAGCCCCTTAGGAGCCCTGAGGCCCGGCCCTCAGAGGTCCTATCGCAAAATGAACTTTTGATGTACACATGGCAGGCCAAGACCTACAAAATGATATATACATCATGGGTCTAGGGCTTATAGTTGCTGAGATATAGCGTTCCTTTATTAATATAGCTTATATAGTAAAAAACGGTACTAAGGCCCCTTTTACGGCCCTAAGAGGTCAGATCGCGAAATGGAAAAAAGTCATTTCTTGGCAGGCCAAGACCTACAAAATGATATATACATCATGGGTCTAGGACTTATGATTGTTGAGATCTAGGGTGATGACGGACGGACGGACGGACAGACAGACAGACAGACAAAACGGGGACAATAGAGCATTTTTTTTCGAAAATGCTCTAAAAAACACTTGAGTGTGTAATGAATGAACACATTCGTACTTTGTGCGGTATAAGATTATACTTAAAGTTTGCATGAATGTGCTGACACAGTAAATGGTATGAATCCATGGTGATAAATCACACGAAACTCAGAGTCGAATGGAGATATCTATTCACGACAGTGTCCCTGAACTCTCCCGACTCCCCACTGTTACTAATAATCTAGATTGAGCATCAAATTTACATAAACCAGTTATAAAAAGTTAAATAGAGTTTATTAACTTATTGTAATGTCTTAAATAAGTACTCAAAATATTTCAGCTTTTTTTTTTAATCTTCATTATATGTTACATTAAAATCTTCAAAAAAATACTTTTTAAAATGTAATTTCTTTTTATTTTGAGATTTTTTTTTAACTTCCTTTTACAGAATGGAAAAACTACGAATATACATATTTTAATGTATATATATATATATATATATATATATATATATATATATATATATATATATATATATATATATATATATATACACATATATATTAAAGTAAAAAAAAACATTTTGTAAAACCTAACTCATTTTACTTTTTCAATGGATTGATTTTTCAACTTAAGACTACATACTTGTTATAGTGTTATATCTTAAATATCTTCAAACCAATGACTTCTTATTAAGTAACAGCGATGTTGCCTTTTATCTCTACGCTTTCTCAAAAGAAATAATTACCGAGACAGGGAATCAGGAAAAAAAATCCATTAACACACAAAATTATACACATATAATATTTCAACGTTAAGTACGATATATATATATTAGGGTGGGTGAAAAAATTTTTTTGGAGTTGGGAATATGAAACATATTCAAAAAGTTGCCTATGATCCTACTGATTGTAAAAATGTAAAATTTGTAAAAATCAGATAATGTCTTCCACTCCCAACTTTTAGTTCCAGGGGTACGGGGCGAAAAAAATGCACTATGTCTAAAAAAACAACTTTTTTTTTTAATTATTGATACTAAAACATGTCAATAATAACTACGAATTAATTATATTGCAGAAAAATGTTTTTTTTTAGATCAATTAAAATGTATTTTCAGAATGTTACTCATTCAGAAACTTCAAAAATTTAAAAACTTAAAAGTCATTTTTCTCTGAAAAAATATTTTTGACATTTTGCTTCACTATGGCTAGATAATCTCAAAAACCACTCGTCAATTTTGATAAAACTTATAATTGTTATGTAGAAGAGGTGCATTTATAGAATGTCAGAGGCTTTTCAAGAGATTTTAAGTCCTTTTTTTTTTTTTTTATTTTCAAAATTAGCATTTTTTGCTTATTTTCACCATTCAAAACTTTTAAAATTCATAAAAAATGTATTTATTACAGTATCAAAAAAGTATTTTGACATTTCCTAAAGTAATCTTTTCTGATTATAAAAATGTACATTGTATATGAAACAGTCTATAAATATTTCAGAAATATTTGCCACAAAAAGGTCATACATTTCAAGATGACGGCATGCCGCACCCACAAATATGAATATGTTAATATTTTTTTTTTACAAAATTGTTTTTAAATCTACTTTATTATTACTAAAATATTAAAATGTCTTAAACTTAAATAATAAAAAAGTTTTGCTTTGACCCAGGCACCCCCACCCCCAATGTATGACATTTTACAACATTTAGAATGTTTGGTATAAGTAATATGAAATTGTACAAATCTATAAATCGTTCATGCAAAATATACAATGTACATATGAATAATACTGTTATTGGATTGTCACAGGAAACTTGCTTTGCTTTCAATTTTCGGAAGAACATCCCTTGATTCTTTGTTTGCAAAACCATTCCATGTCGAGAGCTATGTCCGTACAGTTTGAAATGTCCGTACACTTTCAAACTAACAGCAGTAACTTCTTTAATTGCTCTTTCAACAGCTTGAGAGTGACAGGGAATTTGATCCAGTATGATTGGGTTGTTGCGTTTAAGTTCATCATCACAAATATGTTCCAGCAGAGGAGGGGATGTCACTGCACAAAGACCCCAGTTAATCATCTGATCATATGATTTAGCTGCAATATTCAGGATTATGTCGTTTTTGTTGAAAAATTCTAACTCTGCATGGAGCTGGTTTATGTCGTGCTGTTATGATTTTATTTACTACATACTTTCCAATTTCTTCATCATTGTTCTTACTGCAGCCAATAGAATGTTTTCTGGATGTGCAAAGTAGCAGTTATTTTCCAATACAGGCAATTTAATAGATTGATCAGCAGTATCAAGGTTCTGAAGCAGTTGTATCATATAGAAAAAGTTTCGAGCCCCTCTTTGACAAGTTGGATCGCAAAAACCCTGTTCGTTTTTGTTAACCATCTTTGCTCTCATTAGTATGTTCCTTGGCTGCCCTATCTATACAAATTTTTCTATGTCGACGAATCTTTGCTGGATTTAGAGCTGTAGATGGTGTTAACATGTTTAAGTCCTTCAACACAGCTTTAACGATAAGACATGTATCAATCTATTGCTTAGTTTACATCGAACCACTGCTTCATATTGATATCTGTTTTGTTATTTGGAACATTCCTCATCGCTGGAGAAGTCTACATCAAGTTATTTTTAAATTGGCAATCACACAAAATAACGGGCTGACATCTTCGGAGAAAAAAAATAGAATGCAAAGTTGAGCTTTGACCGAACCCTAGCGAAACAACGCGATGTGTCGTCTGTGACGTATCGGGAATTTCACAATCTATAAACAGTCCTGAAGCTTGAAGTTGTGTTACTCAATTATTTGGGAATTCCCTATGCATCTCATCGAATTTTGTAATTAACAGCTGTTGCGGTATGACGTAGCAAAATGTTACTGAAGCCGGCAAAAAGAACAGTGGCCATTGTGGTTGTTATTTGTTGTTAATATATAAATGTGTGGTTTTATGTATGATTTGGAATCCTGAAAGCATTTAACAATATATATATATATATATATATATATATATATATATATATATATATATAATGTGTGTGTGTGTGTATCAGTCTTTTTGTTCGTGAGTGTGTGTGCGTGCATAGTGCACAAAGTTTTTTACCTTTATTTGTTATTTATAAATCGTCAACTTTGCAACTTTTTTTATTATCATTTGTTATACGGTTTCTCCTGTATTGTCCATTTTCTGCAATGTCTTGACTATCTAGATTTATGATTATGTATTGCTAGTTATCAAATAATATGAAGTCATATTTAATTGTTATAAGTTTTTGTTTTACTTTTTAGTACTTTTTGATTAAAGCTACTAATTCTACTAGAGTGTAATGTACTAGAGTTTAATGATCTAGAGTTTAATCTGCTATAATGTACTAAATGTTATGTACAAAGATGAGTGTATGAAAAACACATTTGATTATGAGTCGAGTCTTCTCTAGTTACATTCTAGTACACTAATTAAATTTACTTGAAATTTTTTATTACTTATAGCCCTTCATGTCATTGTATGTGTGTTTCTTTCTGCTGCTCTTCTTAAAGGTAATGATAAATCATGAGTGAAAAAAGGGAATTGAGTTTTATAAAAAAAAATTTTAAACAATACCGGAAAAAAAAAAAACTACAAATTTAAGTTCCTATGCATTGTTATAACGTGCAGAAAAGCGTTCATAAACATATCGTTAGATTCTTGAGGGAGGAAAAAACCCCACAAAATACATGTATTTTATACCGAAATTATCCGGTTGGTTTTATGTTGAATTGTTTGTCGGTGCGGAAATAAATTAGGCGACTGATTGTTTTCAAATAAAACGTTAATGCTCTTTAATTAATATGTCAGTTTTGACCGCTCTCTTCGCTATTTTTGTCTCATGCTCAGCTAGTTCACGCGTATACTAAAAATATGGTGCAGTAAAACTTAATGAAATATTAGAGTCGCGGTTCTCAATCGGTGGTTCGCGTTCTCCAAGGAATACGTGAAAGGTTGTGCAGGGGCACGCAGCGACACTTTTTTTCGTTTTCAACAGTTAAGGTATAGATCCACCAAGACGAAATTCCGGTATCTAAGGACATTGCGAATTCCATCTCTGTTTCGCTGCAATGATATTCTAATGATAACTTGTACACCAGTCAGGAATTCCGCTGCGGAACAGCGAAAGTTTTCAGTTTCGCTGCTTGCAGAGTTTTTTTTCCGGAGAGCTACATTTTCCGTCATGATAAACAAACAAAATCGCTGCTTAGAAACGTCGATTCGAATAGAAAAAATGATTCACATTAGTGTATATTCATTAAAAACAACAACAACAAAGTGAATTTTGACAGAAAAACATGAATAAGTTTCGGCCGGCAACAGTCTTTGTATATGAATTTCTGATAGGAAAATATACATCGTCTATCTAAATATTCTACAAATGAAATTTCTTTCGATCGAAGCGCTGTCTGAAAACATAAATGCTATTAAATAAATGTTTGGCTGATCATGAAAACGAGTTTCGCAGTTTCAGTGTGGCTTCTCCAACCGGGACTAACTTCGTCTTGTTCCGCATTGACAAGACTTGTTTCGTTTGTCGAATGTTTTGTGGTGTAACATATTTCTCACATATGGTGTTGACATTGGCCCCTGTATCTACTTGGAACCTCGCCCTTTCTTTTTCTACTTCCATAACCACGTCATTCTGTCCCTGCCTTTATATATGCCATTTAACCTGAGGTGGTCATTATCTGACCACTGGTCATCTAGGCTATTACCCACATAGTCGACTGTCAAAATCTTTAGTGCGAAGTATTTTTTCTTGCCGCTTTTCCCCCATGCAGCACATGCTTCTTTGGGCTTTTTCTGATTACGTCCACAGTAGCAAATAGTTAAATTCTCAGCATTTAGCTTCTGCTGTCTGTATCGATCTGCTTTTTATAGTCTAGCTTCCACTTTTTCTATTGATGTTTTCGGCATTTCAGATATCTCTTTTATTCCATCTTTTGTCGCCTCCGAGACCTGACAAATGTTTATAGCTCGCTTCAAGTTCAGTTCTCCCTGTCTAAGCAATTGTTCCTGCAATGCTTTGGGTACTGAGAATACTATTTTGTCTCTGATCATTCTATCCTTCTCCTTGAAGTTGCACTTATCAGCTTTTTGTCGGATATTAGACAGATATGTTCTGAACGGTGTTGCAGTATTAATCATTCTTGTTTAATACTTTCTCAGGGTTTTTTTTATCATCTTCCGTGTCGAACTCGAGTTGATTGAATACTTCGATTATCTGCGGTCCCGCGCACTGAAGCATTATTGCAACCCGCTGGGCCTTACTTCTTACGTTGTCACCAGTTTCGTTCATGTATACCTTGAGCTGTAATTTACATCTCCGGATATTCTCGCCGACTTTTCCGTCCAACAGTTCCAATCTCTCTGGTGGTTGACATTCTGTTCCATCCTTTTTTTTTTATTTTATATTTACCTATAACAAAGTCCTATAATATTTTTCTAGCAATATTCTTGCGGTCTAGTTTTACTTTTACAGCTCCAATTTTTCTCCACTCGTGCTACCATGTTAATATAGCCGAAATAAGCGAAGGGAAACACTTATGACAACAACATGTGTGTTTATTTCACTTCCCGCCATCTTGGTCTAAATCCGCGAAGCCACATTCCTGCCGCTTAAGTAACGGCCCTATACTCTCTAATCTACATCATCAACAACCCCCGTTACACAATATTGTATTTCTTCATTAATATCCATTTCGTGTCGAGTTCACGCAACATTAACTTAAAGACTTGAATGCGTGAATTCTTTCGGATGTGTCACGGACACAATAAGGGAGGCAGTGGGTCATACGTGTGTGTGTTTTCTACTCTTAGTAAAGCCATTTCCTTGCTGGCTATGAAAAAAATAACTTCATTCGCAGCCGAAACACACTGCGGGAGGAAGAGAGTAAAGAGAAGGGGTAGCCACGAACAATATGGATGAAAGCAGCACCCACGTTCTTTATTTGGTGAACGTAAAATATAGAGCCACACCAATCAATTTATCAATGTAGTATCTACATAACATACTCTGCCCACGGCCCATTAAAATCCTAGCAGGATCTAATGCAGCTATTCTGTAGTAATACTAGCAGGGAAATAATAGAGTTCTTCTGTAGTTATACTAGCAGGAAACTAATGAAGCTCTTCTGTAGTAATACCAGCGTCTCAATATGTTGAAAGATGTCACTTGTTTAATGAGTGGGCTATAGGTAGTGTTAATATCAGTGCGGTGTATGCGTTGTAACCCTGTTTCTCCCTCGCAGGTAGTCTTTTTTATATTGTATTGTGTTCATGGCAATAAAAGCCAAATGTTATTTTCTATTACATTATTTCATACATTTCTTTGTTATTTTTTGTTCATATCGTATTCTGTTCATGGCAATACAATTTTTCTTATGCAGTATTTCATATATTTTTTGTTTGTTAACCTTTATGTCGCATTTCGTTCAGTCAGCTTAGCAGGCTATTCCACTAGTCTACAAATAAATATTATCAATATACGGACATAAATGAATCAGGAATAAGACTTATGTTTAAGGGCTAAAATATTTAAATCTAATCAGGTTAAATGACCAGTGTACTTAAAATTAACTTGTTATTTAAAACCTTCTCTGAACTGCCGCGGATGCTCTAAAGGACCTTTTTTTAGTTAAATATTCGTAAGTCCTAGCCTAAGATTAGAATATTATTAAACTATTAAAAACTTCGTTTGTTTATCATTTAGTTTTAGTTATGTCATATCTTTCTTATGTTAATTCTTGAAAAAGCCAATTCTCTTACGACTGGACAATGAACTACAGCTTTTGTCACTGACATTTGCAGAAGTTATCTATATATGTAATTCTCTTCTTCGCCCAACCATGCGGGACAACCTGCAATACTATATATAGATTCGTCGCGTTTGTGAAATTCCTGAAAACGTCAAAGCAAGCAAGACGCGTTCAACAAAGTTCGACAACTCGCGTTGTTTTCTTTTATAAAACCAGATTTTTTTAAAAATTACTCATTTATCCCCAGTCGCGATAAATTATGTAGCCGTTTAACCGCGGAAAATGAGGGAAAGCTGTACATAAAATAGAATATGTCAACTGGATTATTGTAAAAATATAAAATAATTTCCTAAACACACTTATACAATTATGTGTGAAGAATAAAGTAATATTGAACTAATTTCAATTTTAAAAAAATGGTGTATAAATATAGTTAAGATATGAAAATGCTGTGGCTGGGTCGGCGCTACCATTAGGCTACAAAGTGGGCCACGATAACTCTCTCAAACCTGAAGTGTAGACAATAAAATATTAGATATGGTGTAATCTTTTGTTTTGATGTATTTGTGCTGCTGTTTTGGGGAAATATCGATTAAGTAAACTATAAATATGCATGGCGCAACACAAACAAATGTTGACTGTTTCAAAATATGTACGCGTTACTTAAAAAAACATTAACTAACATATATATGTACTGATTAGTGTAGGATGAAGGTTATATTAAAAGAATCCTTTCATTTTGACTGGATAATTTACTTCCTCTGACCCAAATGCGTTTTTTCCTGTGGCACTCAACCAGTTAAGCTGTGTTTAACAAGTCTAAAAAATACACAAAACTGTAATATGGAGACTGGCATGGCATGAATGAAAAAAATGTTACATCAAAATAACACTTATAGTGTGCAGGGGGAAGGGACGGATTTGACGCAGAAACAAAGTGAACCAAAAATAAAAAGCAATGCAAATTAAAACACCCACCCTCGGAAATATGTTTGTTAGAATCTGAATGAATAAAATCATGATCTTAAAAAAGGCATTGAAATATATCTAACCAATAAAGAGAAAATTAAGTCTGGCAGCTCATCGAGAATCAAGGCAACCATAGAATTAACCAAAAATCTGTAAACAATAAAATAAAAAAAAAAACAAGTTGCTGGAAGGTACCATATAGTGATCATAAAGTCTGCACAAGATAGATCAAAGCTAAACTTTGCAAGTATGTATTTTCTCCAAATATGTCAGCCTATTATTTTGTTTGATTGCAGATTTAAAAAAAAAAATATTTATATTGATTGATTGGACGGCATATGCTACGACGCGGGATGGCTAGTTTTTTTGGTTTTTTTTTATTATGCTTTAGAAATAACTTTATATTACCCCGAATTTAGATGTATTATAACACATTTAAAATAATTCGACAATGAAATTAGCCTATTTTTTCACGCACGAATTAAAGATGACATTTAACTGTTTGTGCCAAATATACTATGTATTTAACTTATTACACTTTTAGGCCAACTTTTTTGACGGCTAAATATTGTTTATTCAATTTTTATTTGAATTTCTACTATTTTTAATCTACATTTCTAACCATGCTTACCTTGAGAAGTAAAACAACAAAATATCCCAGCGTGCCCCGAAAAATTCCCTTTCATTACCTCGTGATTGAGTGTAAACCTTGACCCCTAACACAAAAAATGTAGTAGAAAGCTTTGGTCCAGATTTTGAAATTATTTTTATAAGACATTTAAATGGAATTGTTATGGTGTACATTATATAGGTTAGTGTGCTGCGAACTTATCCAATCAATTCTATACTTTATCATCAGCGTTATATAGTTATATAGTCCACCAAGTTAAACAAGTCACATAGAATGTTACCATTGTTAAAGGGCCCCATAAAAATAACATTCCTAATTCTCTAAGATTTTCGACTTATTAGGACTCCATTTTCAAAATCTAAGGGCCTTAAAAGTCGAAAAACATACAAACTGAACTCAGTAGATGAGAATACCAAAGGCTTTTAAACTTCTATGAAATTGAACACCCGCAATGTTTTGTGTTATATTTTAGTCCTTTCTCACTTGGGGATAAACATTATGTCATTTATAAAATAAATTATGTGTCATTTATAACATGTCTCTGTGTCATTTATAACAATTATTTGTGCCATTTATAACAATACTCTTTATATCACATCTATAACATTTCTCTGTGCAAATTATAACAGTTCTCTGTGCCATTTATAATAATTCTCTGTATAATTTATAACAATTTTCTGTGTCATTTATAACAATTTTCTGTGCCATTTATAAATAATTATATGTGCCATTTATAACAATTCTCTGTGCCATTTATAACATTTCTCTGTGTCATTTATAACATTTCTCTGTCAATCACAGCGATTCTCTTTGTTCTAAAAGTACCGCTATAGGCCCCGCGTACTCCTTAGACAATCTCTTTAAGCGTGCTTTACATACTCGTCTGAAGCACTTATTAAAACAGGTATCAAAATACATCATGTTTTTAATTTCTTGGTAAGCGCGTTTGATGTTTCTTTTCCCATGTGAGAATGCAACTGTCCAATACATCAATGTAACAATGAGAATGCCGGTGGCTAAAAAAATCGGAAAATCTGTTTGTGGAGATTTTATAACTGACCTATCCATCGCTGATGTTTTCTTGTATTTAAGCAGAGCTTGCAACAAATGCCGCCCCTTGTCTTCACGAAAAAAATGTAATTGATAGGGCTCAAGCAAGATAAACATCCAAGAGATATAAATATAATGAGAACAAAATTATGAAAATAGCATTTCGAAATGGAATGTTTTAATCTTAGGTTTGTAATGGCTGTAACGGTAGAGCTCAATTAGTCCGGCGGCGAATACCATTCATTTGATTTCAATATTAACAATTTGAAACTCAAAAACAATTAATTACCAATTAACTGCGTATTCTGATACATACAGGCAGCACCGAGCACCCACAATAAAGTGAAGCCCGCTGCAGATTGCACAATTGTTTTAAGTACTCTGAAAGGATGAGATGTTTATCTCTTACATTTAATAACCCCCCCCCCAATGAGATTTGTCCTTTAAATGCCTTCTTTCTTTGTAGAAGATAGCCGAAGTCGAATGGTCATAGAAGCACCAATGGTCGCATACGTAGTATACTAAGACTTGCCATGAGTCTAACCCGTAACCCCAGTGGTGTATTCAGGTTGTGCTGCAGCATAAATGTCTGGCTCGCTGCCAAAGCACCAACGCCACTGGCCGCTCCTATTCCGTTACATTTGAATTACTGATTGTAGGGGGAAATACTTTTTTTCTGACATAAATTGAATAATTTAAAATTGTGAATATTTTTTTTCTTAAAACTAATTTTGAGTTGCCAATCATCACTCGCTCACAACTATTGTTTTGTGGTTGTTGACAGCTGAGTTTAATTGTATTGAAAAATGGACGAGCCTTGCTGTTCAAAAAACGTCTGTCATCTATTGTGATTATGTATTAAGATATATTGGGAAGGTTAGTTATTTTGTTTTTGTCTGCACATTATTTCAAAAATTTTTATAAAAATGAAAATACCACTCGTCGTTCGACGGGCTAAAAACTTGTATTAGATATTATACAGATGCAAGCCTCGTTTTTTTTTTCTTAAAACATAGAATAGAATGGTTTATTATAAAAGCAAAAAAATCATATATTATCGCTTTTTTAAATTTATAAAGCAATTGAAAGCTTTTTCATTCATATTTCATGTCTTGAAAAACAAACAACAATGAGGTGTAATAGGTCTGTTTGTTTTAATGAATTGAAAGCACCATTGAAAACAAAAGCGAGTAACAACAACAATGGCGCGAGTTTTTAACACAAAACCGAGGACTGTTTAGCGCCATGGTGAACATTATTTATCCGCAATAAAAAGAATGATTTTAGTTTTAATCATAGATATAAGATGTTGTAATAATAATTAGAAATATAAAATAGAAATTGGAATATAAATTCGGTAGTAAAAAGTATTTTTATCAGTAAAAGTAAGTCATTTAGTTATTATGTATAGATTTATGGCATATTCGGCTGTGGCAGTATCGGGGACGTTTGAATGTCATATCGCAACATTAGGTCGGATAGTCCAAAGTAATGAATCGTTTAAAATAAAATATTATATTGTTAGATTTACACATTAATTATAAGCTCAAAAAGGGAAAAATAAAATCAATTTAAGAAATGCGTTGTCCAGGGTTAACAAAAGGAATTGTTTTGCTAGATCATATCAGCCTTGCTAAATCCACAACAAAATGTGTGACATTTAACATCTTAAACCATATTGTAACAGTTTTAGATTGCTTAATGAGTGCTCTGCCAACAGAAATATCTGACAGAATACTCGGACTGATATTAGGGAATTCCAAAATTGTATGTGTTCTTGTTTCCAAATCGTAGTGGCTAACTATCTAGTTAATTTATACCATGTATTTACAATATATACTTAAATTCATATAAAAACGCCATGTTAATATTTTAGACACAATGATTTAATTTCATATATCGAAAATGACGATTAAGTTCAAGTTATATTTACTTCGAACTTTTAATATACGCTTTTAAAGTAATCATAGAGCTCATTTCCCAAACATCGACGTTGTATATGTTCATCACACCCTTTCAACAAATGTTAAACTGGAGTAATAGCTGGGAATTAGTTTTAATGGGTGCTAAAACTGACTAACAGGTCTATTTGGATTTATTTTTCTCTTCTCCCGTTTAAGTAGTTCTCTACTGAGCGACAGGGACAAACTAAATGAAATAACCGGATGTCACGGGTTGTGAGTACTGAGAGAAACATTCCCACTTTACTCCTCCAACCCTTGATTCGCACGGCTACCCCTAATGTATATGTTCCATTTCCCCCCCCCCCCCAAATTCCTATCCATACCCCCGTAATTACGTCATACAGCAGGTGTTCATGAGTGCGGATGAAAAGCCTATATTCCGACGAGTGGAACGAGGGTCCGGATTGTCAGGAAGATGCCATTTCATACCTTGGATTTTCTCTGACCACTGGCCACTGCACCGTTCGTCTACCAAACAGATGTCCACAGCTACTACTGTCTTTGTCGGTTAGACGTACCTTCACCCCCCTTTTAGGGCGGGAATGACCGGCCACCTGGTGGGGTGAGCGTGGATACGGATGACTGGTCAGGCAGGGTCATTTGTGCAAGTCTGAAGATGAGAAAGTAATAGATTATTCGACTTAGGTTTCTCGAGAAGAACAGTCGACGTATGAGAGAGAGAGAGAGAGAGAGAGAGAGAGAGAGAGAGAGAGAGAACGTCCTATTCACTTTGTTCATTTTGTTAGATTATTTTTCCCAGATTTTTCGCAAGCCACCAGATCCTGTTAAGGACTGGTGCCTTTATTTAAATAAAATACAATTGTTACTGTCACGGGTTGTGAGTAATTTGGCGAAAACATTCCCGCTTTATTCCAACCCTGAGATTTGCTTTTGTCGGTATGGTCGGTATGATGTACCTTCAATTCTCCTTTAAGGCGGGGAATTAGTGATCAATTGATTGAGAGAGTAAAGAGCGTGGATCCATGATTTACGGGGGGGGGGGGGTCACGTGTGTAAGAGTGTAAGTACGAGAGAAACGGAAAATACAGTGGGTATTCGGTTAACGAACTGTTCGGACAGCGAACAAATCGGACAACGAACACTTTCAGGAAAGATTTTTGTGTTCGGACAACGAACAAAATTCGGATAACGAACAAAAACTAATTCCAACGAAAGCGTCCCGCCCGAAACACCCGGACATCAGTGCCTTCAATTTGTCCTGAAAATGGATGTGCGTGCGCTGACACGTCATCATTCATACTACGACGCGTGGATAGTGTGCGATGACACATGTCAATAGTGTACAATACATGTGCAGTTGGTTTATGTCCTTGTGGTTTTCGTATGTGCTTCTCTAAACGCCTTATAAAAAACCTGAAAATGTGAAAACATTATGGGACCTGGAAAAGAGTGGAGTGTCAAGAACTGTGCTCACCATAAACACCAACCAAGGGATTATCACTAAAGTAGAGAGTGGACAAATAATGACTGATGTTACCAGGCAGTACGGCTTGAACAGGTCTACTGTAGGCACAATCCTAGCTAAAAAAGATATCATCAAGAAGACTCAAGCCGCTAAAGAGTAACGAAAATTACATCTGAGAAGCAAAAAATGTGTCATCCATGATAAATCGAGATTTTGCTTTTAGTTTAGATAAATGGACGGGAGGTGAAAGAGATGTAGGCTAATTAGAATGGCCATCATTCAAGAGAAGGCTGGAGAAATTTTTTGAGAAATTGAAAGAACAAACTCCAGGCTCGTCCTCCGAAAATCTAGAATTCAAGGCTACCACTGGCTGGTTTACAAAATTCTAAAGGAGAGCTGGCACTAAACAAGTTGATGTCAATAGGGTTGCTGATCTCTACAATTACATTGCTATCAACCATTTCCTGAAAGTCCTGAAGGAGAGAGAAAAACAACCGACATTGGACATGTTCTAACGCCCAAAGAAAGGAAAGAACTGATTAATATAAGACTATATGTATGTATCATATTTGTAATGAATAAACTTACTAAGAAATTATTCTTGTACATGACAATTTTTAATTTAATTTTTAGATCTCCAGAACGAATTAATTGAATTTCATTAACATATATGGTAAATCGATGATCGGTTAACGAACGATTCGGATAGCGAACATAATTGTGGAACGGATTGTTAACCGAATACCCACTGTAGTTATTCGACTCAGGTTTCACCTGGAGAACGGTCGACCTGTGTGTATGAGAGAGAGAGAATTTCCTTTTCATTTTATTCATTTTGTTGGATTATTGTTTTATCTTGGCAAGCCACCTGATCCTGTTTAGGACTGGTGCCTTTATGTAAATAAAAGAATATCTGAGTGTTGTTACCCAAGACTCAGTGTTTATTTTCTTCACGTATTGTACGTTTGACTGTCTGTGAAACTCTGTGACGGAGACACAAATATAAATAAAAGTCCCAATTAAGTCATCACTCATACACCTTAGACGAAAGCCAAGGATGCCCTCAAAGGGGTCCTCAACAGTTACACACGACCTGTGGTTAGTACTTCTTCACGTGTTGTACGTTTGATCGCCTGTGAAACGCTGTGGCGAAGACACAAATATAAATACAAGTCCTAATAAGTCAGCGACTCATACACTTAGACGACAAGCTAAGGATTCATCAAAGAGGTCCTCAACACCGGATAATTGATATTTATAGGATACACATATACCAATGTTCCAATTTACTTTTACGTTCGAAACTATGTCTAAACGTCAAAGGCAATCGATTCAAAAATGTTTATGCGTTTGTTGTAATTTGTAGAAATGTAGTTCTCCAATACGTTTGTTAGACTTAAAAAACCAGTCTATAATAAATGAGGCAGGTAAACTAATTTCATTTAACCTCTTCTGCATATCATATAATATATTTATATTTATTTTGAAAGAGTCTCTTTTTAATTGACTGTTTTGTCTTTTTTTTACAACTCTTTTACTACTAAACTTTTCTTGACAGTATTCACCAGTATCAATACTTTATTTTCATTCACAATAAGAACAATATTTTTCCACAGAGAGATTCGCATTATTTTACCCTGAATGCATTTAGAAATGACGCTTTAAGGGCTCACAATACTTTGAGATCTCAACTAAATTCACCCCCAGTACAAATGAGGTAAACATTTTTGTCTTTTGTTTTCTCACAAAACAGGACGCAATTTACAACAATGATCCAAAATATTTGGTCTTTGTTTCTTAACAAAATACATATCTCAAATAACTGATTTAAAAATAGTAATGATTACTGAAATTACACTTTGTAACACATTATTTTTTGTTCCTGGGTACAAAGTGTGTTTTTTTAAATAACAATATTCTTATATGACACAGTATTTATTATAAATGTATAGCATAAAATATTTTAAGCGTCTTATTTCACCCTATTTTGTTTATATTTTTTTACAGTGATGAGTTAATCCAAATTAGCCCAGGTTTGGGCAGACCATTTAGCTGAAAAACAAAATATTTGTACATAGGCCACAAGAACCTAGAATAGGGGCGACAGAAAATCTGGCAGGACAATGTAATATCATCAGTGGTCATTACAAAGATTTATTAACGTTTACTTGTTTTGGTTGCTTTAAAAGTTAAGTTGAAAAATGAATACATAAATAACACAAATAAAGAAATAAAATAAAAATAGGCCTATACGGTGAGGGAACGATGCCAGAATTTTAACGATACCGATTCTTCCCTGCAACATCGATTCTCGATTCCGATTCCCATTTCTGACGTCATCAACCCATTAAAATAGTATAACATTTTATTTAAAGACCAGTGTTTTGTAGCTAGCTATACGTTTAGGTAAAAATATTAAGCTTTAGCTAAAGATTTAAGTTACAAATGAAATAAGTTACAACTTACATTATCGTGACAACGGGTGCAGTTATTTATAAATATAGAGCGACAATCCAAATACGCTAAATCAGATGTGCACAACCTTTAATCACGGCGTCTTAAATTAACGTTCTTTTCTAGTTAGGGACGGCCTCACTGAACGTTCTATCTAGTTTGGACGGCCTCACTGAATGTTCTATTATAGTTAGCACGGCCTCACTGAAATTCTATTCTAGTTAGAACGGTCTTAGCATCAGTGCATGTCATGATAATATAAATAACAAGGTGAAATGTATGATATCACCAGTGCACATTATGGTAGACTAACATCATAACATGGACTAGTTTGTATGACATCACTATATTATGACATGAAATGACATCAGTGTGGCATCCATATGACTCTACATGATCTTTTATAGTAAACTTTAATGAGTGCTGGTGAGATGACATGGCTTTTCCTCTTGTTGAAATCTGAAGTGCATAGAACTCTTTATCTTCTCGGCACAACCACTCTCTTTTTCAACTGTTACATTTGACATCGCTGTGAAATCATAGTTTACAGGTCTTCGATTATTGTCTTCTTTCAAACTTCCTAACAACATTGTCAATTTTTTCTTTCAACTGTTGATTTATCTTGATGAATGGGCAATGTCATTTTTCCATAACTGTTGTACTTCACCCGCAATCAGTTTGATCCTGTCTTTTCTGCTTTTTACATCAGAAGCTGTTTTATATTTGTTCACGATATGTTGATTAGGTTAGTACTTTTTTCATTTTTTTTCAGAATCTTATTTTTACATGGCATTTTTTAATGAACAATTGTGAACAAAGTATGAAAATAATATTAATTTATTTTTCACTCAAAAAAAACCTTCCCCACCAACGCCATCTTGTGTTTACATATAAGAAGCGTTTTTCAATAAAATTACTTCTTTGATGGATTGCGCAATAACAAATATTTAATTACATTAATTACATCCAGGAACTTTATAGGGTATTTTACCTCCATGTCTGGAACAAAAATAAATAAAAAAAGTTTATTTTAAATTTAAAGTGCACTGTTTTAATGTATTATGCGTCTACTGCAACTTTACCAAAAATTGTCAAATCTTATGAATCTTTGTTTGGTAATTGTCACGAAAGGTCTGCTTGGAATTTGTGGTGTACGTTTTATGTGTACACAGCAGCACAAGTTGTTTGCGACACCTCGAGGCCAGCCACACGTCAATCAGACTGTTTTGTGACAGTGAAACAAGTCCAGTGATCAGTGTTGACATGCCGAGATTGTCGATGCAAACGTTGCCAGTGACTTGTGCAAGTTAAAATGTGTCACGTGGATAAAAGGGCATTTTAGATAAAACTGTCTTCGGATCTGTATAATATCTTTAAACATTGAATTAAATCAAAGAAACCTGCGAAGATTCTCCAGATATTCACAAAGAGTTTGAGAAAGTCACATCCTCATGGATGTTCCAAACAAATCAGTTTTGGTCATTGGGTCAACAGATTTTGCTAGGACTGTATAACAAATTTACCTATACAACATGTACATGTCCAGGAAGTAGTGGAGCCACCGTTTATTGTTTAGGGTTTGAAGAGGGAGGTAAGAGTGTTCAACTTGTTCACAGTGGAAGTTTTAAACTCAACTTAATTACAGCGGTGCCGGGGAAATTTCTAACTACATGTGTACAATTACTATAGAGCACGTATTTTTTCTTTATTTAGGCCTATGTCACTAGTTTTTATTTATAATTAATTTATTTCATTTTGTTTAGATAATAGGTATAATTTTTTTGTAGACCAAATTTCACGCCCTCTATAAATTTACTGATTTTTTTATTGATGTCTTTCGATACATACAAATGTAGAAATGTTATTTAACAAATAATAATAATAAAAAGGAAATATAAGATAAGAGAACATTCAATTTAATATAAAAATGTGTGTGATGTCTAGATAAAGATGAGAGGTTTATCTCTGAGATCATATAAATCACTATTGAGACGTTTTTATGATGCCCTTTCTTTCATCCCCACCATTGCCGGTAGATTACTGGCAATGACCACGGAGGCACCAAGGGGGATATAGGTGACTAGACACACAGGAATCAAAGGAACTGGAATATTAACAGATGAGATTAATTATTTCAAAAACGGATCTCCCCACACATATCACATAAAGTTTAAAATTTAATAATACACACTTGTTAAGTTCAACACTGTAAAGAACAGGGCAAGACTACATTAAACTCGAAAAAGGAAGTGACATGTAACATTTGTCTTCTTTGTAGACACAGAAGAGCCGAGCAGAGAAAAGCTGGATCACGACAGAGAAGAGCAGTGCCACATCAGATGAATTCACGAACGGTTCTCAACGGTTGGTATACAGGGGTACACAGCGACATATAATGTTCGTTTAAAATAATCAATAGTTTGAAGAAGGTCGCCAGTTTGCTGCGAGACTCATTGCTAAACCACGTGACCAGTTATCGCATGAGACGATAATGGAAATAATAACAACTATTCTCGAAATTACGTGGTGAGTGTGTCTTATTTTTTAATACATCATTGTCTATTTGTAATAACATCACCATAAAACAACATGTATTGAAACCATTACTGTTTTAGATTGCCTCCCACTATCAAGCGGAACCTTAACATCTGGCTTATTGAGATTTATAAATGAACAATGTCAAGCAGAATATGAATGAAAGGAATGACTAATGTTATGATCATTGAAGTCACATTAATGTGAAGTTTGACGGACATGTCTAAGTTAAAATGCTTTTTGCCGACTCGGGCTGAAGCGTATGTTCATTATTAAAATTCGACACCACCTCGACATTTCCTCTGCATCTCAACCAACGTATCATAAAAACACTCAATGTTTGCCATCGCGCTTTGCTTGTCGTTGACGTATCCTATTATTTGGTCTTAACAAGTTTCTTGTTACCTAGGGTTAAGATCATGTTAATTTTATGGTCTGAAAATTTAGAAAAAACATTCTCAAAATTCCTTTTATTTTATCCTAAACAGTGAATAATAAGCGGAATGGGGGCGGGAGGAAAGGAGTGACTTCGGGGTTGGGGGTGTGTCGTCAGGATAAATTAAGATCATCAATAGCTACTATCGGAATTAACAGCTTATTATGATACAATTGTTAACCAAGAAAATGTAGATGTTTTCGTTAAGTCATATTTTTATGTTCTATTAAATAATACATTTGTTTAACAAAAAAAAAAAATCTTTTAAATTTTTAAATGTGTGTAGCCTTGTTCAGTTCAGTGATGCAACATATTTTACTAGCCTACATGTTTACATAAGTCTAACCAATACAATTTTCTTTTAAAGTATATTATCTTTTGAATACATACATTTGGCATATCCAGAGGCGGATTAAGTCATGCACCAATTGACTTGCTTCCTAAGTCCAGACATGTGATGCGCCGCTGAAAGTTTAATCTTACTACTGAAAAATCCACCCCCCCCCCCAATTTTTTTCAAAGGCTAAATATGTACTTCTATACCCTGGAGCCCAAAATGACCACAGTCTGCCCTTGGGCATAACTATCGTAAATGAAATTGCACAGACCTGCAATGTGTGCATGGTGACTAACTTAAATTTAGACGAATCAACTTTAAATAATCGCTTTTGAAACTAATTATAACTAAACTGTATCTTATAAATCTTAATATTTTTGAAATGCTGTTAATTAAGAGATATATCTAGCATTTTTATACAAATATCATATATTAAAACGCAGCTTTTTGATAAGTTTTTTCGCAGCTCCCAAAGAGCCATTTCATTACGTTATTCATCATATTTCAATAAATGAACTATTGTGCTGCTCTCAAAAAATACGTTCATCATTTAAAAAAAAAAAACAGTGGGCGTGACCTTAATCATGGTATATCATGGCCGGCCCCTGCTCTATACCCTTTCCCTCCCATTGAATGTTTCGGTTGTGACACACTTCTACACATATTAAACGCTGCGACAGATGTCTTTTTTTTCTTTCTTGGCCAACAAAGAGAGATCTGATGTGGGGTAAGAGAAACAGAAAGTACACACAGTGGGGACCCACTACCTCCCCTCTTGTGTCACTTAGGGTTTGTCCGTGACATATTCAAAAAGAAAATCGCTGTCCATTCATGTTAATATTGCATGAACTCATTGACACGGAAATGTGGATATTATTGAAGAGAACTATAATGCAGTGTAAATGGGGGTAATTGCTTAAATATGACAATATATATATATATATATATATATATATATATATATATATATATATATATATATATATATATATATATTATGAAATATGCCTTGCGTCGTAAAAAAGACCGAAATATGTATTATTTTATAAGAAATCAATATCTTCATATAACATCTAGATGAAGAAGAGTATAGCTTAAGTTTAAAAGAATAAAATATAACACAAAAAAAATGCAAAAAAAAAAAAATGGATTTTTCATTTTAAAAAGTAAAAAAAAAAAAGAAACCTATTAAATTTGTTTAACATTTGTTCCGCGATTTCCATCTTCCCTATCAAACATTTAGTCATTGTCTTGAAGTTTAGCCGATTACATAGATACAATAAATAGAGCAGCTACCTAACCATTCCCTTTCTAACAGTACTTCCAGGACTTATTTTTGTGTGTGTATAAAGAGTGTGTGTTCCTTATTCAATGAATACATCTTCTGAACCGATTCACTCCTCATATTCACTCCATTAAGTAGTGTTAAAAAATGTTTAGACGGATTTTAAGTTAATTTTAAGTTTGGATATCGCGGATACTTTTTTATTTTACTAAAACTTAATAACATTTGTCACACGAGGTTCCAAAATATTAATGCTTGCCGGATGATCAAGATTAAAATAAGTACCACAATATAATTTATTCAAATAATTCAAAGTAGGGATGGCGATCCATTGGTCACTCTCAAAAGAATACCACATGTGTCGCAACAAAATTTAACGTCATAATTTTAAGATGGAGAATCTATGTATGCACAATCACGGCTGTATTTCACTATGTATTATAACGATTCGTTTGTAAATCTCAAAAGTAAAGGGAGATAAATATATACAATTAATGACGTATGCATTCTCTCTCTGTAGGTTTTTTTTTTATTTGGCTTAGGTCCCTTTAATCCCGCGGTGGCTCTCAACTCTTCAACAGCGACTATACCCCAAAGGGTGCGAAATTATGCCCGTCGGTATCCCTCACACGTCAGTTCCTCGAGCTCTGGATCCACCAACACGAAACCCTCCGCGCGAAAGTTACAACTTAGCGAAACTCTTGTAGATCCACCGGGACGAAACGGTGAGCACCGAAACAACTCACCGGAAAGAATATTTTTTTAATGATGACTTCGCACCTTTTCCTGCTAGTGAAAAAAAAAACGATACTTTGAAAAGCAGAAACTACTGCATCCCGTGTGGCTTTTTGTTCTTATTACAAATAAATTGTCTAGCTGGAAATGGAAAACTGTTTTTTTTTTAACTTTTTATTCGATCGGTAGCCGTTCATTTTTTTTTTCGTTTTCATGATCAGCCAAACATTTATTTAATAGCATTTATGTTTTCAGACAGCGCTTCGATCGAAAGAAATTTCATTTGTAGAATATTTGGATAGACGTTGTATATTTTCCTATCAGAAATTCATATACAAAGACTGTTGCCGGCCGAAACTTATTCATGTTTTTCTGTCAAAATTCACTTTGTTGTTGTTGTTTTTAATGAATATACACTAATGTGAATCATTTTTTCTATTCGAATCGACGTTTCTAAGCAGCGATTTTGTTTGTTTATCATGACGGAAAATGTAGCTCTCCGGAAAAAAAACTCTGCAAGCAGCGAAACTGAAAACTTTCGCTGTTCCGCAGCGGAATTCCTGACTGGTGTACAAGTTATCATTAGAATATCATTGCAGCGAAACAGAGATGGAATTCGCAATGTCCTTAGATACCGGAATTTCGTCTTGGTGGATCTATACCTTAACTGTTAAAAACGAAAAAAAGTGTCGCTGCGTGCCCCTGCACAACCTTTCACGTATTCCTTGGAGAACGCGAACCACCGATTGAGAACCGCGACTCTAATATTTCATTAAGTTTTATTGCACCATATTTTTAGTATACGTGTGAACTAGCTGAACATGAGAACAGAAATAGCGAAGAGAGCGGTCAAAACTGACATGTTAATTAAAGAGCATTAACGTTTTATTTGAAAATAATCAGTCGCCTAATTTATTTCCGCACCGACAAACAATTCAACATAAAACCAACCGGATAATTTCGGTATAAAATAGATGTATTTTGTGGGTTTTTTTCCCCCCTCAAGAATCTAACGATATGTTTATGAACGCTTTTCTGCACGTTATAACAATGCATAGGAACTTAAATTTGTAGTTATATTTTTTTCCGGAATTGTTTATAATTTTTTTTTTTTATAAAACTCAATTTCCGTTTTTCACTCATGATTTATCATTACCTTTAAGAAGGACAGCAGAAAGAAACACACATACAATGACATGAAGGGCTATAAGTAATAAAAAATTTCAAGTAAATTTAATTAGTGTACTAGAATGTAACTAGAGAAGACTCGACTCATAATCAAATGTGTTTTTCATACACTCATCTTTGTACATAACATTTAGTACATTATAGCAGATTACACTCTAGCTCATTACACTCTAGTACATTACACTCTAGTAGAATTAGTAGCTTTAATCATAAAGTACTAAAAAGTAAAACAAAAACTTATAACAATTAAATATGACTTTACATTATTTGATAACTAGCAATACATAATCATGAATCTAGATAGTCAAGACATTGCAGAAAATGGACAATACAGGAGAAACCGTATAACAAATGATAATAAAAAAAAGTTGAAAAGTTGATGATTTATAAATAACAAAAATAGCTAAAACACTTTATGCACTATGCACGCTCACACACTCACGAGCAAAAAGACTGATACACACAAACACACACACATATATATATATATATATATATATATATATATATATATATATATATATATATATATATATATATATATATGTATATATTTTTTGATGCTAAGTATCAATGACAGTTGCTTTGAGATGTTATATAAATTCATGTTTTCTGTAAATATATTTACAGGGTTCAAAGAAAAATGGGTACTCCTGTTGGCAGGTACAACATAAATGTTTTAAGTACACTGGTACGAGGAGACATAATCAAAGTGGCTGATGTAAAAGGAAACAGATACTACTTATTCAGCGGTGAACAAATACCGATTCTTTTAATTATAATAACAATTCCTGTGTGAGGCGACATTTTCGTTGCCTTGGAGTATAAATAATTCGTTTAAAAGTCTATATTGGTTAAGTAGTACTTAATTACTGTGTGCCTTTAACGAGGTTGTTGTCACAGAGGAACTATCCGAGTGTGTGTGGTGGTAGCGGTGGTGTGTGTGGTATTGTCTTACGTGCAATGTTGCAGGAGGTTTGAATGGTCAGGAAAAGCGATTAGATAAGAGACCAGAATATGGAGCACAAGGTGTATGAGACAGAACGTGATTGGTTTTGGGGGGGGGGGGTGTTGGTACTGTTTCATTGAATAGTGAAATTATGTTTTTTAAAGGGTTATTGAGTTAATTTTAAGAAAAAAATCCTCAAAGAAATATGATTTCGGAATGGGGAACTTTACTGTCCACGTGTTGTGTTATTATTAAAAAAGAGTTAATACTCAAGAATTTAGCTATAACACTATGTAACACAATTTTTGTTCCTGGCTTCTAAATGCTATATTTCAAATTCTTATATCTAAAAACAATCGAAAAACGACAACATTCAGGACAAACTTTGTTTTTATGACTACAGCCATGAAATACGTTGTAATTATTGTGACGAAACAAGGAAATATATATATCTTTTTTCGTTCATGTTGTTAAAAAAACACTAACATGATAAATAGACAAAGACAGTCGAAAATTACTTAAAATTCAGAAATGATTAGGTTTTGTACATTTGCGAGTGAATTTCAAATCGCTTTCTCGACGAAACACTTAATGTAGATCCCCATCATGTTTTCGTTATACTGTTAACAATAATTAAAGTCCAATATATATTGAAATTTCATCAAACCAACTCGAGAGCCGGTCAGGAATGACACCATTTTGAAGTCTCCGATGATCTCACATCCTTAGTCGTCAAACTACAAGGTCCTCAGCAACATCTTTACACTGGTGTAGTCATCTGTGAGAATCACAGAGAGTCTCTTATGGAGAGGTGTGCAGTTGTTATAATTTCAGCATTGCACTAGGAAAGACCAAGGTTACTGATTAGATCGTTAAACATCTTTTAGGTTAGGAAAGTGTGGCCTTATGTTCTTTTTCACATCTGTGAAATCGTATTCTGTATATCCAATGTCTTCTTCGCTGCCTGACTTGTTGCTGTCTCCTGATCAGGGCTGATCCCTTTTTCGGGGAGGAGGGAGTGGAAACAGCCACGCCGGGGCAGTGTGGTATTGGGGCAACGGAATAAGGCATGTCTGGATAAACGATGTGAGGTGGATATGTGGTACATTCTTGCCAGTGCGACGTTTGGTAGGATCCATTGTGCAGAAGTAGCAGCTGCTTCTCTCACCTGTACCAAACTGTTATATAGGAGATATAAATAATTATATAAATTTAAAAGCAGAACATGTTACACATTATGTATATAATATTAACACAAAACATATTTCACTATAATACATCAATCGCCTCCTTAAACTGTACAAAATCTGAATCATTGAAATTCTACAAATATAAAGTACTGTCATATAAACGAGAAACACATGTTTATCTTACCTTCAAAGGTTTTCTTGCAATATTCGCATCTGAAATAAAGTGCCCTGACTTTATCTTGATCCCCAACGGCATGCCGAAATATGCCTTGTTAGCCTTGTACTTCTTACGAAAATGCTTTCAAGGAATACTTCCTGGTTGTTTTCTTTATAAATTGTCCACGCAAGAAGCAACATTAATCTGCTGGGTGCAACCTTATGATGCCTCTAAATCAAAAATTGCTCTTTAACTACGATTAGCTTTTCTCTTATTCAGCAATAATATAAACTGAAATGTTGGTTCAAGTCACCTAAGCGTTATACTAATGGACAGTCCGAGAAAGTTTCTTAAAACAATTTTCTAGAAGATTATTCAGTGTTTAATGCGAATAAAGAATGGTCTTTAAAAAAGACAATTCTAGCAGCTCAAGAATATTATAGAAGACTACTAAGCATAGAATGCGACTGAAGAATTTTCAAAACACGAATTTCAAAATATCACTATCCTGATCACAGAAACAAAGTTTGTTTTAGACATAACGGGCTAGAAAACCACATGTTGAACCCGGGAACAAAAAAAAAGTTAAAACGTGTTACATAGTGTTACCATAGCCAGTCCCGTTGTTTTTTAGAACTTATCTTTGTGAGTTAACTGTGATATTTTTGTCTTGCCCACTCTAAAAGTTGTAGGTCAATTATTTGAGAGTTAAAAAAAACATTTTCAGACTAATAGACACTAATTAAATAAGGTCATAGTTTATCAAAGAGCAGATAATCTAGGACATTAATGGGAAAAGTTAAATGCTTTTGTTAAAAGAAAAACGCTCGATCGAGATGAAAGAGGTCGTGAACGTTATTAAAGAAAAAAAAAGTAAACGAAAGACGAAAAAGAAAACAAAATAGTTCGTAAACAGAGGTGAGAGAAGGGTGATTAAAGATAATAGAGCACTAAAAGGAACAGGGGGGGGGGGAATTGGGGTTATAGTACATAAGAGCGCGTCGCGGACAGACGCATGCACACACAGTTATTTTAATTGAATGTTTGCTATTTCTACCTCAGGTGAAGCGGAGAGGCTATATCCAATTGAAAGAGAAAACAGAGAATATTTTTGTTTTCCAGAAGTCCATAATAACCCCCGGCCAACAGTTTCATTTAAAGAAGCTTGTGGGGACTCAAAGTGTTGCAGAATAAGTGAAGAGTAGGTTTACTATTTATAACTATTTTAATGTCTGGAATCAGCTGTGCATCGCTCCAGAGACAAAAGAACCTTTAATTGTAAATAACCTCCTGAGTTTGTTCGCACATAAACCAACAACCAGAGCATCTTTGTTTATATTTTCATTCTAAGGCCGAAAAAATGATATATTGCAGAAGAAATAAATAAAATTAAAACCAGATCAGTGGTTAGCTATTGTGTTGCTCTGTGCAAGGTACACTTTGCGGTGCTCTACTCCCAGTCTAAAAAATAGAAAAAAAAAAGTGTGTTTAACAGCGCTCTTTCGGCACCCTGTATGGCCGGACAAACCGAAGTACTCTTACTGTTTACAGCAACTAATATAATAAAGCGCTTCAATGTTTGCTTATTTATGCATCCCATAAAGTCGCCCCCCCCCCGTTAACGATATAGACTGAATACACACACACAATTTCATTGTAGTTTTTATTTTCTTCTATTCAAAACAAAGTAAAATGATTTGCAAAGTATTATTAAACATTTGTACTCCAATGTTTAGACAATGGATTAATGAGACTGAAGGAAAATCTATTTCTGTTGAAACTTACAACAGAAAAGTGCTACAAGTTCTGCTACCTGGCGATATTGCTAAAGTGAGCTGGCACACTGTTCTGTACATAGGTAAAATAGACTATACTATTTTGTTTCTCTGTGTAGAAAGAATACAATATTTTATTAATTTAATTTTTTTTTAAAAAAACCTAATTCGGTGTGTATCTTTATGCTAATGGAATACGTTTGGTTTATCATATCCATCAGGAAATATTTATTTTTTTACAGACATTAGATTTGAATTTCTTAATCCCTAAATAAAAAAGATCCGTCTTAAATAAAAAAAAAGTGGGACGGGTGGCCGAGTGGTGTAGACTGTCGACATGAGAGTCCTGGGTTCAATCCTCGGTGAGAATCATGGAAATATTTTTAGGTGAAAATTTGTTTCATAGTCGTCCCACAAGTCCACCCAGCTTTAAATCGGTACCTGACTTAAGTTGGGGAAGTAAAGGCGGCTGGGCATTGTGCTAACCACACAATCCCTTTTTATGCCGAGGTTATAGAAACAGATGCCCCGATGGCCCGTTAGGGCTTAGGGAATTTTACTTACATTAAATTAAAATAGAGGCTATTCAAACTCGCCATGTACAAGTACACATTAAAAAAAAAAGTAAATAAGATACATCTATTTTTTTTTCATTTCACGACTTTTAAATGTGGTTATCAAGGAAACTCAAGAAATGTAAATAATTCTTATCTTCATTACTTTAAGTCTATCTTGTCAATACTTTTTTTTTTTGCTTTAGAAGGCAGGTTGACTATTAATTAAAATGCATTTTTTTAATTTTATGTTATTTGACCAGAAAATATAAAACTTGCCATTTTTTTTAAACGTATTCTACATGGACTTTACATAAAATATTACTATAAAAAGTTAATAAAAAAAAACTTTTTTCACCGCCATCATTGTCCCCCCCCCCTCTAATTTCTTTTTTTTTTTTTTTGTGTGTTTGATTGAATCAAAACAAGATAACGGATACATCGTACATCTGGTCAGTACATCGTCATGCTGTTCAGGATTGACCGACGAACATAAAAAAATACTTGGTGTTTATGCCGAGGCTGACGGTCTCATTACAAAAGACAAACTCATGGATCTTGGGAAAAATAAGAAATTTTACAAAGACAACAGAAGGTTTTAATTTTTTTTTTGTGTGTGTTATTTATGCATTAATTTTACACGTGCTTAAATAGAAATCATTTGATTTGGGGTTAATTTATGTAATGAATTTCTGTCTATGTTCATTTTAAATCAAATTACAGATATAATGTGTAAAAATATCATATACTTATAATAAATAATCATTATATTTGCATACTAAAATATTTTAATACATAGACACTTATCAATCATAATTATGTAAAATAATATATTTATTCCACATGTGCATTACTTTATACAGAGACGTGTTACCAATGTCACATGAGATAGTAATAGAAAGAGCGCTAAGTCAAATTGGCCCGTCAGTGTTTTACTATTTCTCCCAAAACTGCCGCCATTTTGTGGAACAAACGAAATACGGACAACAACTATTTCGAAGGGTAAATTGATTTCATAAAGTATTTCCAGTATAACTGTGTATTATTTTTTATTTAAAATATAGTTTATACAAGTCTAAATACATATTTCTAAATACAGGTAATGAAGTTCTGCATAAGCAAAGACTCGAGCCATTTAGTTCATGACAGGGACGAACAAGAGCCATTTATGAATAATCAGTGGTCTAGCTCTAGATCAAGTGATTTAAGCAGTATAGAACTAAACGATCTTTCTGGATAAACGTAACGCTAAAATTCAGAAAAAAAGAAACATCTAAGAAAACATAGGTTTTTAAAATACATTATCATCACATTATATGTACCATTTACATAATTCTCTTTATCTGTTCTAATACTATACGTATAAAGGTAATAAATAATTCTCTTAAATTATTTAAAGTTATATAGTTTTAGATAGTATAAGATTTGGACGTTATTCATAATTCTCTTCATCTGTTCTAATCGTATACGTATATAGGTACTTAGTAATTCTCTTAAATTATTTAAACTTAAAGTCATATAGTTTTAGATAGTATAAGATTTGGACGTTATTCATAATTCTCTTCATCTGTTCTAATCGTATACGTATATAGGTAATTAGTAATTATCTTAAATTATTTAAACTTAAAGTCATATAGTTTTAGATAGTATAAGATTTGGACGTTATTTATAATTCTCTTCATCTGTTCTAATCGTATACGTATATATGTAATTAGTAATTCTCTTAAATTATTTAAACTTAAAGTCATATAGTTTTAGATAGTATAAGATTTGGACGTTATTCATTGGCATTAACTAAGAGAACTAACCAGATATGCCCATTGTATTGTATTAACTTTCTTCAGTAATTGTAACTTTTTTATACACTTTATAGTTTTGTGTTTTAAGTCTCAGACTGCATTTCTACAATACTTTGTGTTTTATTTTATGACTATGTCTGCGTGTTGGGCAGGCTTTGAATTAACTAAGAGAACTTTTTAGTGTAAGCACCAAACTAGATTAAGTGTGACATATAGTAAAGTTAATATATTATGTATTGCTGGTTTTGTGATTTGAAGGATTATGTTTTTAATTTGAAATTATTGCGGTAACGAATTGAATTTAACTCTGGAAAATGATAAAATGAATTAAGGGTTATGTGTTATAAAAGGATAATGTTTTCAACTTAAAATTATTCTTCCTAACAGCCAGTCTTAATTTCGTGAAATTTAGGTTGGTTATTCTATTAATGCATAATGTCTATTTCACCGTGACGTTTGTCAGCATTATCATTTGGGCTAGTAGGTATCATAAAATTAGTTACGAGTTGTGTACTAAGCTAATAATACTATTTAATTACATAAATGAAGGTGTTAATATGAAATATAATGTTAAGGATGTTTAATACTGTGCCCTTTTGTTTCATGTCACGCCCCTAAAACAATCGTTATGAAATCACAATTTTCTGAAGGTCTGGCCCACATTTATATCAAACATCCAGTTTTTCTTACACATGGTCTAAATCTATATAGCATTCAGTTTGCAATTACATCTGGCCTTCATTTATGTCCGACATCTTTTTAATACACCTGGCCTTCATTTATATCCAACATCCAGTTTTTAATACACATTCTCTACATTTATATACAACGTCTTTTTAAAACAGCTGGCCTGCATTTATATCTAACATTGTTAAGGTCCCGTGACGAGACCCCAGATGTTAAGGATCCCCTGAAGGGCCCTCAGAATATTGAGGATCCCGAGAAGGGTACCATTGGCTTGTGTCTAAGTGTATGAGGGCTGACTCAAAAGTTGACTCGTATTTTATTTTTTCTTCCTGCCACACACACGCAGTCTCCACAACAATTAAGGTTGAACAGGTGACGATGATTAACTCGACAAAGTCGTGGGTACAACAATCAGATATTTTATTATATACAGGGGCACCAGCCCGTATCAGGGATCTGGTGGCCTTTGTAATAAATCAAAGATAATCCAAAAAGGTACAGCAACGAGGTAATCCAATATAAACTTATGAATAGAGTGGAGGGCGTGTTTACTCTAGATCTCTCTCGCTCTATTTCTCTCTCTCTCTCTCTATGTCTCTCTTTCTCTATATGTCTCTCTTTCTCTATATGTCTCTATTTCTCTCACTTAGAGACTATTCACTAGGCGACCCTCTCAATCGAGAGCCCGCGGTCGAATGCCTCAAATCTCTCTCTATTGCTCACCCAGAGCCTATTCACTAATCGACTTGTCCAGACCCCGACTGCCTAGAATCTATATCTTTTACCTCCCTCAACACTTTTCACACGTGACCGTTAACCAATCAAATATGATAGCTGCTACATTCAAACTTTCAAATTAGGGGGTGGAGCCTAGATGGGGGGGGGGAGAAATACGCCGTGTAGACAAAGACCTTAGTGACCGGACATCGAGCGGGTCGCTGACCCTTTGAAGAAAGCCGACCGGAGAATAGTCCCGGTCAGGTGGCCAGAGGTTTCCCCGCGGAATATAACATGTTACTGTTAACTACTCCTCGTTTACCTTCCCTTGTCCACCTGGCTGATGACGCAATTACGGGGGTGGGGTAAAAAGGGGGGGGGGGAACTGAAGAGCGGGAACGTAGATTGTTATGTATAGTTTACTTTCATATACACATTAACGTTATTACTATTATTACGCTAAGGGTCGGAGTAAGGGGATAGTTTCGATAAATTAGTCACAACCTGTGACAAACATCCAGTTTTAAATACACATGGTCTACATTTATATCCAACATCCAGTTTTTAATACACATGGTCTACATTTATATCCAACATCCAGTTTTTAATACACACGGTCTACATTTATATCCAACATCCAGTTTTTAATACACCTGGACTACATTTATATCCAACATCCAGTTTTTAATACACATGGTCTACATTTATATCCAACATCCAGTTTTTAATACACATGGTCTACATTTATATCCAACATGCAGTTTTTAATACACATGGTCTACATTTATATCCAACATCCAGTTTTTAATACACCTGGACTACATTTATATCCAACATCCAGTTTTTAATACAAATGGTCTACATTTATATCCAACATCCAGTTTTTAATACAAATGGTCTACATTTATATCCAACATCCAGTTTTTAATACACATGGTCTACATTTATATCCAACATCTTTTAATACACCTGGCAAACATTTATATCCAACGTCTTTTTATACATCTGGCCTGCATTTATATCCCACATCCAGTATTTACTACGCCATATTTTTGTTGACGATTTTGTGTAATAATTTTTTGTTTGTTTACATAAGCTGTTATTTAATTTCACATTCGTGTTGTGGGTTTGCGGGCTTTTTTTATCAATGCATTTTATAACTCAATATTGGATTATTTACATTTTAGTAACAAATGTTAAATTCGACAAACCTATCCTTTACACCTGTGTTCCTCAAATTTCAATCCCTGACTGGCCACTTTTAGAAATGGCTAAATCACTGCCAGCGGCTAATATTTTAGGTTAATAAATAAACCAAAAATATTTCAATGCACAATTGGTGAAAATGGGTTTATGAATACGATGTACTTGTTAACATTTTTCCTGTGTTAGTTTCGTTGTCAGACTCACAACCAATAACTCCGGCTTCGATCAGTTAAGTTGTATTCTCATATCTAGCTCAGTTTCTCAGATTTCTATACACGTTGTTGACAAATACAAATGTGTGTTTGCAGTAATATGATGAACTGGGCATTGAAAGAACTAGCTTTGCTATGATTGGCATGTTTTTCTGGTAAACCTCTTTTCTAAATCAAATAAAGGAAGGTCAAAACATTGTGACAGCAAGATGTTCTTGAAAAATGGAGAAGAATGGAGGACTCGAGACTATTAAATTGGGAAGAAAATAACTTTTTTTCTAGTGAAACAAACTAAATCCACTTTCTTGTTCACCATGAAAAAATATTTTTCCTGTGTTAGTTACGTGCAAGCTAGTGAAATGAATTTTAATGACATCAATAATTTTGATTTCAGAAGCCAAAACAGTTGTGCGCAAATTTATGTAATCATATCTTTCCCCTGCAGTTATACGTTCAATCTGTGGAGATGCCCGGTGATCTATGTCATAAAAGTCATACTCTCCTATTAGTATTTGTTTTCATGTTTGTTAAGAATCATGGTAGACTTTCACGCTCTGAGATATACGCCTTGATAGCTCAATGAAATGGTTTTGAAATTGGCGGAGATGCAGAGTGCGTATAACATTTACAATGTTTATAATTTCGTTCGTTCATACCTGATATACTCTCAGGCTTTACTGACAAATGATGCATATAGACTTAACGATGCCATTTTGTATTTCATTTCTTGTTTCGCAATGATACCCCAATTATTCTTGCAGCAACTAATCTCGTTTCATGGAATGCTACATGTCGGCCCTTTTTATGGAATGTAAGACATTGTCTTAATTCTGGCGCACATATTGCATTTACGTATCGGCTTCCAACAATATTCCAGATTCAATCAAGAGCAAATAAAAAAAATGACCAACACTTGCAATAATGCTTTGAACTTAATGTGACATCAACAAGATGTACTTTATCTATCTATATGTGGTTGTTACAGCTGTATATAAAAATGCATATTGCATAACTCTGGAAAATGAATGACACTTAAAATTTCACATCTAAGTTTATTTATATGTATGCCAAACCACGCATACATCAAATACATAATATACAAATACAGTACTAAAGACAACTTATCATAACTTGTGTACTACATCATCAAACAATATGACGTCTAGCCACTAAACAGGGGACCAATACTTCTAGTGGCGTTGAATTCATCATTTAAAAATGAGGACTTTTATTGCGTAATAACTCAAACTAAATAGTGAGCTCACATAGAAATTACTTACGATACAGCAATGGCCGCAAGCAGCCACTTTATCCGTTTCATGTAATACACACCTAAGAGGATTTCCATCGACCACAAATAACCCATGTACAGGGCGCAAAAACCTATTTTGCGAAACACTGGTATACATTGATTTTATTACCTTTAAACAGCAGATTTGATTTAAAGACTATTTGAATAACTCTTTATATTGTATATATATGTATACTATATCAGATGCACTTTCTGTTTAATATTTATTTAATAAATCAGGTTATAAGAATAATTTAAAACGTTTAAAATTGACATTTGAGTATTTGATATGTTCCACTTAAAATTTGGGTGTATATTGTAGTTTTAAAGAATTTTTAGACATACAATTTTTGAATTAACCCCGAAAATAATTCCAGATTTCATTTAGAATGTATAGTAGTTGTAGTTGCACAAGATGTTGTAAGATATGTTAGTTATGTCTAGGCTATTTAACCCTACTTTTTATGGGAGTTTATTAAAGTGTGCAAATCTTTTTCTTTTAATACCAGTCAAGAGTGAAAAACACAATCATATTGTTTCTACTTTCATATTCGGTATTCATAACTTTACGAAATATTTCTTTGTAAAATTGTATGTATTGTAGTAGTTAAGTAGAGATTTATTGTTCAATGCTTCTATTTTCTATTAAATGTTCACTTTTTTCAGAATCTGTTATATTTTTCGAATATATTTCTTCTCTGAAAACTGTATTATGTTTTCTTAATAATACAATGTGTGCTTAATAAAAGTGTTGTTGAACAATTATGTTTTGTATTAAAAAAAAAACAAGAAAAAAGAAAAACAAAAATTAAATATTAAATAACAAAAAAATATATAATTTACCTTTAGCCCCAATACAAACATCAAATTGAAGACCAATTTGGATTGGGTGAGTTATGTAATCAAATAAATATTAAGTAGTCAAGTGATATAAAATTGAAGACTTAAAACTCTAGATAACCATTTAAACAGAGGACCGCATATTTTTTTCCCGGGCAAAGCTCTATTTTATTCCCCAGTAACAACAAGTTTGAAACAACAAGTTTGAAACAACAAGTTTATTCACGTCTCATTAGTTCAACAAGCCTAATTTACACATCTCTTTACTAAAAACAACTCAATCAAAAAAAAAAAAATCACCACGGTCCTTTTACTTTATATCTGATGCATTTACCTTCATATAAAAGTCATCAAGCATTTATCTTCAATAATCCTTTTAGACAAAACAGCACATTACTATGTTATATTATTTTTTAGCTCATTATTTGAAATATTAAAAAAAAAACCCATATATTTCGCTGTTTATAAAATATAAGATCAACAGACACAATAAAACAATATAATTTGTGGCTTACAGAACATTCCGAGACATACGCTAGACGACCGTTACTATATGAACATCTATGATGCATGTGTAGCCTGCATTTAATTATTTATACACGTATCATTTTTTTTAATAATTCATTCTAATTCACGAATAAACAATCATATTTCAAAACGGCTGACACATTTGATATAGGCGACCTGTATGTATAATTAGTTGTTTTTTTTTAAATCCATCACATTTGGTCGAGGTATTCCAAACAATTATTGTATTAAGAAGAGTTTTTTTTTTGACAGACTAGCTTAATAACCCTAAAAAAAAGTAAAGTTCCCTTATCCCTAAAGGGCCATCGGGGCAGATGAAGTGTGGAATTCACCCTTTTCTATAAACTCGGCATGTGAAGGGAATGTGTGGTTAGCACAACGCCCAGCCGCCTTTACTTCCCCAACTTTAAAGTCCGGTACCCATTTAAAGCTGGGTGGACTTGTGGGACGACTTTGAAACATATTTCATCTGGAAAAATTACCATGGTTCTCACCGAGGATCGAACCCAGGACTCTCAGGTTGACAGTCGAGTATCTACACCATTCGGCCATCCGTCCCACCTAATATAATAATAATCTTAAGCTCTCTGGCTTAAGATGTATCGCCTATCTCCATAGTTCGTAATGGAACAGCAAATATCAACAGTCGTCACCATTGAATGCAGGGATTTTGGCCAAAACCTTTTCATTTACATAATATGCCAAGATGAGTTCACGGTGTATTACTATATATATATAATTTTGCGAAGAGAAATATGTCTTAAGTTAACGTGAAGCACTATTCATCGGAGATGTTCTAATGTCATATAGCTGCATCAGAGATGTTCTAATGTCATATACTTGCTTTCCTTTTTGGTAAACGTGACAGTTTCTGTGCTCGAGTATTTTTTTTATATTTTTTTTTAAATCTTGTCTGATATAGTTATAGATCAATACAGATTTTACCAATACTTAATGTTACTGTTGGCTTATAAAATAATTATCTGCTTAAGCTGAGATTACTTTAATAATTTAACTTAAAAAAAAATAACTGTATTTAGCAAAAAAATTATACCGTAAACTCATGTAAATAAATTAAAAAATTTTAATTAGAAAAAATTGAGAGTGACGGTGACATAAGATGCAATGACAATTTGTGCATGCCTTCATTTGTTGGTCCTTTCTTCTATTGACTGACATTTTAGAATATTGTTCTGCCAGGATCTCATTCATATAGTTAAGGGTTTTTCTTTTTTGTTTTGATAAGGCTTCTTATAAACTCTCTTTACTTTTTTTATTTCAATGCTAATATCGAGTCATTACATTATGACCCTTATGGTCGCCGAATTTGTTTATGTAAACAATATATGTATTACTCTGGTTTATTACATGTAGATGATTCTGTATTAAATTACCCTGTCATATAGTGACTGTACAGAGATACCAGTGACCTGCATCCATTTGTATGTGTGTATCAATGTGAGAGAAATTCAACTGTCGACAGCATTAAGTAATAGGATGGATGGGGAGATGTGAAATGTGAATCAGTGTGTGAGAATCTTCGACTATCAACCGACAGCAAAGGTAACGATGGATATAGGGTAAAAAATCCCCATGAGTCAATCATTAATGTCCGAAGGAACATCTACCTCATAGCCATATATTTTACAGTTCCCCATATGAATGACAACGAGTGAATATCGACCGTTAGGAAAGGAGCTGATGGGCGTAGGGAAAAAAAAAACTCCCATTAAGTTAGACATTTATGTCCGAACGAACAGATACCTCACAACCATATCTTTTAGAGTTCCCCAGATGAATGAAAGAGAGTGGCCTGGCAATACAGTCCAGTAGATGGGCCAGTGCTATGAGCAAATATTTGCCTTAGTTTTAGTCTGAGTTTAAAGTTTGAGTGAGACAGTCTATGTTTGAGAGACAGGCAGAGAGATTGAGAGGAGGTAAGAGGTTGAGGGGAAGTAAGAGGTTGAGGGGAAGTGAGAGGATGAGCTGAAGTGAGGGGTTGTGATGAAGTAAGGGGTTGAGCTGAAGTGAGAGGTTGAGCTGAAGAGAAGGGTTGAGAGGAAGTGAGAGGTTGGGAAGAAGTGAGAGGTTCAGCTGAAGTGAGGGGTTGGAATGAAGTGAAGGGTTGAGCTAAAGTGAGAGGTTAAGCTGAAGTGAGGGGTTGAGAGGAAGTGAGAGGTTGGGAGGAAGTGAGAGGTTGAGCTGTTGTGAAGGGTTGAGAGGGAGTGAGAGGTTGTGAGGAGGTGAGAGGTTGAGCTGAAGTGAGGTGTTGGGATGAAGTGAGGGGTGGAGCTGAAGTGAGAGGTTGAGCTGAAGTGAGGGGTTGAGAGGAATTGAGAGGTTGTGAGGAGGTGAGAGGTTGTGCTGAAGTGAGGGGTTGAGAGGAAGTGACAGGTTGAGCTGAAGTGAGGGGGTTGAGAGGAAGTGAGAGGCTGTGAGGAAGTGAAAGGCTGTGAGGAGATGAGAGGTTGAGCTGAAGTGAGGGGTTTGGATGAAGCGTAGGTTGTGAGGAAGTAAGATGTTGAGCGGTAGTAAGAGGTTGAGAGGAAGTGAGAGGTTGAGAGGAAGTGAGGTTTAGAAGAAAAGAGCTGAAGTTTTAGGAATAAAATGGTAAAAAACATGGGACGTGTTCAATATTTATGATTAACTTTTTTATTCCATAAAACTTACAGGTATAGTACTTTGTTTAGTCTGCCCTTAAAATTTTACTCCCTTTAATTTTATTTTTTTTTTATATTAAATAATAAAAAAAAAATAAAACATAGAGTCTAGTCAAACAACTAGAAAATGTATCACTATATGCAACACTATCATCTAAAAAGACCAGTGAATCACAAAGTGCGGTACGCGTACATAAGAGCTTGGCAGGGATACGCGATGCACCGTACTGAAAACACTAAGGTGAGTAAAAACTATGACTGTAAAAAACAACATATGCAAGTTTTATTTTTACTAGGGCTACTAATGATAAAAATATAATAAAAAGGGGTACAATGATGTTGAAAGTTTGGTAAATACTGAAATATATTAATACGATACTAGCGGATATATTGAAAGATAACTCAGACAGTGTCAGGCAAGTGTTATATTGATTAAAATGACTATGTTTATTTAAAAACCTATTCATCTTATTGCAGTTAAATGTAACATGAACACGAGAATACGACATTCTCAGCCACACGCACATAACATTGTGTGGAATGTGGTGCGAAAGTTCGAGTGTTATCTAAAAGTATTATTGTATTATCTGAATTCTTAAGACGACATTTTTGTGTGCGTTTTCTTTGAAAAATGTTAATAACCTATTTCTTAAAAAAACTGAATAATCTACAAAAAAAAAGTTTAATAGAACATGTATAAACAGAGTTAACGTAATGTCGTCTAAACAACAGTTGTCTTTTTTATTTAAAATAATTATGAACAGTTCAAAAACATAGTAAATTTACTTGTTTGATCAGCAAACTACGGGCTTCTAAAACATTGATAATTAATATATTTATACATAACATTATAGAACATACAGTTCAGCAAAATAATAATAATTATGATAACAAAGAGCACACGGTTATAAGTTAAGAACAACTGATAGCACTCATTTCATTGTATGAAGTGTTGGTCGGTCTCTACATTATCATCTCCGCATTGTCCGCCTGCTGCACACCTAATGCACTTACTTAAAATAAACAGTGCATTTAATATAAGCTGACTTGTAATGAAGATTTAAACACAATTACGTGGTTACGCCACGTATGATATCTATTTAATTAAACAATCATTCAGGTTGTTGCGCTCATCTGGTGTTGACATTTTTCATTTATATTAAAGAAATGTTACAATAGTAAAATAATGTGATCTTTCGGTCATTATTAGCTAAAAAGAGCATTTTTTTTTAATTTATTAAACGCTGGCTACCATTTTGTACTTATTAGAAGTAACATTTGATACACTTCATCAAAGTTGACATATAATTTAAAAAAAAAAATGTATAATAAAAGTTTTTTAGTCCAGTTTTTCTCTACCGCTGTAAAACGATCAAGATTAACAAAGAATTAAGTTTTCTGTGAAAAGTAAAACAGATAAAAAAAATTTAATCGGTGAACGTATTTCCTAGGACTGATATTTCATTTGAGTCTCGACTTTTGTTGGCTAATATACTTTTTTCAATAATTTTAAAAGGTAAGATATATTGTATTGAATATTATAACATTGTTTGATGTTTCTGATCTGTCTGTCTATCTAAATATATCTATCTTTCTATATTAACTATGACAAGACATCTGCAAGACAAATCAAGTCAATTCAAAAGTGTAAACAGAAATAGCAAAAGGTAATCACTTTTAAGTGGTAAAGAGTAAATAATTGTGTACTTTTAAGCTACAATATATATTACACTGGACAACAGCCAAAAAATGGTCTGGGGGTTTTTCAACTGATTTAGACTAATTTTGGTGTTCTGAGTTCGAATATATCACATTGATTTTGCTCGGTCAGGTCAACTTTTTGAGATACAGCCATAGAACTACCTGACGAGCTAAACGTATTCTAATATCAGGGGGTTTTAAGTTCAATCATTTCTCTAAATTAGCTGCATAAAATTTAGCAGCAAAATAATCACAATTATAAAAACAGTGATAATTATATTTTATTTATAAATCATCAATCTGGATTTTCACTTGATTATTTAATCATCAGCACTTGATTGTGTTAAATAAGCCAATAAAATTGTCAGGACAGTCAAAGTAGATAGACATCATATTGGTGCTTACTTCTCCACAACGGGAGCCAGTTTGCCTCAATCCCTCTTGCACTCTCCACAACTCTTGAAGAGAAATATGAAGCAGTGAAGTATGTGCTCGACAAAATCTAACATGAGCAGCACCAATGGATCATCTGCGTCGACTTGAAGATGGTGAACTTTCTACTTGGTAAGCAGTCCGGGTTCACGAAGTACCCATGATTTGTATTATGTGGGACAGTCGCGACAGAGCCCAACACTATGTAAAGAAAGAGTGGCCGGCGCAAGAGCAGTTAGTACCTGGGGCGAGAAACATCATAAACGAACCTCTTGTTGACCGGGAGAAGATATTGATCCCACCGCTACACACGAAGCTTGGGTTAAAGAAACAGTTAACGCGCGCTCTGGACAAGGAGAGGGAGGTGTTTCAACTATATGTGCCGAGCATTTCCTCAACTGACCATTGAGAAGCTGAAGGCCGGCATATTCGACGGTCCACAGATACGGCAGCTCATAAAGGACAAAACTCCATGAACACGCTTGAGTGTGCCGCCTGGAAATCGTTTGTGCAGGTGGTGAACAACTTCCTGGGGAACACGAAGGCAGCTAACCCCGCCAGACTCATCAGCAGCATGATAGAGGACTTCGGGTGTTTGATGAGTATAAAGATGCACTTCATGTTCTCACACATGGAGAAGTTTCCTGAAAACCTTGTGGCGATGAGCGATGAGCAGGGAGAAAGGTTCCATCAGAACATCCGCCAAAAGGAGGAAAGGTACCAAGGGAGGTGGGACGCAGTCATGCTGGCGGACTATTGCTGGTCGCTGAAGAGAGACAACCAAGCAGCTGATCACACACGGGAATCGAAAAAACGCCGATTTATGCCTTGAATTCTGAACATTTGTTTCACGTAACGCTCATTGTTATACTAATATAAAGATAATTATGCTTATAAATTAGGTGGATAAATAAAAACTGAATGCATTTGAACACGTTTACTTTTATTTCTTGAGTAAAACGGAAAAAATCGTCAGGGGTTTATCAGCTGATGATCCGCAAAAATGTGTTTTTTTTTTTTACAAAAAAATCGATTTTTTTTAAATTTCTGTAGAAAAAAATCCTGACCTGATTGAACAAAACGAAGGTCATTTTCGGACTCAGAGCATCAAAATTAGTATAAATCAGTTGAAAAACCCTGGACTTTTTTCAAAAAAAATATTTTTTGTTGCCCTGTGTTATTAGAAAATGTAAGCTCAATATACATTTTCAATGTGCTAAGCTATGTAAATCCATAATTGAAAAGTTGTATTTACTAGAGCAACATAGCACAATGAACAATATAATCATCTTATCTTTGTTATTGAGAACATAGTCGTTATATGAACTTAAGCTTGAAATGATTTTCATATTTCCAAAATCTTACTTAATCATTTTTCATACGAGTAAAGTTGTCAGTCGGTACATATATATGAGAAGCAATATATATATATATATAGATATATTAATGTTGTATTAACAAGATTTCTTTGGCTATTTCAGGTTTAATTGAAAATGAGTCCGGAAACATCCTAATTCTACAGCCGTTCTTCTGGGCAAAACTGGGAACGGGAAAAGTTCCACTGGAAATACTTTACTTGGTCGAAATACGTTTTACAGTTCTTCAGATAGTTTTTCCATTACAGCAGACTGTCAGTTGGAGAGTGCTGCGTTTGATAATTTTATTCTGAAGGTAATAGACACACCAGGTATAATGGATACACACAATTCACAAGACGAAACGCTAAAAAAAATTTACAACGTAATGAGTCTTTGCCCAGAAGGATGCAACGCGTTTATTTTTGTGTTAAAGTATGGTACAAGATTGACAAAGGAAGAAATATATGCATTTGATATTATGAAAAGATCTTTTGGTGATTTGTTTACTAAATTCTGTTATGTTGTGGTAACCTACGGAGAAGAGTTTGATTACGACAACAAAGACATGTCGATCGAAGATTGGTTTGAAAAACAAGATTTATTGAAAACTCATTTTGGTGAATTGAGAGATAGAATACATTTATTTTTTAACAAAAAAAAAAAGAATATGAAGTACAGCGTGAAGAAAACAGAATGAAGTTAATTAATCAAATTGTTAAAAACAAAATAAGTTACATTAACAGTGATTTTGAAAAAGCCAGCGAAGAAAGGAAGAAAATTTCCATTGAGCAAAAAATGCCCCAATTACAGCCAATCATCCAACAACGCATGAGTCTCATTCAAGAGAAAATTGAGAAAGTCACTGATAAAGCCGAACACATGGATGATAAAGAATTACTAGATATTGAGCATGAAATTGAGAATCTTTTGGGTTTTCTGCACAATGAAGATTGTAAAACAGGTGTAATGTCCAAATTTATTAAACAGGTAAAAGGGTTAAAACCAATGGCAAAACGCTTGCTGAAAAATAAAATTAACGGTAGAAAGATGCTTCAGTACATGAATATGTTGAGAAATCCACCAAGTAAAGTCAATTTGACAATATCCAGAGTAGCTGCATACGGCACAATTTTGCTCTCAGGATTGGCATTTACTATTGCCCCTATTTCAGCATTTATCACCATTCCTTTAGCTGCAGCTTCACTAGGTGCTACAGAGTATGTGGCAACACTGCATCAGAACTACTACAAAAAATTAGCAGCACTAAGGTTAGAAATAGACCCAGAACAAACTGATGACAGTGATACAAAAGATGAGTAAAAACTTTTGGGGTAATTATTTTTTTAGACTAATATGTTTAAATAATTGAAATTAAACTAAATGTCGTTATGTACACACACAAACAAAAACATGATTTAAGACTTAAACTTTTCGTTTCTAATGTATTCCTACAAAAAAAATTACAAAATTCATTATTTCATTTGAAATTACTATTGCTGTACACACATTTTTGGCAGATCTAATAATTTAAATGATTTTATTTTCGTTTTACTTCATGCTCGATAAGACACCCCAGTTCGTTGTAAACTCAGTTGTACAATGCAAAAGTTAAAATACCCATAACATTTATTTGATGCCTGAGTTAATATTTGAATGAACTGTGACACGTACTTAATGTCCAATGTAATACATTAGTTAGTTGTACAGTTTAGTTTAGGCCAAATAAAAAGTTTAATTAACAACAACATACCATAAAAAGAATTGTATATTTTTGTTGACAGTAGCAGAGCGCAACTGCCCGGGTCAAACTCCCAGAACGCTGAACAAGAACAAACTTCGTTAAAGTGAAACTGACTCAAGTAAAGGTTATACTTATTGTATTGGTACTTACATCACATTTATAGCATTAAAATATCACTAAAATAATTTATAAATAAACGCTGCTACATTGAGCGCATATGAAGTAATCGTACTTAAAATGTAAAGTGCAATGCAGTGATAGGAAATATGAATGCACCATTAGCTAATACTTTCGAATTACCTCACAATTAAAATGAACGCAAAAGTAAATACTTATTTTATATGAATTATGAGTACTATTAGAATATATATATATATATATATGTATATTTTTTTTTCGAGGTTTTGTGAAAGAGTTAAAATTTATATACTTTAATGAAAATGAGTTTTGTATCATCTAAGTCCTTCATTCAAAGCTTCTCATCATTATATTTATTAGACTTACTTAGTATAACCATTATTACACATAATATATCGAAATGATTTAGAAATTTTCTATAAAAAAACAACTCAAAATTATAATGTTTCAAAGCCGAGATATGCATGTCTAACTCTAAACAAGTATTTGTACATTTTGGTTACTACATTTTACTACACTTCCTATTAAATATGTTAAAACACTTAGGCCACCGACAAACTTTTGTGGTGTTTGCAATGTTCTCGGATGCATTTGCAAGCTGCAATGTCAAATAATTTTGCTTTACATTTGTCTGCGTATGTTTGTAACTTCAACATGTATTTGTTGTCTGCCTTCCTTCCTTTATTTGGCTTCATCAGCTTTCTGAATTTGTCATGGGCACATCTGATCAGCTTTAAAATTATTGCAATGATTGCTTGTTGCCATATAATGCAGATGTCGGAGGCTACAAATGTGCAATGTCGTTCAAAGTTGGCTCTTTTTTGCTGTTTTTCTTTAATATAAAACCTGATTAAGTTGTAATATTTCATATGCCCATGTAGGTTGGCAAAACGTTTCCAAGACTGGGCATTTTACTGAGGTTCTAATTCTTATTTTACAGGCTGACATATTTAGTATCTGCTAACAAAACAATATAAATACGGTTAGAAATAATTTTAGAGCATTTTCGAAAAAAATGCTATATTGTCCCCGTTTTGTCTGTCTGTCTGTCATCACCCTAGATCTCAACAACCATAAGTCCTAGACCCATGATGTATATATCATTTTGTAGTTCTTGACCTGCCAAAAAAGTGATAATCAAAAGTCCATTTCGCGATCTGATTTCTGAGGGCCGAAAAAGGGGGGTGTTTTAAGTACCGTTTTTGCTTATATTTTAAATATAAATAATAAAAGCTAATCAAAGGGGCGTAATCATTATTTATTTTTGTAACAGTTATTCAACATGATTACTTCCCTCTCTATTCATCAAAATTCAGCAAAATCTATGGCTGTCACCCGGGAAAAAAATACGGATTTCGTCCGGCGTAACCGAAAATGCTCTAAAATGTCCTTTGTCCGAAACGGAAAAGACTTAAATTGCTTGTTTTGATATTTGCTGTTAAGTGTGTATATTTCAAAAAAAGCATTATTACGTTAGAAGTACATTCAAACGTACCTCAGGGACTAAATACTTACATAAGACTGAAAATATAAACATTTAATTATGCAGAAATTACTTTAAAACAAAAAAAGAACTGTAATTGACGCAGATTTTGTTCGTAAAGAAAGCCAAAAATCTTTACCATGCTTGGGGCACCTCTAAAAAAAAATAGAAAATACTAAAACTTGGCAAGGCTCTTAGTTAGCTCCAAATACAACTATATGTTGCTATTAAAATAGAAAAATTAAAAAAAAAAATCACACCACCCTAATGGTTATGTATACATAGATGTTTGTGTATGTACACATAGATGTGTGGGTATGTATACTTAGATGTGTGTAAGTCTGTATACTTAGATGTGTCAGCATGTATACTTAGATGTGTGAGTATGTACTTAGATATGTATAAACACATAGAAGTGTGAGTGTGTATAATTAGATGTATGTAATTTCGATGGGCGCATGAACACAAACATCCAGACCTTTATAACATACTCTAATTTATATAAATGAAAACCTGTTTAAAATAATTTCACTATATTTATATATTGATTCAATTAACTCTACAAGTATTACATTCTATATCATGAGTTTAGGTTATACAACACTAGAGTCAATTTTACTTTAATTGTTAACTTGCGATGATTCTAATACTGTAATACAATTATTCAAAAAATATAAAACATGCGCCCAACTTTTTTCGTTTTTTATAAAAATCAGAAACTCTTATAAAGTCTATTACTATTACCATCTTACCAATTTATTCAGAAATTATTATCTGCTTTTTAGTATGCAAGAAAAACGTTGTTTTTTATAAAATATTTTTTATAATGTAATTTTTATTTTTATTTTTTTGGACTTTACTTCTCGATTTAACTTTTTAAAACAACTTAAACCCATTCCGGCAATGTTGCTGCAAATAATTAAAATATTTTCTCCCATTTCAATGTAACAACTTTTAGTTATTTTTTTTTCCGACTTGGCTTTTTTTGTAATATAAAACATAGCCTACAGTGAACGATTAATACACTTTTCACACCGTCATTTCCACAAAAGCTGGCCGCACCCAGCCTATTTAACTATTGGCCAATGCCGCTGTCCATTGTCTGTCATTGGTCTGCTAGCAAACATTGACCGTAGGGTTCATTATACACCACCTGGCAAGTCATTTTAGCACTACGTTATCAACACGTGTCAAAAATTCATTAAAACTACGTATTTTTCAACCCCCCCCCCCTTACCAAAAAAAAAAAAGCAATCTTTAAAAAGAAAATGAAAAACACAAAATAGCCCCCTTCCCCTAATTATGAAGTTAAATCACAAACTGCAAACTCATCTCCTCCCCCCCCCCCTTTTCGCTAAGTATAGGCCTAATTATTTAAATCTAATTTGACTAATATAACAAAATAAACGAGTCAACCAATCCTAAATAACGAGCTTTAACAACAACTGCAAACCATCTACAGCCTTCAAAATGATATAACAGTTTAGTTTGTACATCATTGACCATTCGGCTAACAATTATCCGGCCACCTCTCAGCCCCGTAGCGTAAAAATTCTACAGCAGGGGCCAGGCATTCTACAGCAGGGGCCAGGCAATAGCTGGGGGGGGGCAAGGTCGTATCCCACTTGTGCTCTAATTAAATCAGACGACACAACTCCTTGTATTGTAAAAGAATTAACTGAACTTTTTAATGCGTGATATTTACAGATGAGAATATGATAATCCAATATAAACACTTGAGAAGATGAATCAATAAATCACATGTATAATTCTATAATTCAACACACACGATAAATACTAAGATCAATATTAGATGAGAGATGTGGCAATAAATCACAAGTAACTGCTATCACTATAAACCAGTACACGAGTCTATAACTATTATAACTCTCGACTGCACTGTCCACTAAGTCCACGTGTTATATCTAGTATCCCCTTCATGGGTCTCTATTCTCTCTCTCTTGTGTGTGTGTGTCTCCGTCCCCTACAACCGTGGTAACTTCCCTATTTATAGGATATATCACCCCCTCATATTGCATCATTGGATTGCATCACTGGGTTGATTGCATCAAATCTATTTTTGGATTTCCCATTTTACTGGGGTGATTGTCATGGGTGTGATTGCATCACTGGTGTGATGGCATCAAATCTATTTTTGGATTTCCCTTTTTACTGGTGTGATTGCATCACTGATGATTGCATCATGCATGCCTGACCCTGCAAGCACTTACAGGGGATAGGACAGCAGGTCATACATTTTACTAAGTAGAACAAATAAGCAGAGGTGGCCAGACAAAATGTAGGGGGCCCCGGCCCCCTGGCCTCCCCTCACGGTACGGGCCTGCCACCTCTAGACGCTGCTAAGTTGGTGTTATGACGGCCGTCATCCAGAGGTATGGGTTTCCAAAATACTATGTCTGTAAGTCTGAATATTTATTTACTACAGCTAGGTAACCATGACGAGTCAACACAAGTCAAGTGTTTATATAACAACAAAACACATTCTTTATCATATTCTGTACACAGTTGTACCATTATTATGTTGGTTGACTTCAATATATCTACAATGACAAACTAACACAATAATCAAATAGCTATAATGAGGGATGTCAGCAAACGACCGACGACTGGATGGATAAGTGTAGCTAAGTACTATCCTTGTAGCTTGAATCCCAGGACTAAGGAGCCGGTGTCGGTGTCGGTGGTATCGGTAGTTTTTGCCGGTGTCGGTGTAGGTGTCTGCATTTGTACTTTGCCCGGTGTCGGTGTCGGTATTTGTATTTTGTCCGGAGTAAGTGTCGGTGTCGGGATTTGTATTGTCCGGAGTCGGTTCAGTGTTAGCGCAAAAACTTCCCCCTAAAAATACTAGAACTTTAATTAAATAATCCAGAACAACGTCAGATAGTTCTTAGCCAATCGTTAATCATTATTATGTTTATTAGACTCAGGTGTATATAAATATAACCATTCATATACATAATATATCGGTAATATTTTGAAATTTTCAAGAAATAAAAATAACTAAAAATTATAATGTTTCAAAGCTTAGTTATGCATATCTAATTATACACAAGTATTTTTACAGTTTTGTTACTATATTTTACTTCCTTTCATATTAAAGATGTTACGACACTTTGGACACTGATAAACTTTTGTGGTGTTTCGTTTTAAATAGATTAATGACATGTATTATAGCACTATTTCTAAAAATTATGTTTCACTTTAAATTCATATTTTTATGAATGACTTGATAAAAAATGATTTGATAAATAAACTCATTATGACAAAAATGATACTTAGTTTTTCCATAGTTTATTTTGTTGAGTTAAAAACCTAAACTGCTTTTTGACGAAATAAATAAAAAATCAACTCATATTTTTTGGGTTTCGAATATAAGCTAAAAGACAAAAGAAAAAAATATTCAAAATATCTCATCTGTGCAGAATTGAAAACAAAGGTTTATATTTTAAAAATATGTTCAGTTAATTATAACAGCCACTAAGGTCATATTGTTATTTGAACTAAGAAAAAATGTGTTTATATAAATAAACACAATATAACCACCTAATTCATAAAATGAGTGTCAAATCTGAATGACGGCTTCATTAAAGATATATATCACTGCTGCTTACGTTATTGCAGTCACTTCTCAATTGGACAAACGACTTTCTGTGAAGTTAACGCATGTCAATTTTCAAACGTTCAAAGCAACATTTTGATAGGTCGGTTTTCATTTTTCATATTCTGTTGTTCTTTCTTTCGTGTATCAACATTACAAATTCTTTTTTTTCGTTTACATTTTGGTTAAAGCAACAGTTGTATCAGGGACGAGACGTGAGTGTTTGCCGGTCTAACTCTTAGAAAAAAAATCTATTGAAAGATTTGCATTGTTTACTATCCAATCCAGAATTAGAAATTTAACTTGATATAATGTTTGATGATCATGAAATCAAGAGCCTTATTCTGCAGCAAATAATATTCATAGAAGAATGCATTGAAGTATTTGACCCATTCTGTCGTGGACTGGGTATTTTGCAAGGAAAAAATAATATTGTATTTGGCTATTTGATGATAAAAGGTAAACTACAGGTAATGATTTTGCGACATAAACACCCTCGAACAAGATGTGAACCACTTGCCAAAGCTGTTATTGATTGAATTAATGCTTCATTCGATTTTATATTTTCTGATCATAGAGGCAAAAATGGCAGCAGTGGTCAATCCAAAATTTAAAACCAACTGGACAGACAACTTAGATCACAAGGCAGAAGTTTGTAAAAACCTTAAAGCGTGCCTGCAGTGCACTGAGAGCATTTCCCTATCAACTTACTCGGCAGTGTGGTGCAACTTCAGTACAGTCAACAATACAGATATCTAAATCAACAGATTTTTTTGCTTGTTTTACTGCACAGCGGCTTAACCAGGACGAATTGCTTAATAGTAAGTTTTGCTGAAGTAGACAGATATCTAGAAGATAATTCATCAGAAATGCAGTCATTAGCAGCTTACCCAAGTAACTATATCTGCAATTGAACAATGCTGCTATATCATTTTCAAGCGATGCAAATTAATAGACGAATTTGCAAGCATACAGTGTAGAAAAATTGTCCTGTAAATAGACCTAACTATTAAATTTCATATTCTGAACACAATATTCTTTCGTCTATTAATTAATATTATTAATACAAAATAGTGTCACTATCTAGACCAACTTTGCTGTTCATAATTACTATATAAAATTAATATGTAGAGGGGCCGCCATTTTTACTTTTGCCTAGGGCCGCCAAATATCTAAGGCGGGCTCTACAATTATGCACCGATGGTAAAATGGCGTACCAGACGATAGGCCTAATTAGGCTAATTACCAGCGTAACCGTCGACTTATGCTAGTGAGCAATGAGCTTAATCATGAATAAAACAAATTTAGAATAAAACTTCCATGACTGTGACAGTCAATGACACAAACAAACAATAATTTTCAATATTTAATGCTTGCTTATTTTTTGAAATACAGAGTTGGTCGATAGATCGCTCAAACATCTTAATATTGTATATCGTCTGGAAGGTGAATTATAACGTAGTGTGCACGTACGCATAGGTTGTGCATATATAATTTGAATAAAACCGCAATAATTATTTCGTTGAATGATATTATTAACTATAACTCTACCAAATTTTATTTTTTGGACTTAAACTAAACATGAATAAATAGTTTATCAATTAAAATGTTCGTTTTTAAACTTACTTTTTGATGTAACTTTTTAAAACAAGTTAACCCCATTCCGGTAATGTTGCTGCAAATAATTAAAATAATTTCTCCCCTTTCAATGTTGCATCATTTAGATATTTATTTTCTGACTTAGCTTTTTTTGTTAAAATAAAACATAGCCCACAGTGGACGATTAATACACTTTTCACACCGTCATTTCAGCAAAGGCTGGCCACACCCTGCCTATTTGCATATTGACCAATATCACTGTCCATTGACCGTAGTGTTCATTATACACCATCAAGCAAGTCAATTAGTTACGTCAATACATTTTAGCACTACATTATCAACAAGTGTCAAACATTCATTAAAATTACGTACATTTTTTCAACCTCCCCCTCTAAAAATCAATTTAAAAAAAAAATATTCAACCCCCCCCACTCCCACTAAATATAAAGTTCTATCACAAACTGTAAACTCCGTAGACCCCCCCCCCTCTGAGTGTAGGTCTAATCATTTAAATCTAATTAGACTACTATAACAAAATAAATCAGTCAACAAATCCTAAATAACGAGCTTTCACGAGATGGAAACCGTCTCCAGCCCATAAACATGATATAACAGTATGCAGCCTTTCATTGAGTTTAGTTTGTACAGTATTGACTATTTCGCTAAAGATTATCCGGCCACCTCTAGACGCTTCTAAGTTGGTTTTATGTCGGCCGTCATCCAGATGTTTGGGAGTCCAAAATACTGTGTCTGCGAGTCATAATATTTATTTACTACAACTAGGTAACCATGACGAGTCAACACAACTCAAGCAATTTATATAACAACAAAACACACTCTTTATCATATTCTGTACACAGTTGCGCCATTGTTATGTTAGTTAGCTTCAATCTAACTAAAAGACACACTAGCACAAAAATCAAAAAGCTCTAATGAGGGATGTCAGCAAACGACAGACAACTGTGTGGATGAGTGTAGCTAAGTACTATCCTTGTAGCTTGAATCCGAAACCTTATTATTAAGAATTAACTGCTATGTACCCCATCTAAACTCCACAAGTTAACTGCTATGACTGAAGAAGTATCTTCACGAATCACCACTACTACTTTTGTCCTTAAAGATACAGTGGGGTATAGTCACATGTAAGCTCTGACAACGGAAATATGGCAAAGTATTCGGATAAAATCCCCATCGGAAAAAATCCCCATCGGACAAAATTCCCATCGTACAATACTCCTAAATATTTTTAAAAAATGTAATATTTATCTCCCATTTTTATTATTCAATATAAACAATACGTATTTTTGAGTGATTTTTTTTTCTTTTTCAAAAAAACATCTCCAAGCTGCATTGGTCTTTCGAGTGACAGTGGTCAAAGGTCAATCTTTTGTTAGCTGAACATAAAAATGCACTTAATCTCACCAGGTAAAACGAACAAAAAATATTTGTTCTTATCGAATTAGGCTGTATGACTGTTAAAATCGCTGTTCCCCTCCAATACCACAACTACCACAATATTATGTTCCCCTCATCCCCACCCCCTCAAGGGATGTGGTCAGGAGAGCGCAGATCAAAGGTACAATGCGCACTGGAGCTGGGTGAACTTACGACTTCGCACCTTTTGTAACTGGCCAACAAAAAGGCGCTACCGATCTCAGAGAAAACCTGCCACAAGTTTTTTTTTTAAAAGTTCAACTGAATTTATATTTAATTTTAACAAGTGTTCGAGTTATTTATTTATTTTACTGTGTATGATAACAAGGAGGGTGGGACAAAACCCCAGCAGACTAAATTCCCAAAAAATATTAATGTACACTTTATGGAGGCATTCGAAATTGCTGCTTGTGGCAGGGAAGACAAGTGTTGCATTTATCAATTCATTCTCGCCTTTCTCAATTGTTACCATGTATTCAGATGTTGTGATGTTTCTGGTAGAGAGATTGGGGTTAGAGGGTATATTGTGATGTTTCTGGTAGAGATATTGGGGTTAGAGGGTATATTTTGATGTTTCTGGTAGAGAGATTGGGGTATAGAGGGTATATTGTGATGTTTCTGGTAGAGAGATTGGGGTATAGGGGGTATATTGTGACTGTTCTGGTAAAGAGAATCGGGTATAGATGGTATATTAAGATAGATTTGGTCAAGAGAATGGGGTATAGACGGTATATTGTTATGGTTTTGGTAGAGAGAATGGGGTATAGAGGTATATTGTTATGAGAATTTGTAATTTAAAAATTCATTCCCTGAAGATGTATTAAAATGTTCAAATGCAGTACTTCTGTGTTCGCAAGAATCTGCCTTTACAAAATGTACATTTTAAATTGTTTATATTATTAATAACTAAAAACTAATCTTAAAAAATATGTCATTATATTTGAACGTCAAAATCAATAGCGACATTTAGCACAATTTGCTATTGAATTTGGATGGCAATCAGAATGCCTCATTTACAGAAGAAATAACCATTAAAAATTGTGTAAATACAACACTCATGACACTTTTAGTCAAACCATTTTAGCATCGATTAACTAAAAATCCACAAACGGTGAAGGCTCTGTTGCGAACCGTTGGAAAAAAAGGTCATATGAATCATCACTCATTTAAAATAGAATAAAATTATGTTAGAGGAAACATTCTCGTTCATAGAATCTAAATGATCAAAATAGTTAAATTATCTATTGAGTGATTTGATTTTGTTCTTGATAAGAGATTCGTAATAGATCGCATCTAATTCGTTCTTCTTTGAAATATTTAATTCTGCGAATTTTTAGCTAACATTATGACACATTTCATTCTACGAATTTAAAATTATTAATTCGGCATATTTGATTCTGCGAATCATCCATGAATTATATTGTCATTACAAAATGTTAACAGAAACATTAGGAAAAAAAGTTTTCAATTAAATCCTCTGCCAGTGTCACATCCGGTCTGTCACTAGTGATTGCTTTCCTGGAACCATGAATGTTTCAAAGTGTATAGCATTGGCTAATTCTGAGATTAATGTTTCCAGTACAGTGAGTCTCATTCTATGTTTGGTGACATCAACTATATGTGTATTCTCCGTCACCTCCAATGTTACCATATTTATTGCACTGGTCCAGTCTGTATATAAATGTAACGGCAGACAAACGATCGACAAAACACGGAGCACAGTTACAAAACTTATATTTAAATCGTACGTATCAGTGGATATTATAGTTGCAGTATTCTTGATGCCTATGAGTATACTGGAAGTCGTCAACAAAGGACGGTGGACTCTGGGATCGTATATGTGCAGGGCTAAATATTTTGCCAGCAATATAATATGCTACCTGTCCATTATTCACATTTTGACAATGGCAGTTGATAGATATCTGGCAGTGTGTCACCCGCTAGTGTACAGATTGTTCACATCTCGACATGGATATATACTGATTGCTTTAAGCTGGATATGTTCAGTAATTCTAGTTGTGCTAATACAGATTTCTTGGTCACAAAGTTGCTATGAGGTCGGTGAGACGTGTTTTGTTATCTATGATCGCAATGTATTTGTAATACAGTTTATTTTAACAAACATTTTCCCTTTCGTCACGGTAGTAATACTTTATGTTCTAATTTTGAAAGACGTCAGAAGATTTCACCAGAGAACGTCAAAGTATAAAAGGAATTCACATCCAGAACAAACATTGAATGATTCAACTCCAAACACTTACGTTAACAATTATGCTGAAACACCAAATACCAACAATGCCATTGAAACTGACGCAGATAACAGCCTGAATAAACCGTCGATCAATACAATTGATGCACCCAAAACTGCTATCAGTGTAATTGCATTTTCGAATAATAGTGGAACTAGAACTTCGAATCTTCAATCTGATGTAAACAAAAATAAAAACCCAAACATTAAAGCTTATCGTAATGTTGGATGTATTATATTTCTTACTTTTATTTGCTGGTTACCGTTAGGAGTTTCAGTTCTGGTCAACATGTTTAAAGTTATGTCTTTCTCCACGTCACTATTTTTGATAATGCAATGGATGACATACATGAATGCGGCAATCAATCCTCTAATTTTTTGTTTTAATAAATCAATACGTAAGGCTATTTCCCAAACGTTTTCTTCTTGTCAGAAAACTCACGCCAATAACTTAAAGCAAAGTTCACGGCGAGTTCACTAGACTTATTGTCTTTCTAAAATATACTTTGTTTGGAGATGGAACTGTGTTTTATGCCATGATATTTATTGTAAGAAGACTTTATTGTAAAAAAAAATCTAAAATCGAAATTAGTGCTATACCGGTTGGAAATAGACTGAAGCATTTATGTTTAACAAAAAGAAAATCGGTAGTGCCCCACACTTTTGTTCGGTTTTCGGAATCGAAGAATTTTTAAAACTCCGTCTCAATATCCAACAGATTGGAACCAAATCTTCCAATGTTTTAAACTTTCCCAAGCTAGTTTCTTATAAGTATCGGTATTGGTCACAATTAGGTTAATAAATAACGTTTAATCTATCAACTGTTATAATGTTTGTTTTGTTGTGTCTTTCTTCTACTATTATTTATATTGTTGATATCATCAAATATTTGAAGGCTGTCAGGTCATATCTCGATATTTAGGTAATTCATGTAGTATTTAGGTAACATTATTTTGGGCTAAATAAAAAAATGTTTTGAATAAAAATGTTTTTATCCACTGGTGTTCATCAGTACAACAAATCTAATCAATATAAAATCAATATAATTGACATGAAATAGAATAGTGCCGATTTATTTTTAACGCAGGTGATTATGTAAATCAAACCAGTTTTTTGTTTAAACATTTTATTGAAAATATTCTCCTGTTAGTATTTGTTTTTGAACATTTAAAAAAAAGTATTTTCCCCTCCTATTGGGTGCACAAGTGTAGGTTCTCTCTTATCATCCGAGCTCTTACAGTAATTATCTCCATTGGAGTTTCACGCCGACTTAGAGATTTGCACTCCTCGCACTAAATATCAGCATCTCTTCAAAGTCTGTTAGCATCCAAAACTCTTTAGACTTTTTACGTCACCAATTCACTTTAGATAAATCAATGCGAGTACTGAAAAGCACTTTTGTTTTTGCACCCCCTACATTACATCTTTAAGACGACTTGATGCAATTTTATTCAAGTATATTCAATATCTATTTCACTGTTTTAGTACAAGAGTGAGGTGATTTTTTTTTTCAATTTCGAAATAAATCATTTTTTTCAAACACAATTTAATAACTTAGTGTATTGATGTGTTTTTATTGTAATTTCCTAGAAGGTGGGGGGGTGCATACATATTTAAAAAAATTTGATTATTTTTTTCTTTGTTTACATAAAATAAAAAATCGAAACAACTGTCTGTCTGTTCATTTAAATATTTCTGCATTGATCTTGTCAAAAGTAGAACTAAAATGCACATATCGTTTGGATGCAAAATACACAAATACATTCCAGTTGTATAAACAAAGTAGTTTTAATGTTGGGGTTGAATTGATCATTTCCATAGGTCCGAAATTTATTGTATCTAAGAAAAGCGAAACTTTTAATATATTCGTATTCAATTAGAACGAATTTAAAGTCTTAAAGTAGTGTAATTACATGTACAGAACATCACAATTGATAGAGTTGTATGCTAAAAAATATTAAGGGATAATCATTTCTTTCTGTAATATCAAAATTAATTAAAAAATTTGTTCCCGTTTCTAAGGTGAACAAGGATGCCTCAAACGTAAAAGAAACATTACAGGATATTATAGACAAAATGCCCACGTTAGAACAAGCTGTAGAGAGCAGTAACGAGAACTATTCGACATTAAATACAAAACTAATCGAATTATCCAGACAAAATGTCGACTTTACAAGAAAAGCTTGACTTATTAGCCGAGAAAATTGAAACAAAATACAACACCAGATTCAATGAAATTATGGCAGAAGTTCAAACAGCCAGTGATTCTATTCAAGCTAAGAATGAATCTTTTTCTGAACAAAATAAGGAAACTGAATAAAAATTGAATGCAGAGCTAAATGTTAGGTGAAAAAAATATTGAATCTGAGCGACATACATGATCTCTCATACTAACAAACATTTCACCTATCGGTAGTTCAAGACCATGACTAGCCGTGTATTTTTAATATATAACTATTATTGAAATAAACAAAATTCCTCTTTCTCTGTAAGTCGGTATATATTAAGCGTAAAAGTCATGAATTGATGGGAACAACAAAGGATCCTTTATATTTCCATAAATGACTTGTGAGGATTTGTAGATTAATAAGTGTGTTTGTTGTTGTTTTTGTTTGTTTTTATTTTTTCGAAATCTGCGAACAAACTTATACGGACTGTTATCAATCAAAGTATTTATCAAAAAATATGTTTTTCATGTATTAGATACTAAAAACTAAAATATTTCCAAAAAAAAAAATTATAATAAAAATAATTTTTAAAAAAATACATTTTAGTAAAGTTTATACCAATAGCCTAATCAATGTATCATTTAAAAAAAATTACCTTTGGCAAATAATGATTCATCATGCACAGCAAACTAAACGAAGGAAAATGACATTCAAATTAAGAGAAAAGTGATATTTACTTGTACTCTATTGCAAACATATAACTTGAAAATAATGTAACGTAATTTGTAAATACAATTATAAGCAGTGGTACATGGGTTCACCATATAGAGTTGTAGCACAGGGTGTCACAATATAGAGCAGTAGCACAGGGTGTCATCATATAGAGCAATGACACAGGGTATCATCATATAGAGCAGTAGCACAGGGTATCATCATATAGAGCAGTAGCACAGGGTATCATCATATAGAGCAGTAGCACAGGGTATCATCATATAAAGAAGCAGCACAGGGTGTCACCTTACAGAGAAGTAGCACAGGGTTTGCCTATATAGAGCAGTAGCACAGGGTGTCACGATATAGAGAAGTAGCACAGAGTGTTACCTTACAGAGAAGTAGCACAGAGTGTCACCTTACAGAGCAGTAGCACATGGTTCCACCAGGCACAGCGTCTGAAGCTTAAGGAAATGAATCCATTCAACCCTGATCGGATCAATCTTGAGTTTGTTTGCAATCGTTCTAAATAAAAAGGATGCATGTAGTCATGTGGTTTCATGAAATTGGAGACGTAGTTTACAAACACAGTTTAATGAAAGTAATATGCATCTTTCTGAAATACAGTTGAAGGGACATCCTGAATTTTCTGCACCTGTTGACACCAACCATAGTGACGCCACTGGATAGAGATATATTTAGTGCTTGATACATGTAAAGGTCTATCATTGGTCAATACAAAATACTCGAGCATAGAACAGATAAAAATACTAAACTGTGTGTGTGTGCAATTTTTTTACTTATTGATTTTACCATGAACGAAGTAGATATGTTCAGTGATAAATTAATTGTACCCGCATTTTAATTCATTCGTATTATTATAACAATTTGTAAAAATAATTGTCTCCATTATGAAGTAAGAAATTAAAAAAAATTCTATGAAATATAAAAAAAAAATTACTTTTTCATTACTATGTGGAACGTTTTCATGTAAAATGCTCATGTTTTCAACCGTCTTTGTGATACATAATAATTTGTTCTCCAATTCAGTTATTTTAGATGAAAAGAAATATTTTTCTTGTTTTATTTCAGCAATAATATTTGTATGGGTTTGTAATTCAGTATTATATCCCTTCAGTTTCTTGATCACAGCTTCAATTTGATCTTCAAGTTCAGATTGAATATTTTTACACCTAACATTTAGCTCTGCATTCAATTTTTGTTCAGTTTCCTTATTTTTTTCAGAAAAAGATTCATTCTTAGCTTGTATAGAATCACTGGCTGTTTGAACTTATGCCATAATTTCATTGAATCTGGTGTTGTATTTTGTTTCAATTTTCTCGTCTTGTAAGTCAAGCTTTTTTTGTAAAGTCGACATTTTGTCTGATAATTCGATTAGTTTTGTATTTAATGTCGAATAATTCTCGTTACCGCTCTCTACAGCTTGTTCTAGCATGGGCATTTTGTCTATAATACCCTGTAATGTTTCTTTTACGTTTGAGGCATCCTTGTCACCTTAGAAACGGGAAAAAATTTTTTTAATTAATTTTGATATTACAGAAAGAAATGATTATCCCTTAATATTTGTTAGCATACAACTCTTTCGGTTGTGATGTTCTGTGCATGTAGGCCTACACTGCATTAAGACTTTAAATTCGTTCTAATTGAATACGAATATTTTAAAAGTTTCGCTTTTCTTAGATACAATAAATTTCAGACCTATGGAAATGATCAATTCAACCCCAACATTAAATCTACTTTGTTTATACAACTGGAATGTGTTTGTGTATTTTGCATCCAAACGATATGTGCATTTTAGCTCTATTTTTGACACAGATCAATGCAGAACAATTTAAATGAACAGACAGACAGTTGTTTCGATTTTTTATTTTATGTAAACAAAAAAAAATCAACTTTTAAATATGCATGCACCCCCCACCTTCTAGGAAATTAAAACACATCAATAAACTAAGCTATTAAATTGTGTTTGAAAAAGTGATTTATTTCGAAATTGAAAAAAAAAAATCACCTCACTCTTGTACTAGTACAGTGAAATAGATATTGAATATACTTGAATAAAATTGCATCAAGTTGTCTTAAAGATGTAATGTAGTCATGGCAAAAACAAAAGTGCTTTTCAGTACTCGCATTGATTTATCTAAAGTGAATCGGTGACGTCAAAAGTCTAAAGAGTTTGATGCTAACAGACTTTGAAGAGATGATGTTATTTAGTGCGAGGAGTGCAAATCTCTAAGACGGCGTGAAACTCCAATGGAGATAAATACTGTAAGAGCTCGGAAGATAGAGAGAACCTACACTTGTGCACCCAATAGAGGAGAAAATACTGTATTTTAAATGTCTAAACAAATACTAACAGGAGAATATTTTCAATAAAATGTTTAAACAAAAAACTGGTTCGATTTACATAATCACCTGCGTTAAAAATAAATCGACACTATTCTATTTCATGTCACTTATATCGATTTTATATTGATTAGATTTGTTGTACTAATGAACACCAGTGGATAAAAACATTTTTATTTTAAACATTTTTTTTATTTAACCCAAAATAATGTTACCTAAATGCTACATGAATTACCTAAATATCGAGATATGACCTGACAGCCTTCAAATATTTGATGATATCAACAATATAAATAATAGTAGAAGAAAGACACAACAAAACAAACATTATAACAGTTGATAGATTAAACGTTATTTATTAACCTTATTGTGACCAATACCGATACTTATAAGAAACTAGCTTGGGAAAGTTTAAAACATTGGAAGATTTGGTTCCAATCTGTTGGATATTGAGACGGAGTTTTAAAAATTCTTCGATTCCGAAAACCGAACAAAAGTGTGGGGCACTACCGATTTTCTTTTTGTTAAACATAAATGCTTCAGTCAATTTCCAACTGGTATAGCACTAATTTCGATTTTAGATTTTTTTACAATAAAGTCTTCTTACAATAAATATCATGGCATAAAACACAGTTCCATCTCCAAACAAAGTATATTTTAGAAAGACAATAAGTCTAGTGAACTCGCCGTGAACTTTGCTTTAAGTTATTGGCGTGAGTTTTCTTACAAGAAGAAAACGTTTGGGAAATAGCCTTACGTATTGATTTATTAAAACAAAAAATTAGAGGATTGATAGCCGCATTCATGTATGTCATCCATTGCATTATCAAAAATAGTGACGTGGAGAAAGACATAACTTTAAACATGTTGATCAGAACTGAAACTCCTAACGGTAACCAGCAAATAAAAGTAAGAAATATAATACATCCAACATTACGATAAGCTTTAATGTTTGGGTTTTTATTTTTGTTTACATCAGATTGAAGATTCGAAGTTCTAGTTCCACTATTATTCGAAAATGCAATTACACTGATAGCAGTTTTGGGTGCATCAATTGTATTGATCGACGGTTTATTCAGGCTGTTATCTGCGTCAGTTTCAATGGCATTGTTGGTATTTGGTGTTTCAACATAATTGTTAACGTAAGTGTTTGCAGTTGAATCATTCAATGTTTGTTCTGGATGTGAATTCCTTTTATACTTTGACGTTCTCTGGTTAAATCTTCTGACGTCTTTCAAAATTAGAACATAAAGTACTACTACCATGACGAAAGGGAAAATGTTTGTTAAAATAAACTGTATTACAAATACATTGCGATCATAGATAACAAAACACGTCTCACCGACCTCATAGCAACTTTGGGACCAAGAAATCTGTATCAGCACAACTATAATTACTGAACGTATCCAGCTTAAAGCAATCAGTATATATGCATGTCGAGATGTGAACAATCTGTACACTAGCGGGTGACACACTGCCAGATATCTATCAACTGCCATTGTCAAAATGTGAATAATGGACAGGTAGCATATTATATTGCTGGCAAAATATTTAGCCCTGCACATATATGATCCCAGAGTCCACCGTCCTTTGTTGACGACTTCCAGTATACTCATAGGCATCAAGAATACTGCAACTATAATATCCACTGATACGTACGATATAAATATAAGCTTTGTAACTGTGCTCTGTGTTTTGTCGATCGTTTGTCTGCCGTTACATTTATTGACAGACTGGACCAGTGCAATAAATATGGTAACATTGGAGATGACGGAGAATACACAGATAGTTGATGTCACCAAACATAGAATGAGACTCACTGCACTGGAAACATTAATCTCAGAATTAGCCAATGCTATACACTTTGAAACATTCATGGCTCCAGGAAACCAATCACTAGTGACAGAGCGGATGTGACACTGGCTGAGGATTGAATTGAAAACTTTTTTTCCTAATGTTTCTGTTAACATTTTGTAAGTACAATATAATTCATGCATGATTCGCAGAATGAAATATGCCGAATTAATAATTAAAAATTCGCAGAATGAAATGTGTCATATTGTTAGCTAAAAATTCGCAGAATTAAATATTTTAAAGAAGAACGAATTAGATGCGATCTATTACGAATCTCTTATCAAGAACAAAATCAAATCACTCAGAAAATAATTTAACTATTTTGATCATTTAGATTCTATGAACGAGAATGTTTCCTGTAACATAATTTGATTCTATTTTAAATGAGTGATGATTCATATGACCTTTTTTTCCAACGGTTCGCAACAGAGCCTTAACCGTTTGTGGATTTTTAGTTAATCGATGCTAAAATGGTTTGACTAAAAGTGTCATGAGTGTTGTATTTACACTATTTTTAATGGTTATTTCTTCTGTAAATGAGGCGTTCTGATTGCCATCCAAATTCAATACCAAATCGTGCTAAATGTCGCTATTGATTTTGACGTTCAAATATAATGACATATTTTTTAAGATTATTTTTTAGCTATTAATAATATAAACAATTTAAAATGTACATTTTTAAAGGCAGATTCTTGTGAACACAGAAGTGCTGTATTTGAACATTTTAATTCATCTTCAGTGATTGAATTTTTAAATTACAAATTCTCATCACAATATACCGCTATACCACATTCTCTCTACCAAAACCACAACAATATACCATCTATACCCCATTCTCTCTACCAAAACTATCTTAATATACCTTTTATACCCCATTCTCTTTACCAGAACAGCCACAATATACCCTCTATACCCCCTTATCTCTACCAGAAACATCACAATATACCCCCCTATACCCCAATCTCTCTACCAGAAACATCACAATATACCCCCTGTACCCCAATCTCTCTACCAGAAACATCACAATATACCCTCTAACCCCAATATCTCTACCAGAAACATCACAATATACCATCTATACCCCAATATCTCTACCAGAAACATCACAACATCTGAATACATGGTAACAATTGAGAAAGGCGAGAATGAATTGATAAATGCAACACTTGTCTTCCCTGCCACAAGCAGCAATTTCAAATGTCTCCATAAAGTGTACATTAATATTTTGGGGGATTTCGTCTGCTGGGGTTTTGTCCCACACTCCTTGTTATCACACACAGTAAAATAAATCAATAACTCGAACACTTGTTAAAATTAAATATAAATTCAGTTGAACTTTAAAAAAAAAAACTTGTGGCAGGTTTTCTCTGAGCTCGGTAGCGCCTTTTTGTTGGCCAGTTACAAAAGGTGCGAAGTCGTAAGTTCACCCAGCTCCAGTGCGCATTGTACCTTTGATCTGCGCTCTCCTGACCAAATCCCTTGAGGGGGTGGGGATGACGGGAACATAATATTGTGGTAGTTGTGGTATTGGAGGGGAACAGCGATCTTAACAGTCATAGAGCCTAATTCGATAAGAACAAATATTTTCTATTCGTTTTACCTGGTGAGATTAAGTGCATTTTTATGTTCAGCTAACAAAGGATTGACCTTTGACCACTGTCACTCGAAAGGCTAATGCAGCTTGGAGATGTTTTTTGAAAAAGAAAAAAAATCCACTCAAAAATACGTATTGTTTATATTGTATAATAAAAATGGGAGATAAATATTATTTTTTTTTAAATATTTAGGAGTTTTGTCCGATGGGAATTTTGTCCGATGGGGATTTTATCCGAATACTTTGCCATATTTCCGTTGTCAGAGCTTAAATGTGACTATACCCCACTGTATCTTTAAGGACAAACGTAGTAGTGGTGATTCGTGAAGAAACTTCTTCAGTCATAGCAGTTAACTTGTGGAGTTTAGATGGGGTACATAGCAGTTAATTCTTAATAATAAGGTTTCGGATTCAAGCTACAAGGATAGTACTTAGCTACACTCATCCACCCAGTTGGCTGTCGTTTGCTGACATCCCTCATTAGAGCTTTTTGATTTTTGTGCTAGTGAGTCTTTTAGTTAGATTGAAGCTAACTAACATAACAATGGCGCAACTGTGTACATAATATGATAAAGAGTGTGTTTTGTTGTTATATAAAATACTTGACTTGTGTTGACTCGTCATGGTTACCTAGTTGTAGTAAATAAATATTATGACTCGCAGACACAGTATTTTGGACTCCCAAACATCAGGATGACGGCTGACATAACACCAACTTAGAAGCGTCTAGAGGTGGCCGGATAATCTTTAGCGAAATAGTCAATACTGCACAAACTAAACTCAATGAAAGGCTGCATACTGTTATATCATGTTTATGGGCTGCAGATGGTTTCCATCTCGTGAAAGCTCGTTATTTAGGATTTGTTGACTGATTTATTTTGTTATAGTAGTCTAATTAGATTTAAATGATTAGACCTACACTCAGAGGGGGGGGGGGTCTACGGAGTTTACAGTTTGTGATATAACTTTATATTTAGTGGGAGTGGGGGGGGGGTTCAATATTTTTTTTTTCAATTGATTTTTAGAGGGGGATGTTGAAAAAATGTACGTAATTTTAATGAATGTTTGACACTTGTTGATAATGTAGTGCTAAAATGTATTGACGTAACTAATTGACTTGCTTGATGGTGTATAATTAACACTACGGTCAATGGACAGTGATATTGGCAAATATGCAAATAGGCAGGGTGTGGCCAGCCTTTGCTGAAATAAAGGTGTGAAAAGTGTATTAATCGTCCACTGTGGGCTATGTTTTATTTTAACAAAAAAAAGCTAAGTCAGAAAATAAATATCTAAATGCTGCAACATTGAAAGGGGAGAAATTATTTTAATTATTTGCAGCAACATTACCGGAATGGGGTTAACTTGTTTTAAAAAGTTACATCAAAAAGTAAGTTTAAAAACGAACATTTTAATTGATAAACTATTTATTCATGTTTAGTTTAAGTCCAAAAAATAAAATTTGGTAGAGTTATAGTTAATAATATCATTCAACGAAATAATTATTGCGGTTTTATTCAAATTATATATGCACAACATATGCGTACCTGCACACTACTTTATAATTCACCTTCCAGACGATATACAATATTAAGATGTTTAAGCGATCTATCGACCAACTCTGTATTTCAAAAAATAAGCAAGCATGTCATAAAGCATTAAATATTGAAAATTATTGTTTGTTTGTGTCATTGACTGTCACAGTCATGGAAGTTTTATGTTAAATTTGTTTTATTCATGATTAAGCTCATTGCTCACTAGCATAAGTCGCCGGTTACGCTGGTAATTAGCCTAATTAGGCCTATCGTCTGGTACGCCATTTTACCATCGGTGCATAATTGCAGAGCCGGCCTTAGATATTCGGCGGCCCTAGGCAAAAGTAAAATGGCGGCCCCTCTACATATTAATTTTATATAATAAACATGAACAGCAAAGTTGGACTAGATAGTGACACAAATAAACATTTTTTATTAATAGAAGAATATTTTGTTCAGAATTATGAAATTTAATAGTTAGGTTTATTTACAGGACAATGTTTCTACACTGTATGCTTGCAAAATTCGTCAATTAAACTTGCATCGCTTGAAAATGATATAGCAACAATGTTCAATTGCAGATATAGTTACTTGGGTAAGCTGCTAATGACTGCATTTCTGATGAATTATCTTCTAGATATCTGTCTACTTTAGCAAAACTTACTATTAAGCAATTCATCCTGGTTAAGCCGCTGTGCAGTAAAACAAGAAAAAAAAATTGTTGATTTAGATATCTGTACTGCTGACTGTACTGAAGTTGCACCACACTGCCGAGTAAGTTGATAGGGAAATGCTCTCAGTGCACTGCAGGCACGCTTTAAGGTTTTTACAACTTCTGCCTTGTGATCTAAGTTGTCTGTCCAGTTGGTTTTAAATTTTGGATTGGCCACTGCTGCCAGTTTTGCCTCTATGTTCAGAAAATATAAAATCGAATGAAGCATTAATTCAATCAATAGCAGCTTTGGCAACAGGTTCACATCTCGTTCGAGGGTGTTTATGTCGCAAAATCATTACCTGTAGTTTATCTTTTATAACAGTTAGTGTGAGCATCAAATAGCCAAATACAATATTATTGTTTTCCTTGCAAAATACCAAGTCCACGACACAATGGGCCAAATACTTCAATGCATTCTTCTATGAATATTATTTGCTGCAGAGTAAGGCTCTTGATTTCATGATCATCAAACATCATATCAAGTTAAATTTCTAATTCTGGATTGGATAGTAAACAATGTAAATCTTTCGATAGATTTTTTCTCTAAGAGTTAGACCGGCAAACACTCACGTCTCGTCCCTGATACAACTGTTGCTTTAACCAAAATGAATCGAAAAAAAGAATTTGTATTGTTGATACACGAAAGAAAGAACAACAGAAGATGAAAAATCAAAGCCGACCTATCAAAACTTTGCTTTGAGCGTTTGAAAATTGACATGCGTTAACTTCACAGAAAGTCGTTTGTCCAATTGAGAAGTGACTGCAATAAGATAAGCAGCAGTGATGTATATCTTTATTGAAGCCGTCATTCAGATTCGAAACTCATTTTATGAATTTCGTGGTCATATTTTTGTTTATTTATATAAACACTTTTTTTCTTAGTTCAAATAACAATATGGCCTTAGCGGCTGTTGTCATTAACTGAACAGATTTTTATAATATAAATCTGTGTTTTCAATTCTGCATAGGTGAGATGTTTTGAATATTTTTTTTCTTTTAGCTTATATTCGAATTACAAAAAAACTAGAGTTGATTTTTTGTTTTATATCAATCGTCAAAAAGCAGTTTAGGTTTTTTACTCAACAAAATAAACTACGGAAAACTGAGTATCATTTTTGTCATAAATGAGTTTATTTATCAAATCATTTTTTTATTAAATCATTCATAAAAATATGAATTTAAAGTGAAACATAATTTTAAAAATAGTGATATAATACATGTCATTAATCTATTTAAAACAAAACACCACAAAAGTTTTATCGGTGTCCAAAGTGTTGTATCATCTTTAATATGAAAGGAAGTAAAATGTAGTAACAAAATTGTAAAAATACTTGTGCATAATTAGATACGCATAACTAAGATTTAAAACATTATAATTTTAGTTATTTTTATTTCTTGAAAATTTCAAAATATTTCCGATATATTATGTATATGAATGGTTATATTTATATAAACTTGAGTCTAATAAACATAATAATGAGTAGCTTTAAATGGAGGACTTAAAGGGTACAAAACTCATTTTCATTGAAGTATAAACATATTTACAAAACGTTAAAAAAAATATTACAATGTCGTTCATGTAAAATTATTAATTACGTATGTGTTCATTTTTATTGTGAGATATTCGAAAGTATTAGCTAATGTTGCATTCCATCTGTGGCGTCGTATTTATGACCTATTACTTCTTTGCGTTTTACATGTAAGGTACGGTTACTTCATATGCGCTCAATGTAGCTGTAGTTATTTCTTTTTTTTTAGTGATACTTTAATGCTATAAATGTGATTAAAGTACCAATACAATAAATATAACCTTTAATTGAGTTATTTTCACGTTGCGAACTGTGTTCTTATCCAGCGTTCTAGTCGTTTGACCCATGCAGTTGCATTCTGCTACTGTCTACAAAAATATACAATTCTTTTAATGGTATGTTGTTGCTAATTAAACTTTTTTTATTGAACCTGAAGTAAATTTTACAACTAATGTATTTATTAAATTGGACATGAAGTGCATGCCATAGCTCATTCAAACATTAACTCGGGTATAAAATAAATGTTATTGCTATTTTAATTTGTGCATTGTACAACTAAGTTTACAACGAACTGAACTGGTAAAACAAAAATATACTCGTTTAAATTATTAGATCTGCCAAAAATGTGTGCACAGCCATTCAATACTAATTTCAAATGAAATAGTGAATTGTGCAATATTTACTAAGAATAGATAAGACTAAGAAATATAAAGCTTAAGTCTTAAATCCTGTTTTTGTTTGTGTGTGTACGTAACGACATTTTGTTTAATTTCAATTATGTAAACATATTAGTCTAAAAAATAATTACCCTAAAAGTTTTCTATTTATCTTTTTTATCACTGTCATCAGTTTTTTCTAGGTCTATTTCTAACTTCAGTGCATCTAATTTGTTGTAGTATTTCTGATGCAGTTTTGCCACAAATTCTGTAGCACTTACTGAAGCTGCAGCTAATGGAATCATGATGACTGCTGAAATAGGGGCAATAGTAATAGCCAATCCTGAGAGCAAAATTGTGCCGTATGTAGAAACTCTGGATATCATCAAACTGACTTTACTTGGTGGATTCCTCAACATATTCAAATACATTTAAATACCTATTTAAAAAAAATGAAATAAAATTAATAAGAAATAAAAACTAGTGACATAGGCCTAAATAAAGAAAAATGATGGCCTCTATAATTACACATATTGTTATAAAATTTCCCCCAGCACCGCTGCAATTAAGTTTAGGGTTTAAACTTCCACTGTGAACAAGTTGAACATTCCAACCTCCCTTTTCAAATCCTAAACAATAAACTGTGGCTCCACTACTTCCTGGACATGTACATGTTGTATAGGTAAATTTATTATACAGTCCTAACTGATATATGTTGACCCAATGACCAAAACTGATTTGTTTTGAACATCCATGAGGATGTGAAACTATGAAACTATGAAACTCACTTTGTAAATATCTCGAGAATCTTTGTAGGTTTCTTTGATTGAATTCAATTATTTAAAAAAAGATTTATGCAGATCGGACAGTTTATCTACGACCTCTTTATTGCATGTGATACATTTTAACCTGCACAAGTCATTGCCGACATTTACATCGACAATTTTGACATCATCAACACTGACCACTGGACTCGTTTCACTGTCATAAAACAGTCTGATTGATGTGTGTCTGGCCTCGAGGTCATCATAAACAACTTGTGCTGCTGTGTACACATAAAATACACACGTCTGTTGGCTTCTTGTGCCTGATTTTAAACATTTTTTACACTCACAAGGATGAGGTAAAATGTCAGACGAATAAACCCACACATTCGTCACTCTCCCACTTCCTGTTCTTAAGTTTGTCGTACCTCTTATGTTGTAAAATGAATCTGAAACGTGTCTATATGGACTGGTCATTTTAACATTAACTCTAACTGTTAGGTCAGCTGCGCCGCTGACGAATTTGTACAAATCATTGTTACAAAGACCTTCAGGCATCTGTTTTAAGGTAAAGTTTTCAACAGGTATAAACCCTGTATGACCTGGATTCTTTGTACATCCATTAAAATGTTCGTGTAGATATTGTTAAAATTGTTAAAGTAATATACATCTTTCTGAAATACACTTTATGAGACACTCTGAATTGTCCGCACCCGGTTGACACCAACCGTAGTGACGCCACCAGAGATATACTTAGTGCTTGATACATGTAAAGGTCTATCATTGTCCAATACAAAATACTCGAGCATAGAACAGGTAAAAATACTAAAGAGTGTGTGTGCTATTTTTTACTTGTTCATTTTACTATTAACGAAGTAAATATATAGAATGATAAATTAATTTTACCAGTATTTAAATAAATTCGTGATATTCTAATCATTTGAAAAAAAATCTCCATAAAGTAGTAAGAATTTTTAAAAAAATTTCTACGAAATGTAGAAAAAAAAAATCACCTTTTCATTTTTATGTGGAACGTTTTCTTGTAAAATGCTCATATTTTTCAACCGCCTTTGTGATACATAATAATTTGTTCTCCAATTGAGTTATCTTAGATGTAAAACAATCTTTATCTTGTTTTAATTCACCAATAATCTCTGTCTGTGTTTGCAACTGAGAATTATATCCTTTCAGTTTCTCGATCATAGCTTCAATCTGATCTTCAAGTTTCAACTGAACATTTTTACACCTAACATTTAGCTCTGCGTTTAATTTTTGTTCAGTTTCCTTATTTTTTTCAGAAAAGGATTCGGTCTTAGCTTGAATAAAATCACTGGCTGTTTGAAGTTCTGCCATTATCTCATTAAATCTGGTGTTGTATTTGGTTTCAAAGTTCTCGTCTTGTAGTTCAAGCTTTTCTTGTAAAGTTTTTATCTTTGTTGACATTTTGTTTGATAATTTGATTAGTTTAGTATTTAAAATTAAATAATTCTCGTTACTGATATCTACAGCTTGTTCTAGCATGGGCATTCTGTCAATATTATCCTGTAATGTTCCTTTTACGTTTGGGGCCTCCCTGTCATCTTAGAAATGGGAAAAATATTTTAATTAAAATTGATATTAATTCAAGAAATGATTATCCCTCAATATTTTTTAGCATACAACTATATCGCTTGTAATGTTCCTACATGTACACTAAATTAAGACTTTAAATTCGTCCTAATTGAATACGAATATATAAAAAAAATATCGCTGCACTTAGATACAATACATTGTGACCTATGCAAATGATCAATTCAACTCCAACATTAATGGAAAAAAACATCTTATTCGAAATTTAAACTTATTATTTTTTAATAATTCTCGAAACTTGTTATGGCAGTTTAGATTATAACCAATAGATAGCATTGACATTAAACTAAATTACACTTAAACAAAAGTATTAAAATAATATCATTATCTTTGGAATGGTACCTAACCATCCAATATAATAAGATAAATGAAAAAAAAATTGTAAAAAAAAAATATTGAGTATTAGATTATACTGACAGTTTTTTGTTTACAATTATATGTTTACATTGTCTTGCAGCGGATAGACCATTCAGAGCACGATAAGTACTTATGGTAATCAAATATAAAAAGTAATATTTTATTATACCCTACACATGTGATACTGCGTGTCATAGATTCTGTTCATTATCTCAACCGAAGAGACTTCTTTTATTGAGATTCTTGTTTGGCAGCTGGATTTATTTGGATGATATCTTCATTCTCTTCTTGGGGTCAATATTATACAAGTGCGATTGTGAATTTTAAGAAATAACGGATAGAAAGTACTATACAACTATACTGATTATAGTATTACAAAGCATAATTTTATACATCTTAATATAATATATATATATATATATATATATATATATATATATATATATATATATATATATCTTTCACCTGCAATTTTAGTTATTCTGTCCAAGCAAGATTCCATTTCAAAATCCAGGACTTGATTGAGTTTGGAAAATGTCTCACACTCTTCATTTTCTAGTAGCCAACTTTCACTTCTTTTTATTATCTTACAAGGAAACAAACATAGGGGCATTAATTACAACAAACATAGGGGCATTAATTACAACAAACATAGGGGCATTAATTACAACAAACATGGAGGCATTAATTAGAACAAACATGGAGGCATTAATTAAATAAATGTATACCTCTTTTTTTTTAATTTCTCGTTTCTAATGCGGCAAAAACTGTTCAATCTGATATTTTTTTTTTTTTTTGCGTTTTATAATTTTTACAGGAAAATGTTAACAAAGGAACAAAAACTAATTTAGTTTTTGCAATAAGGAAATATATATAATATTCCATGGTAGCCAATATATTTATTTTAAAAAAAACATATTTTTGGATATTATTTGTTAAACAATAAAAGAATGCATTAAATTGAAAAAATTACATAGTTTATGTCATCCAGCAATATTTCCAACTGTCTTCTTATGTTCACAAATCCTTCAATATGTGAATTTATTATCTTTATTTGTCTTGCAGTTCTCATCTGCAATAAAAGTGTCTTAATTGTACAATTCGAAATAAAGACACATTAAACAATCAATATGCGGAAATAATATAATTAGATCAATCTAAATTTTAAAAAAATAGCTAACGCATCTTTTATTTAAATTAATTTATTTTACATTATTTTTGTAAGCTTGTGTGGTTTATTAATAACCAACGAAATCTGCCTTGGTGTCTACTTGGCCATTTCACTATCATTTATGTGCTTGTGAATGTAGGTCACTCCAAAAACCACCCAGAAAGCAATGAATAGAATCAGAGATATACATCAAATGCCTATATGAATATTAAAAAAAAAAATCCTGCTCAGCTTAAATAGTACTTTAATACGTCATTATGTCTAGGCAAAAAAATGTATTTGGTTTTAATTTTTTTTTTTTGAAATGACACAAGATAAGAAATGTTTCATACATGCATCGCTTTAATCCAAACTCTTCTGTTCTTTTGTAATAGAAATGTTTTTAAAGATATCATTTAGGGGTGGGTGGCCATGAGGTGTAGAGCGCTCGACTGTTAACAGGTGCCCCAGGTTCAAACCTTAGAGCCTTTGGATTTTTATCAGTTCCTAGTGAATGGGCCCAAGTCCATTCGATCTTAAGTTGGGGGGACTTTATAAGCGGAGGTTTCCGAAACAGATGAATTATACACATTATTGGCTCACATCTAGCTTTATTGAACTTCTGTAACATATCGCTATTTAAAGACAATTTTAACTATAGTAAACATATTATCTCTATAAATTACCTTTATGGTATAGCGAATACTCTCACAACTTTGATCAGTGAATGTTATTCTTAAAGTAACAAAAGTTTAAATGTCCACTTCAGGTACGCTAACTCTGACACGTAACTGTTCAGTGTGTACAGTTGTTGTGTACGTACATATAATTGTAAATATAATATCAACGATGACTAAAAGCAAAAAGTATACATTAAGATCAAGTATATGTATGATTTATACTTGCGTTTAACAAAATAATAATATGGTTGATGGTTTATTCTTATTAGTTTTAAATAAAACTAAATTCCAATTAGTTTCATATAAATATTACGTTACGACAAAACTGAAAATATCGTAAAAACATTACAAGAATTATGAGTAACATTTCAAGAATTGTATTTTATTTTTATTTGTAAATCTGCAATCCAATTATAACCGTAAATAATGTGTTAAGGATATTCCCAAAGTTACATGTACGAAAAGTTTTTTTTTTTTTTAGGAAATCCACGACAACAATATGGATTATTAAACATTAAGTAATATATAAATAATTATACACAGCTGCATTAAGATTATTATGAAGTTTAGCATTTATGGTTTTTAAAAAATTGAAATGTTGAGAAAAGAAAACAATAAATATTAGTACATAGTAAACTGACCATCTTTTTTCCCCGATGAATGGGAGTACTTCAATAAAATGGACTTAAATTTTAAATGAAATTAAGGGACATTTGTAAATAAAAAATGAATAAATCATTATATAAATATTTTTTAATATACTAAATAAAATAAAAAATAAAACTTTGTAACATTGTTTATTTGATTGTTCTGTAATGAGGAGCTGCGTCACGCCTATCTGCCATCCAAGTACGATCAGGATTGTCTCTACACCCCACTCCCCCACGCAATAAAATAGTATTTAAAACTGACACTTTCTCAATTCTATTTAGTTCTATAAAGTAAGTATATTTTCTTGGAATATATTTTAAATTGCCATTAAGGGAGTACTTGTTAAAGAGATCGTCCGACTATCTACTTTTTCTTTTGATTTATAATTTGAAAAAAAATAAACAAAACTTCATTATGATAAATAGCTGTTAAGAACTTCTGAATATCTCTGGATATATTGTGAAGAAGTTCTAAGTAATGCAATCAGGAGGTTTTTTGGCGTCGTATTTTGAATATAATAATAGTTGTAATAAAAATGCACGGGTAAATAAGACTTTTGTCGAAATATGCGTCTCCGTGCAATTAACTGACTCCGGCCAGTTAAACTTATTATGACTGACTATGTGGGCTAGTTAAACTTGCTATGACTGAATCATCAATAACGAAATCAAGGCTGTATTAAACTTTGCGTTCTCCGACGACCCACTCTAAACCAGCGATTATTAACCCATCAATGCATGCGTTTTTTTTTTTAAATATTTGCGCTGGACATGTAGTTTGGGTAGTTATTAACTATACCTAATGCGAATATGCTAAAAATGTATTTAGCCCATATTATGGGCCCGGAAAGTTTTGTCCTTAAAAAAGGACGGTATGCACTATAGGTACCAGTGTTTTTTAACACATAGCTATATTACATGACTTCGTAATTTTAAAATTGTGACATATTCACATGGAAATAACTTAGTACTGATGTCTAGATTATATAATATGATTACTTTGGCATAACTTTGAAAGATTGAATTTATCATTATTTAGAATAAAACTGGCTAAATATTTTAACACCGTTTATATTTTAGGTTAATTAGAAAACTTAACTAATAAAACGTATTACTGTTAGATAGATATAAAATATAATTAAAAACAAGCCATCCAACAATTTTTATTAGTTAACGTTTATCAAAATAAACGTCAATGATAGGTACAGCTCACTTTGTGTGAAAAAGTTAAAATCAGCTGTCATGCAAAGGCAACCTGCACCTGTTGAATTTTCGCTCAACCTTGATTACACACTGAATACATCTTTTCTGACCACCATCAATGCCTCCAATGAAGTGGTTTTGGCCATTAAGTCGGATATCATCCAGGACAGTTCGGCCAGTTGGCAGCATGATTACGAATCGGACGTCCAATTTTATTTGTGACTCGATACCTCAAGATGTGGGTCATTGCGACATCTCGTCGAAATTGTATTAGATTCAAATCACGATGCTTCTGACAATCTGTAAAACTGCCAAGCTTTATGAAGACTTGCATTAATCGCTAGGCAAAACAATGTCCACCACCATTTATTGATACGAATATGTATGCACAGTTTGGCTATCTGTCCCACTAATGATACGGTTATGCTGAGCGATCAGTTTTTGCATATGAATTTGAACATGTTTTTTCTGTTGCTGACCACCTCTGGACTTTAACCAGTGGATGAACTTCAAAATAGTTAGATAGCATTGAGACTACATTTTTATCGTTTCAACGAACTGCTAACATTCCTGACTTTCTGTCAAACCTAATGTCAGATGTGCCACGTGTATCTTTCTTCGACATGTGTACTTCTATCATTGGACACGTCTCCATCCTGTTAGCTCTCATAGTACCAGTCGAAGACATATTCATTGTCTTCAGTTGATCGAGCAGTCGTGGTATTGTAAGAAATGTCTATATACAATCTGTATGGAGGACCAGGTGTTCACTAGCTGCATCACTACAGAGCCACCAAGTCCCAGATCTACATTGAACAAGCCACTTGATTCTTGATAAGGCTCACAATTGACCAAGTAGCCCAAACTGCTGTTCATGCACCAGACTTTGAACCCAAAGCGTATAGCACGGCGCCATGGATACATCAATGGAAATGACCTGTTCGGTAGGCCAATTTTGAACAAACGTCCATTTAACATCACAAATAGTGGACAAAGTTTTTCCTCAACATTAAGATGAGTATTATCACATACGTGAATATATTGAAACAACTGCTCAAATCTGTTCACATACATGGCGCTGCTAATTGACTCACTGTGAACATCTTTAGCGCTTTCCCAATATATCCGTCTGTTAGCTAAAGGAACATTACCTGAGCTGAGAAAGAATTGCTATAGCTTAATGGATTTCAGAAGTTGTTGCATTTAAACTTCTTCAGGTTTTGCTTAGCATAAAAATTGACATTTTGGTTATGTGGTCAATGACGACATCATCATAAATAATTCAAAAGGGATACGGTGTGCAATCATTGATTTGAGTTCAAGTACTATTCCATGTGTTATCTTACTGCTTTAAATTGCATTCAACCCACTGCCTTGGTGGTGTTGAAGTTCTCTTCCTTGATGATGTTTGTGGAGATGTTGTACATGCTGAGCTGTTGTGGTTGCTTGAAGTAGAATATCTTCAACGCTTTGATGTACTAGCGTTATTTTCATTTTATCCCATTTGTTTTCGTAGACTTCAACTAATGGCAAGTCATCATCTAAGTCAGTTTGGATGTCAATCTCAATATTATTGTCATGAACTAGCTTGGCCTTATTCTAATTGTTGCACATCAAAACCATGAATGGTACTGAAGCTGATTTCCAGAAAGGTTGTCAATGACACCATCATCATCTTCTGGTCCACTATCCTGGTCAGATTTAGTTGAATCTTCAGGTGGTAAGATGAAAACATCAGTAGTTTGAAAATCAGATTCTTCCAGAATGCTGATAAATTCAGCCTAATTGTAATGCCTAAAATTACTTTAATATTTTTTTGTCTTTATAATTATTTTTATAGGAAATAAAAATTTTAACTTATTAAGCCACACATATGAAATTCAAAGAACTGATTATTCAGAAACACTACTGAGCTACCCTGCAGACTGAACCTCGCCGAAGTCAAAACCATGCACCCTGTAGTGCATGGCGTCATTTTTAAAATACACTCACATAACATGCTCTGTAGCTATAATGGCGGCATAGTGGGTTCAATTTTTTATTGTAAAGTCAAAAGTGATAATTTTATAACATTATTCGAACTTTTTTTTTTAATATCACAAAAAAAATGAATATTACTTACTTTTTAGGCCCAGACATAGCAAAAAATGAGATTTTGGAGAAACTTTAATTACAAACTATAAAAAGATACGTAAAAGTTCAGCAGACGCGTAAATATTCGGTTTAATCTATTAGACAAATATCTTAGGGGTGTACAGGATAAATAATAATTATTATAATCTAAGAGGCGTTCGGGTAGCACTTGAATTACAAAGTATCCTTTAAAAAGGACGCTAAGCGCTAATGGGTTAACTTTTTTCGCACGCTGTACCCCGAAGGTTGCGATAGTATGTCCGCGGATACCCCTGTGAGATACGCATATCACCCGTTGAGAAACGCAGCTACCCCTGTGAGATACGCATATCACCCGTTGAGACCGCAGCTACCCCTGTGAGATACGCATATCACCCGTTGAGACCGCAGCTACCCCTGTGAGATACGCATATCACCCGTTGAGAAACGCAGCTACCCCTGTGAGATACGCATATCACCCGTTAGACCGCAGCTACCCCTGTGAGATACGCATATCACTGCATTGAGAACCGCAGCTACCCCTGTGAGGTACGCATATCACCCGTTGAGAACCGCAGCTACCCCTGTGAGATACGCATATCACCCGTTGAGAACCGCAGCTACCCCTGTGACATACGCATATCACCCGTTGAGAACCGCAGCTACCCCTGTGAGATACGCATATCTCCCGTTGAGAACCGCAGCTACCCCTGTGAGATACGCATATCACCCGTTGAGAACCGCAGCTACCCCTGTGAGATACGCATATCACCCGTTGAGAACCGCGGCTTTAGACTTTTGGTGAATTCATCCTCTGTAACACAACTCTGGCACTTCTCGTCTCTGTTCTTCTATGTTTTGACACAGCTTTTCTGTGTTATGTGCACTCCTTCTAAGTCTAATGTTCTTGTGCACTCCTTCAAAGTATAATGTTCTAAGTCAAGTTCTTTACCATTTTTAAATTAACACGTTTGTAATGTTAAATTTATTTTACACGCAGTACAGCTTCGTGTTGAGTTGACTCATCATCTGTTTAAATTCAGTAACTTTGTATTAACGATAATCAACTTAAAGAACCCGCCAAACAAAACATATATCTCTCGATTTATCAGTTTAAAATGTAAATGCATTCCCATTTTTATAGTGTGAATAATACAAAGCGCTGAATCATAGTCAAATTAACAAGATATAACAACACAATTCTATACATTTAATATCCTCAAGTCTACCTTGGATCAAAAGTAAAATATTGATTCCTGTTAAAATATAAATAGCCTCTTGTCTGTGTCTCGATTCAATAAATGTTTTTAAATAATGCAAAATTGCAGCCACTGCCGAAGTCAAGTAAACTGGCATCTTGGTTAAGACAGGTAATTTAATTTCAAAAATGTGTCGTGAAATATTAAAAATATATGAAAAAGGTAGGCCAATGTTATAAAGGTAAGCGGGTCTACCATGATAAGGGTTATTCTTTTTAAATGAATTTCGCTGAAATTTTTCTCAACGCTGTTCTCTACTTACAACAGTGCTTATCGTTATTCTGACACGGGTCATCTTCATGAAAACAAATATTTTTTTTTTTTTTTCAAAGCAGCCGTGCTAAACTATAAGAGAAATTATTTTATATGTTACTGTTTTTGTATAAATTGTATAATAATTAGGCCCATTTAGCACAAAATCAGGGCCAGTTGAATATTTAAAAAAATGATTGTTGTACATTTATATGAGGAAAGTACCCTTTCTATAATCAATTAAAAAAAACAAGATAGCCTTTGCATTTGTTTTTTTTTTCCTTTTGGATTGTTAAATAAATAGTTTTTTTTTTTTTTACCTATTAAGTCCTAAAGGATATTTAATAATAATAAAAAAAAATAAAATAAATAGAACTTTCTATGAATATACTTTGAGCCTTTTTTGGAGGCACCAAAGTTCGCTACTTAATCCACTTCACTAAAATTATATAACTGCCCACACTGACTAAAGAATTCATTAACAATTGCCAAAACAGAAACAGCTTTTGTTATAACCAAATGAAGCTTATGATTATAGCAATGTACATAAGGAATCTCTTTCACTAGTTTTTCTTGAATTAGTGCCTGAACTCCACCCTTTTTACCACTCATCACTGAGGCACCATCATAACATTGGCTCAGCATGTTTTTTGGATTTATACCATACTTTTCCAGTGTTTCTAATGTTTTTTGTGTAAATGTTTTAGCATCCAAAAGAACTGTTGTTTCTATTGACAGCAGAGATTCAAAAATTTCACCATTTTTAACGTATCTGACAGCAATTGCAATGTTTTCCCTATGATTTTTGTCTTTTGTTCCATCCTCCAATAGAGTAAAAAAATGGAACATCTGAATTATTTATGTCATTAGAAATCTCTTCTTTAACCAGTTCAGTCATTATTTGAATTATTTCATTCTGAATTTCTGGGGATTGGTATGTGGCATTTTTTGGAATAATTTGGTAAGAATCAGCTAATTTTGGGTCTTTTCTCAATGTAAATTCAAATAAGTTTTTGAATAAGCTTTCTTCTAAATGCTCTTCTATGTTATATGATCCCCTGATATGAAGCTCATTAATGACAACAAACTGAATAATTTCAAAAATACTTGAAATGTAATATCTATGTTTTTCAAGCACACTGTCATTGACTAGTGATGAAACAGACCTATTACATTCAACTCTGATATTTCTTTCGGACCATAATAACATAGACTGTACATGAGTTTCAGACAAAGCATGCTTGTAAAATCCAGTTTTAGTTTTATCCAATGCACTTTTCCGGTTTTTAAAACCGGTTTTCGTATAGGTATCATCTTTACAAAATGCAGCAAACAAGCGACATGGGTAACAAAATGCAGCGTCCAAGGACGGAGAATATTCCAACCACTTGAAATATTGAAACCATTCTGACCTGAAAGACCGATTCTGATTATTTTCAGGATAGGTAGGTAGAATAATTTGTTTGATAGGTTCATCCTTTTTTGCTAGATCATTAATTTGTTTTTGCTTAGTTGTTGAGAGTGGCTCTGAAAAGAGCCGTTTTTGATGTTGTCTGGTAGAGGCAGATGTAGCAGAAGTAGAAGCAGCATCTTCTTCTTCGTCACAACTATGACTACACGATTGGCCATCGTTATGTTTGTTAATAGAAATTAATTTTATCTCTTGATTTTTTCTTATTACAAAACGATCCATTTTAAAACAAAAAACGAAAATGAAAAAAAACACTCTAAAACAAAAATGGAGTCAAAATATGAATAGCCAATGAATGAATAAAAAGGAGGATATGCAAGTAATTGGTTCAATGCAATTGCTCAAGCTTTTTAATATTTAAAATATCAATTAAATTTATCGTTTTAAATGTATTTAAAACTATATTTTTTTCATGAATACAAAATAATATATAAAATATAAAAAAAGTAATAAAACTAAACCCCATTTTTAATATTATTTATGTTATGTTTTAACCAAAATGGCGGTTACGCAAATTCTCATTGAAAGCGTTCATGTTTTTTGGTTCTGAAAAAAGCAAATTTAGTTCGCGCAATGATGTTCCGCTTGATTTTGTAAAAAAAAATTTAATTATTTTAAAAACTTAATTTATTTAAATCGAAAATTGTTAGGGAAATTTAGACTTACAAGAAAATTTAAAAAACATTTTTATTTAATTAAAAAAGTTTCAACATTTTCTTGGAAATAAACAATATTTTAAAAAATTCTCAGGGGGGGGCAAACTTTTTCACTTGAGGGGGCGAAACCCCCCCTGGCCCCCCCCTGGCTACGGCCCTGCCTACTAGTATCAGTGTGTAGGTGTGTGTGAGTGTATATATATATATATATATATATATATATATATATATATATATATATATATCCTCATTAAAATGCACATTGCGTAAACGTATATGTATCATTCCAAATTCTCTCACAAATTTGTGTATCTCAGAGATTCTTACTTTCTGTTCTAATATTAATAATAATCCATTTAAACGACCTCGCATTACTGTTAAAACTCCTAACAACTGATATCAAAACAAAAAGACGGCATATTTATTTTGTTAATATACAATCAAGGTACAGTCGACCCACTCATAACATTGTGTTTTGAGGAATTGTGCATCTCAAAAACAATTACCCAATAAAATTTTTATTTCTAAAAATTTTGCAGAATAAAATAAAATCTTCAACCTTAGTAGAATCGTATTCTCGCGCAGGCCCCATGCAGTTGCATGCTAAAATAACTCATCCTTCAATAAGAAATATTCAAGGAAGAAATAAAGAATAAACACGACTGACAATTATATAGCAAATATACATGCTAAAATAACTTTCAACACACACAAAAATTACCTTTAAAATAAAGTAAGCTTTAGGATTAGTCAAATTGAAACTGTAAAATCACGAGTATGTCTTCTTCTTTCTATTTATTGTAATGGGATATTCCCTATATTACATGTAAGGCGAGTCATCATATAGGAAATTTCCGAAAGTGAATTACAAATGGTTATTTCCCTATCTTAATAGATTAGTGCGGAATCAAACCCATAACTTTTAAATGAAATTATATGTAGGCTACCTAAATGGTGCCGGTCTCATTTCCATATCATCTTGTGTTTTTAATTTGTTTTTCACTACAGAATAAAATAAAAAATGGATACTAATTATTATTTTTAGAATAAACAATAAATGTTTTATTTAATCAATTAAAAAAAAATAATATCCGAATTGTTCGGTAATTTTTAAAATAGGCCCCTTAATCCAAGATGTTGATTGAAAACGGAAGGTCTAAGAGATAAACGGAGTTTTTCAATTTAACATAATTTTATTTGTACAATTAATACGGCCGGCGCCAAATTTCTCGAGGCCCAGTATTTTCTGATACACTTTCCTTACATTGTTTGATTAACTGCCAAGTTATAATATATTACAGCTAAAAAGTCAATAATAAAATTAATTTAAGAAATGTTTTGTCTATGGTGATGAAAATGGATTGTTTTGACAAATTTGCATTAGCCTTGCTATGCACACAATAAACGGTTGTGACATTTCACATCAGTACCAGGGTTAAGATTGCTTAGAGAGCGTTGTCCTCAATGGTGTATTGGGAGGGGAACGAGGTGGAACGACGTTCCTTTACATTTTAAGAAAAAATAAAAACTTATGGAAAAAATAGTTTGTTTTTTTTTCGCTTCTACTATGCTTCCCTTACTTTTTATTTTACCAATACATCATTGGCTGTTCCTACACGTATATCCAACAGAAAACGCACACTGATAATTATATTAGGCTATTCAAAATGTAATGTGTATACTATTGTACTAATTAAAATATACTAGTATAATGTATACTAAAATTCATATCAAATACATGGTATGAATTTTCTAGACACCAATAATTTATTTCATTGATCAGAAAATTACACTTGCATTAAGTTTAAATGTGCGACTCATTTTATTATTTATTAGCAAACAAATATTAGAGTTTCTATTCTAAGTGAATGGCCTTATTCTCAAGGGGAGAGAATCGGTGGTTTACAGGTGATAGAATGAGATCAAGGAATGTGTGCGTGGGTGCTTGTGTTGCGAACATGTGTTGATGTCCAGTTTGTGTAATAGAAGTTGTAGGAGTGGAGGTTCTGCTACGTGATATCGAATTAAAATGATTACTATACTGGTAAATGACTCCTGTGCTTATAGTACACTGTGGTATTCTATTGTGATTATTTTTACTGTAAAACTAAACATTTCATTTAGTGTAAGCAATAATAAAAAAAAATATTGCTAAATTGTACATTCATTATAACTTTTATTAAACAAGAATGGTAAATGGTTATATCTACTTGGGCTATTATTTCACGATTTGGATAATATTCGAGCATTTATTATATTACGTTTTTAAAATTATTGCTAAATAGGCAGAGCAATATTGTTATAAAAACGTCATATCTCGTTATATTTTATATTTAATTATCTATTTTTATTTTATTATTATTTTTGTTAAACAAGATTTCTGCATTTGAATGCATCTTTTACTCTCTAACAAATCAATACAAATGTGTATGCATTTACGAGAGGCTTGAACGATAAGACTGCAAAAAAATGTTCACATGTTCAACAAACAAAAAACAAATAAAAATACAAATAAAAACAAGTGAAATAAATAAGACAAATGATAGTCTCTAAATTAAATATACACACTTAGCTCAAATTTTCCCCCCGGCACCGCTGTAATTAAGTTTAGGGTTTAAACTTCCACTGTGTACAAGTTGAACATTCTCACCTCCCTCTTCAAACCCTAAACAATAAACTGTGGCTCCACTACTTCTTGGACATGTACATGTTGTATAGGTAAATTTATTATAAAGTCCTAACTGATATCGGTTGACCCAACGACCAAAACTGATTTGTTTTGAACATCCATGAGGATGTGAAACTATGAAGCTCACTTTGTGAATATCTCGAGAATCTTTGCAGGTTTCTTTGATTGAATTCAATGATTTTAAAAAAGGTGTATACAGACCGCACAATCTATTAATGACCACTTTATCGCTCGTGACACATCTTAACTTGCACAAGTCACTAGCAACATTTACATTGAACAAATTGACATCATTAACACTGATCACTGGACTCGTTTCACTATCATAAAACAGTCTGATTGACGTGTGGCTGGCCTCGAGGCTATCAAAAACCACTTGTGCTGCTGTGTACACAAAAAATTCACACATAGTAGGCTGCTGTATAGTGTTATTATAGATATTCGTTATATACGTCACCACTCTCCCACTTCCTGTTCTTAACTTTGTCGTACCTCTTATGTCGTAAAATGGATCTGAAGCTTGTCTATGTGGACTGGTCATTTTAACATCAACTCCAACTGTTAGGTTAGCTGCACCAATGACTAATTGGTACAATTCATTGCTACAAAGACCTTCAGGCATCTGTTTTAAGGTAAAGTTTTCAACAGGTATAAACCCTGCATGACCTGGATTCTTTGTACAGCCATTAAAATGTTCCTGTAAATCAGCTTCTCCACCTTCTGGCATCAGAGTTTCATGACAACCTAGACAGATTAAGATACACATACACGTTTGAATTGCATAAATCAATTTAATGGGAAAAGAATAAATACAAAATTAATGTAGTGTATTTTTTTTACTTTTCTTTTATTACACTGACTAATGCCCCCAACCACGGATAAAAACTCCATGGTAGTGTATGTCGTAACTATATGGCGTTAGGTAATTTGGAAACAGTTTGTTATTTAGCCGTTCTAGACTCAGTGGTCAGAAGCCAACACTTTTGTTAGATTTGCATCGAGTTTGTAGCGCAAGATTATGACTGATCAAATATATATATATATATATATATATATATATATATATATATGGGAAATATACAGTGCCAGCTTATTTAACAATATAACAAACCACAGTGGTCAAATGTCAGTCCATTGTTAGCCTTAGGAAAAACAACATGATAACATAGTTATACATGTAGATACACTCCCAGTGTTGACAGACATGATCTATCATGCTAACAAACATGTCACATAGCCCATGAACAAGATAGGCCGTGTATTATGATTAAATAATTATTACCAAATTCTCTGTAAGTCGTTTTATATTAAGCGTAAAGATTTATTTTACATAAATGACTTGTGAGGCTTTTAATAAATTAGTACGTTTATTTTTGTTGTTTGTTTTGTTGAGATCTGCCAACTAACTTACTTGGACTGTTATTTCTACCAAAATCATTTTTTAGTGTCTTAGATACTTAAAACCAAATTAAAAGCATAGTAAACTAAATTTCAATAAAGTTTATACCAAAATCTAATCAATGTATCATTAAAATTTAAATTACCTTTGGAAAACACTGACTCATCATACACAGTAATCTAAACGAAGGAAAATGACATAAAATTATGATTAAAATTTGATTTACTTATAAAGCAAACATTAAATTTGAAAATACATGTTACACCGTTTGCAAATATCCTTACAATTTGCCCCCCCCCCCAAACACACATACAACATATCAACGAATTATTTAATAGTGAGGAGAAAATATAAAGCGAATGCTAACTTAGTTTATATATATATATATATATATATATATATATATATATATATATATGCGTGGGTGTATATAGTTCTTGTCAGTTGATTCCCGATAGGGAAATCCCGAAATAAAATATGTTTTTTTTTGTTAATATGCATAAAAAATAAATTAGCTTTATAAATGGTTAAATAATATGGGAATGGGAACAGTAACAAACGACTAGCGAGAGAGAAAACAGGATTGAGATGTGAAGATAGAAATCATATTAGCAACGGGTGAGAGATATCAGAATATGTTGGAGTTTTAATACCAAATAGAATGAAGAAGACAAGTGACGGAGTTGGGTGGGGGAGGGGACAGAGGATTGAAAAAATGTTAATAGAGAAATATTTAATGATGGGTACCTGTCAAGTTCTATCATTGACCAATACAAAATACCCGTTACCCGAGCATAGAGCAGGTAAAACTACCAAAGTATGTGTGTGCTATTTATGAACGAAAAGAATACTAGTAGTGATAAAATAATTAATAGGATTTATGTAATTAAATCGTAATATTCTAAAGAGTTAAAAATAAATTATCCTCTAGGAAAAAGAAATTTTTTAAAGTTCTATGAAATGTAAACACAAAAAAATCACCTTTTCATTACTATGTGGAACGTTTTCATGTGAAACGCTTATGTTTTCAAACGACTTTGTGATACATAATAATTTGTTGTCCAATTCAGTTATTTTAGATGTAAAACAATCTTTTTCTTGTTTTATTTCAGCAATATTCTTTGTCTGGGTTTTTAATTCAGTATTATATCCATTCAGTTTCTCTTCGATTTTATCTTCAAGTTCAGATTGAATATTTTTACACCTAACATTTAGCTCTGAATTCAATTTTTATTCAGTTTCCGTATTTTTTTCAGAAAAAGATTCAGTCTTAGTATGAATAAAATCACTGACTGTTTGAAGTTCTGCCATAATCTCATTAAATCTGGTGTTGTATTTGGTTTTAAAGTTCTCGTCTTGTATGTCAAGCTTTTCTTGTAATGTTTTTATCTTTGTTGACATTTTGTTTGATAATTTGATTAGATTTGCATCTAAAGTTGAGTAATTCTCTTTACTGATCTCTACAGTTTGATCTAACTTGGACACTTTGTCTATAATATCCTGTAATGATTCTTTCACGTTACGGGCATCTTTGTCATCTTAGAATCGGGATAAAAATTATAAAGTTTAGATTAAATTTGATATTGATTCAAGAAATGATTAATCTCTTTATTATTTTCATATTACGTTCATTAAAAAGATTTTTGCTTTTAGCCATTCATCTATAGCATTTGTTATGTTCTCTACATTTACATTAAAACTCAGACTTTTAATTCGTTCTAATATAATGTGAAGAGATATAAAGTTTCATTGTACCTAAATACATTACATACCGGCAATGACAAATGACAAATACACCCTTAAAGTTAAATTGAAATAACATTTCTGATTCGGAAATTATACGAATTAGAAATCTGTTTCCAAAACAGACTTTTGGATACTATACTTTTCTACATACGGCAGATTCTGTCTACTGGCAAAAATTTTAAAAAATATATATAGTTTATGAGTATCAAGGACGGATCAATACAAATTAAAAAAAAAACGGTAAAAGATAATTCAATTAGAAATTGAATCAATGCATTCGAATTAGTTTCTAATCTAAGGTTATAACGACACTAAACATCCAAAATGCCACACCCCCCTTATGTAGCAAGTAAAGGGTCGCCCGGGTTGATCTCCTCAGCCGCCCATTTTATAGGTCACTGTAACCCACTGCATACATCTCAAGTGTACTCTACTGCATACATCTCAAGTGTACTCTACTGCATACATCTCAAGTGTACTCTATTGCATACATCTCAATTGTACTCTACTGCACACATCTCAAGTGTACTCTACTGCATACATCTCAAGTGTACTCTACTGCATACATCTCACGTGTACTCTACTGCATACATCTCAAGTGTACTCTACTGCACACATCTCAAGTGAACTCTACTGCATACATCTCAATTGTACTATACTGCATACACCTCAAGTTTACTATACTGCATACATCTCAAGTGTACTCTACTGCATACACCTCAAGTGTACTCTACTTCACACATCTCAAGTGTACTCTACTGCATACATCTCAAGTGTACTCTACTGCATACATCTCAAGTGTACTCTACTGCATACATCTCAAGTGTACTCTACTGCATACATCTCAAGTGTACTCTACTGCATACATCTCAAGTGTACTCTACTGCATACATATCAAGTGTACTCTACTGCATACATCTCAAGTCTACTCTACT